>ML682014.1:22346078-22374029 GCA_007922195.1 Podocnemis expansa | reverse complement strand
CTCCTGCTAGCCCCTCCCCGCTCCCCGCAGCACGCCCCCCTGCTCCCACTCCCACTCCCCCTCCCCAGCCCCCACAGACTTACCTCAGGGCTGGACTAGAGGGGCAGGGCCCAGCCGTAACTCCTGGGCCAGAGAAGCTCTACGGAGCATGCCCAGAATTTCTGGGCATGCTCCGTGAGAGCTTCTCTGGGCGGGAGTTTTCAAAACTCCCTGCTCCACAGGAGCTCTAGGCAGGGATTCAGCTTTCCCTGCGCTGGCGGCTGTGGCGCACTGCACTGCAGCGCGCCAGCACAGCTTAGAGGGAACACTGTTCCATAGGATGGATTAGTTATTATCAGAAGGTTTTTAAGAAGAAGAACATGCACCCAGTGAGGAGGGCCTCCATTTGGCCCTTGAAGTCCCTAAGGCTATCCCCACATGGCCATGATGGATGTTCGATGGGGCCTTTTTTGCACCTGATGGCCCAGTGTTCAGATTCCCGGGGTTTTTTCAGGTATTCCTCCCATAATAATGAGGGAGCTTGGCAATCAACCAACTGAATCACTCCTAGTTTTTCACTATGGAGTCTATATATCCCCTTATGCACATAACATGTGTTTTACCTGCTCCCCCACAATTCATGTCAATCCACAATCTCCTTCGTTGAGGAGAAACAGGGACTGAGCAACTGCGATGCAGTTTGATCTGTGTTCCTGATGTTGGTTTTTGCCCATGGTTCTTACTTCCCTTATGCTTGGTGAGAACCCCCTAAAGCTCTGGGATATATGTACGCAGGCATACCCAGTAGCAATCCAAACCCATACTTCCCATATACTGTTATCCTGTGGACTGTCAACATACTGCCTCTGCCTTACGGTAGGACTTAAAACTTCCTTCTTGTGGAGGTGAAAGCCTATGGGGTCTTTCCCCACCACCACCACCTGTGCTAGGTAAATCAACTCCCCCCTTGCCATGGGTACCTAATAGGTGTCTGGTAGAGAGGGGTGTCCTCCCTGTTAAATGGGAGGAGCATTCCTGCCATCAAGATGGCCTTGTATAGGAATATGCTACCTCATCACCTTTCAGATAAGCATGTCATAGAATCATAGGACCTGAGGGTTGAAAGGGACCTCTGAGGTCATTTAGTCCAACCCCCTGCCAAAAAAAGCAGGACCACTCCTACTAAATTGTCCCAGCCAGATTTTTATCCGGCCAGGCCTTAAAAACCTCCAAAGACAGAGATTCCACCACCTCCCTAGGTAGCCCGTTCCAATGTTTTACCACCCTCCCAGTAAGAAAGTTTTTCCTAATATCCAGCCTCAACCTCCCCAGCTGCAACTTGAAACCTTTGCTCCTTGTTCTATTCTCTGTTACTACTGAGAACAGCTGAGCTCCATCCTCCTTGGAGCATCCCTTCAGGTAGTTGAAGGTTGCTATCAAATCCCCCTCAGTTTTCTCTTCTGCAGGCTAAATAAGCCTAGTTCCTTCAGTCTTTCTTTATAGGTCTTGTGCTCCAGCCCCTTGATCACTTTTGTTGCCCTCCTCTGGACTCTTTCTAATTTGTCCATGCCCTTTTTTGTAGTAGGGAGCCCAAAACTGGACACGGTATTCCAGATCCGGCCTCATCAGCTGTCCCCTGGGGTGTCGTGAGTTACATGTCCTGACCAATTTATTCTGACACGGACATCTTCTGCTTCCCTGAGCACCCCATTTCACTGGCGGGGGAAGATTTTTCAACCACCCCCCCATCTCCACCCCATCCCTCCTATGTCTACCAGAGACGGTGCCTAGTTCCATTGACCTGGCTAGAAGATATACCGAGCATCTTGCTTTGACAGGGGGAGGTGGATGGGAGACCTCACACCCATCCACACCCTGTGGTAGGGAACGGCGAATACTGTGAGGTTCTTACACCACCTATGCATGGGAAGATGCCTAGAGACAACCCAGATCCAGCCCGCATCCAGGCTCTAGCCTCAGGAAAAAGGAGGTTCTCGAGTTTTTTTCTCAAACTCTTTCATGTTTCAGCTCTGGGGCATGCTGCTTAACTCCTGGGGACAGTCAGAGTTGTCAACCCTCCATATTCCCAAAGCTGAGGTCCAAGAGAGGTCTTCCTTCAGCACACCTTCTGGGCTCCGCTTGCTAGGGTGCATAGGGGAATCCCACTCAGCTAAAGGTCAACCCAGAAGGGCAGACTATGTTTTTCCCCATCCTGACTACTCAGTTCTTCCTGGGATTTCTTTCTCCACTGATCTGGGTCATGACCCCAGAGTCCGTGAACCTAGCTGCATCCTCTCAGTCGAAGGGTTGGGAGACGCACCCATCCTTCCTCTACAGCTCTTCCACAAGGTGTTTTCTGGCAAACCCTTGCCTGCTGCTTCAGTTCACCTCTCCTGGAAACAGTCCTCCCAAGGGATAGGGTAAACTCCCCTTGTCTTACTTCTCTCACCCCTCAAACGTCTTCCTTACAACCCCTTCGCATTTCCAGGTTTACTCCCACCTGGTGGGAATGTTCTACATGGAGTGCTGACTTAGGGCCCTAAATAAGTTAACCCTAGAAGTAGTGTAACCCCCCCTCCCCTATTTTTTCCTCCCTCTACCGCACCACAGGGCAGTGTGGTGCATCTACTGAACTTACAGAGGGAGCAAAAAGGGGCACACACTTGTTCTTTAGGAGACCAGCGTCACTGCTAACCCTAGCTCATCAGGTCAACCCACTCTTGACTCTGAGCGTTTTCCCTCCCTCAGCTGGAACTACCCTGTTAGATTATCTCCTCTGCGGTTCTCAACTAGAAGGTCTTAGTGCTGCCTCCCACCAAGGGGGGTAAGGTAGACTTGTCAACACTCCTCACTGCAGGAGGAGTGTGACAGTCTATTGCTTCTAAGTGAACAAGCCAACATTGGCGCTCCCCCCTTTTCTTCAGTGCCTCCTATCACGCTTGTAATGGAAGGGCCTGAAGAGGTCCTCATAGGCCCTACTGCTCAGAGCCAGCCTTTTAGTTAGGTGGCATGCTTTCCTCCATTAGTTTTCCTGAGCACAAACCTCTCTCTTCTCTCGTCGGACATACTTTACTAACTATATGGGCCCTACCTGGAACAATTACCGAGGCCCAGTACCTATGCCCACCTTGAAAAGGAGGCTCACTTCCCCTTGACATCTCCTTGGGAAGTGCCCTTAGAACAGTCATAAATGGCCAGTTTCCTCTCCTCGACAGGGTCTTTTAAGCTTCCTTGTCCCATAGGCCCTTTATTTCCACTTCTGGAGGTTCTGTTTGTCCAGGGTGTTGAATAGACAACCTGCCATCTCTCTCAAAGATGACAAGGTGACTCACTACCTCTCTTGAGTTTTTCCCCTGCTCAGCATTTTCTGGGGACGTTGAGAGTTACAGAATATTCCCTAGCGAGGCCAAATATCCTGCCTCCTTCTCAGCTCTCCCTGGCTGTGAGCTTGCCTTAAAGGCGATCAGCTGTGCCGAAGGCGGAGAGCTCCAACTCTGCCCACTGTCCACAGTACGGCTAGTAGTCACCTAACACTGAATGTGTCTGAGCAGCGCTTGAAGAAGAACAGTAGGTTACTTACCAGTAAAAAAAACAACAAGGAGTTGTGTGGCACTTTAAGACTAACAGATTTATTTTTTGCATGAGCTTTCGTGCTTTTTTCCCATGAAAGCTCATGCAAAAAATAAATCTGTTAGTCTTAAAGTGCCACACAACTCCTTGTTGTTTTTTTACTGGACTAGACTAACACGGCTATCCCTTTTGAAATTGATACTTACCAGTAACCGTCCTTCTTCAAGATGGGCTGCTCACAAACATTCAGTACCCTCCCACCGTCCCTGCGTTTCAGAGTTGGCAACCAAAAGGGACTGGGGAGGACCAGGGCCAGGGTCACATATATAGCCACGGGAGTGGCCAGAGGGGGTGTTGGCCACCAGCCCTGCTCTGACAGGCTAAGGATATAAGCTTCTGACCAATCGTGTGCTGCAGCACGTAGACACTTAACACTGAATGTATGCAAGCAGCCCCTCTCAAAGACAAATGGTTACTGGTAAGTAACCTACTGATTTCTTCTAAACATTTAGCTATGTCTACATTGTCCAATTAGTCCAGACTAAGTTTGCTTAATTTGGACCAGATCTACACTACATTTTGCCAAGTTCAAACTAAGCAATTGTTTAGTTCAAACTAGGCAAAGCTTAGTTCGGACTCGTTAGTTTGAACAGTAAGTTCAAACTTGGTGCATAGTTTGAACTAAAGTTCAAACTAGAGTGATGTAGTCATGCTATTTTAAGGAGTTGGTTTGAACTAACCACATTTTCTAGTTTGAACTAACTTTTTAGTTTGAACTAAAAAGCCATGGTTAGTATGAACTAAGCTGGAACTGCTTAGTTCGGACTAAGGAAGTCTGAACTAAGCTTTGCAATGTAGACATAACCATTGTGAGCAAGCATGCAATTCACCATCATAAAGGCAGCTATGCCTGGGTGCCAAGATAGGCTGAATCCCTAAGGGGACTGTCTGTGGCTTCGCATTAAGACTATAAGAGTGCTTTAGGACTTCACACTTGTTACTTGATTAATGAAATTCAATTATAGAACTCAGAACCAATTTGGAGTTTGTGCCATGGTTTATAACAGTCTGTCCTGGAGCTGGCACCTATGTTTGTGAGCTGCTCTAGGCAGCCAGACAGATACTATAGTGTAAACCACATAAATGATCAAAATGCACTACTTTTTAGAAAGTTCAGGAAACCTCATTTGATGATGCAAGACAGAGGGGTCAGCCTTAAATTCTGTAGTGATCATTCAGCTTAGGCAAGAGGCAATGCAGAGGAGAACCTTGACCTCTCAGAAACTTTCCTCCACATCCCAATTGTCTAGACATACAAACTCCATTTAAAGGACATTCAGCCTAATGAGGAACATCACAGATTTATTATTTTCTTCTGTTGTTTTCTTGGAAGTGTTGAGTTACAGTCACACTACACCAATGGTGCTCAACTACTGTGTTGGACACATTGCTGTGTCACCAGACAGCAGTAACTTTGTGGCAGAGAGCTAGGGAGAAGGCTGGATTAGGCCTTGGGAAGGTGGGCTGGTGTGACCCACAAAAGGTTGAGAACCACTGTACTACATTATGGTCATGGGCAGCAGAGTATCAGGGCTTGCTTAGAGTGCCCTACAATTTGAACTACATTAACCAGGGTGTGAAAAGCAGTGTGAACTATAGTGCTGAGCTGTACCTCCCTTGTGTGAGTGTGAACCAAAAAGTTTTTGGTTTACATTAATATAATCCAGTTTGAAGAGGACCACTCCAGGAAGCTTTTGGAATGTACCCACAGTGTCCAGATGAGAGATTTACACAGCAGCACGTTGGTGCTCACCACAGTTCCTACCCCAGTCAAACCACAGGGCAGGGTAGATACAGCCAGGGGAGTCACCGGTGCTGGGCTCACGGGGCTCTAGTCCCAAGTCCCAGCGCCTCTGCCCCGGGTCTGCTGCTTGGCCACCTGTGTCAGTGGCTGAAATGGCAGCGTGCAAGCCCTGAATCCCAGTGCGTCAAGCCCCAGATCTTTTCCAGGGCCAACGACGCTCCTGGATACAGCCTTAGAGAATATGTCTCCAATGGGAGAATTTGCAGCCAGGGAGAGATAAAAAAAAAGCAATTTTGTGCAACAAATAAAGAGATGATGGGTCTGATTCTCCATGTCATTACTGCAGGTCTTTGCCAGTGTTACTGCTGACTGCAGTGCAATGGTCACTCATACTCTATGCTTTGAACGTAATTTCAGTTTTCTTTAAAAGGATTTTGTGAAAAAGAAAGCAGAAATTGTGGAGATGTAAACATTTTGAAAGTGCATATTTGGTTACCTCATGCACATAAACTGAAAGGGAAAAGTTCTCTGAAATGAATTTAAATCCCTGTTATAGAATCATAGAAATGTAAGGCTCAAATGGACCTCGAAAGGTTATCAAGTGAAGCTGCCTGCTGTGAGGCAGGACCAAATAAATGTAGTCCATCTCTGAAATGTGTTTTTCCAGGCTGTTCTTAAAAACCTTCAATGATGGGGATTCTGCAATATCTCTTGAAATTCTATTACCACACTTTTCTCTTCTTAGAAGGTTTTTCCTAATATCTAACCTAAATCTCCCTTGCAACAGATTAAGCTTATTAACTCGTGACCCATCTTCAGTGGAGATGGAAAAAAATTCAGTACAGTCCCCTTTATAACAGCCCTTTATGTATTTGAAGTCTTATCAGGGTGCTCCTCAGTCATCTTTTCTCAAGATTAAATGGGCCAGTTTTTTTTTAATCTTTCCTCAAAAGTCAGGTTTTCTAAATCTTTTATTATTTTTGTTGCTATCCCCTGTACTCTCTCCAATTTATCCACATCTTTCCTAAAGTATGATGTCCAGAAATGAACACAGTACTGCACCTGAGGACTCATGATTGCTAGGTAGAGTAGTCGAAAGCCCTCCTGTGCCTTTGTGATGCGGTGATGCACTCATTACTTGTTTGATGCCTCCCCTGGTCATTCTAGAGATGAATTCTCAAGGTTAATACTCTCTTCCATGTCTCTCAGTCTGCAATTCCTTTCTCATCCTAGGAACGGCAGCATCCTCTTTGTGACTCAACCCTTCCACAAAGTCACTCAGCATTTCTCTCCTGCAAGATACAATTCTTCAGTTCTCTGCCAGTCCCAGAATGATTCAGGCAGTTTTCCTCGTCATTGCCCTTCTGGTGATACTTCCCCAGTGATGGATAGGGACACTCAACCCCCATCCCCAGGGTTGCAATCCAGGGATCTTACAACAGTTCTGGGCTTTTCTCTCTGAGCCCTCATGGCTCCTACCCTGGACTGCTTCCTACCACTTCTTCTTCACCTTATTTCTCTAGGTATACCAGCATCAAACCATCCTCTCTCTTCTCAGGGAGGCAGTGACTGACCTTTGCCAGCAGCAACCCCTGTCTTCCTGGCTTTACAGGCTCTGCCTATTCCTGTACAGTTGAAACTGTTTGCAGTCAATTCCCTACTCTTTGACTTCCTTCAGGAGAAGCATGTGGAGTTAATAGGCCTACCTTACTAATGTTAACTCCATCCAGTCCTGGATGAGATGGAATCCCCATCACAATGTTACATATCACATGCTTGTTAATACACAACAAAATGACATTAGCCTTTTCTATAAGTGCATTACATTATTCACTTATATTCAGTTTGTGATCCACTAAACCTCCAAATCCTTTTCAGCACTTATTTCTCTTTTTGTACTTGTGCATTAGATTTTTCTTCTTCCCAAGGGTAGGCCTGTGTACACATCTCTATTGAAATTCATCTTGTTGATTTAAGCCAACTCTTCAACTTGACATGGTCATTCCAGTTCTAATCATGCCCTATAAAGTGCCTGCAACCCCTCCCAGCCTTGTCATCCACAAATTAATAAACATACTCTCCACTCCCATTAGCCAAGTCATTAATGAAAATATTGAATACCACCAGATCCTGAACTAAACCCACTAACCACTAGGTACACCCACCCATTTTGGCAGTCATCACTGATAACTATTCTTTGAGTATGCTCTTTTAGCCAGTGGTGCACCAGTCTCACAGTAATTTAATCTAAACGACATTTCCTTAGTTTGTTTATAAGACTAACATGCTGGACTATGTCAAAAGTCTTACTAAAAATCAAGACACATCACAGCTATTGCTTCCCTCATCCACTAGATCAGAAACCCTGTCAAAGAAAGAAATTAAATTATTTTAACATGATTTCTTAGAGAAAAATTCTTGCTGGCTATTCCTTACAATTATTCACTAGCAGTTTACACACTGATTCTTTAAGAACTTGTTCCAACATCTGTCTAGATATCAGAATTAAATTGACTAGTCTGTAATTTTCCACATCCTCTTCGGTCTCCTTTTTGAAAATAAGAACTGCATTTGCCCTGCTTCAGTCCCCTGGGGCTATGTCTACACTCACAAATTATTTCGAATTAAGGAGGCTTAATTTGAAATAACTTATTCCCTGGCCAAGGAGGCATTTTATTTTACCCAATTAAGTGGTTCCTCCATCCAAAATAAGGAACCACTAACTCAATATACTAAAACCTCTTTTTACTTTGAAGTATTGCTTACTTTGAAGTTATTAGTTTGAATTAAGACATTATTAGTTCAAATTAAGCTACAGAATAGGCTTAATTTGAACTAATTTCCCTATTCTTTTGCCTGCCTTCCCCTACTTCAAATTACGAGTCTAGTGAAGACTCTTTACTTTGAATTAATAAAGCTCACTTTATTTCAAATTAGAGAGTCTTCACTTGACTCCTAATTTGAAATAATAACTTTGATTTAAATCTGAAATAGTTATTTCAAATTAACTACTTAGAATTAATTTTGTAAGTGTAGACATAGCCAGGGACATCAGCTGTCCTCCATCAGTTCTCAGAGATGATTGCTTCAGGTAGTCCCTTAAATATATTAAGACACATTAAAGTTGCCAGGACTTTTTGAAATTTATCTATATATTCTTTCACTTGTTCCTTTCCTACTTTGTCATGTGTTCCTTCCCCCTAGTTGTTAATACTACATGTATTGAGCATCTGGTCACCATTTTAGTGAGACTGCAGCAAAATGGGCATTAAACAGCTCTGTCTTCACTTTTCTACTTTTTGTATGGCTGCCGTGCATGAGGAGCCCCATCTCCATATAGTACACCTACTAGAGGCAGTTAGAACCTACCTTTTTACACTCCTGGAATGCAAGAAGAGGCCAGCCAGCATTCCCACCACTCCTGAACACAGCAAAGGAGGTTTGCCTGAGTGGGGTGGGAACTCTGTCCTTCTATCTGCCCAGTACAAATTCAGAACTCTGACATTTTAGACTGGCAGTTCCAAAATCCCTTCTTTCCTGACAGCAATAGCTGTTACATTGGAAAACAGTTCTGTGCCTAGAATCTCAAGAAAATATTTATTTAGTGCACCAGCAGGCTTGGCAGATTTTGCCAAATAACTGTAAATTGTCAATTCTAACCCTTTCACTTCATAGGCCCATTGATCAGCTGCAAATTGGCATAGCTGCAGAGCTAGTGTTCTGTCCTTTCCTTAGGAACAGAATGTTCTGCTTCACTTCACAGTTCTGTTCTAGCTAAAAAAGAAAGCTTGACACAAGAGCATAATCAAGAGCTCAAGAGAAAAGAAAAAACAGTAAAAAAAATTTTTTTAAAAGACTATGAGAAAATAGATATTCAAAAGAAAAAATATTTACTAAACAAAATGGAAAGTAAAATAGTTACAAGATAGCTCTGCACAAAAGCGACAAGGAGAAAGTAATGTCAGTTTGTCATCTTACTGACAACACCCTTTATCAATTGTGTGGAATAGATGTAGAACATGCCATTGTTCCTGGTAGTAGTTTTCTGGCTAAATGTGTAAACAGACCTTTGATAAGTTTGTGACAGACTCAGATGACTTTCTATTGTCTTAATGGAATACTGTTCACTACCCACAGGACTGTCAAGCCAATCTTATTTAGCCAATTTACCTATTCCTACTAATTTCCTGAGAAGCAATAGCTGTTAGAGATAATTCTAGGTATGAGCATTTCCCCAAATATGTTATCCCTGGGCTGGTAAAGAGCAGGATTCCAGTGGATTCCTGGTTTGCTCATGACTCCAACTATTGGGGCATGGGCAGGACTGGTTCTTCCATACAGGTGACCTAGGCACTGTGCTGCCAGCCACTGGGAGAGATGGAGGGGGAGGAGGAGTGCACCAAAATCCCTGCTGGCCTAGGGTGGCATAAAGCCTTGGGCCAGCCCTGGGCATGGGCATGGGTCAGAGAACATAGTCAGAATTCAACCTACAGGGTCAAGTCCAGAAGCAGCAGTTCATACCAGTGTCATGGGCTGTAGGATGGTCTCAGAGTTGAGGCTGATGAGCTTCACAAGGTTCAAGCCCAATGAGTCAACCAAAATAGGGTTAGAAGAACAGAGATAAGTCTCAGGAGCAGAGCAGACACAGGGACCAGCAGCAGGAGTAAGGCATCTTGAGCATAGCAAAGTCTGTTTGCAGCGGCAAGCCAGACATCCATTTAGTAGCACAGACAGCCTTCATGAGTTGTCCTTAGGTCCTAAACAGCATGGCATGGCCAATCACGAAATGACATTGGCTGTGTCAGTTCCTGAAGCTGCAGGAGTCATAAGCTGCTGTTCCCTACTTTACCATAGCTTTCTGGAAGTAGCTATATCTATGCTGCCACCCAGGAGCCAGCTGATGTGTGTTTCAGACCTAAAGACCCTCACAGATTTGGCAGACTCCATGGCTATGTCCACACGTAGCTTTTAAATCGAAACAACAGTCGTTGTTAAAAGTTGTCGTGTCAGAATGATGTATCGTTATTTCAAAATGACAAGTGACATAGTAAAACCTAGGCTGAAATTGAAATAGCTATTACTTCGAAAGGGTTGTTTTGAAACAACGCCGTTCGGACGGTTATTTCGAAATAACCATTATTTTGAATGAACACTTTTGCCCTTCTCCTTCCCAGGGTGCCTTCCTTTTACTATATATTGGGTGGGGGCATGGCCCCAGGAGGGGTCCATGTTGCCACATTTCCTATGGTGCCCTTCTGACTCAAAATAGCAAGTCCTGTGTCTGGACTCGCTATTTTGATTTGAGGTTTTTGCTTATTTTGATTTAAGTTAATTCAAAATAATGATTTTACTTCAAATTAGCTCATTTCAAATTAACTTATTTGAAAATAGGCACCTATGTGTGGACATAGCTGATGGGTACATCTACACCATAGCCTTAGGTTGACTTAAGGAAGGTTAAGTTGATCTACAGACTCCTGCAGCCACACTGGGCTTTTATTAAGTCAACTTAAGCGCTTCCTTAAGTTGACTTAATAACACTACCTCTTAAGGCTGACTTAATGCTTAAGTCGACCTTATTAAGTTGACTTAAGCCAAAGTAGATGGGGAAAGCCCTTAAGTCGACCTATATGGCCTCCAGGCCCCCTCCCAGAGTTCCTAGACACCAGAGACAGCTATCCACAATGCACCACTCCTCCGTGAACTTAGCACCTGCCAGTGTGGACATAGGCAGTTGACAGAAGAGTGGACTCTCTAAGTTGACTTAACAAGCCTCCACTGTAGACATACCCCTTGATTCTAAGTCTCCCGTTAAGCTGAAAAAGTATATATTTTATTGCCCAAAATGTGATGGCACTGTCGTAAGCTCATGGAACAGGCATCCAACTAGAAGTGGACCTAAATAGTGTCAGTTTATAGGTCTCTTGTAAGTAGGTCATGTGTAGTTTAAAGTCAGCTGCCATGATACAGCCCAGCCATGGCTACAAGGCTAATGTCAAATGCGTTGACTTACATCCTGTATAACCCCCTTGACTGCAGTAGACATGTGGATCCACAAGATAGCTGCTTTCCTCTAATTAGCTTGATTTACCCATCTGTAAAGTGGACTTTATAATTATTACTTGCCTCAACCATGTTAAGAGGCCAAATTAGTTGGTTGTAAAGGAGGCTGATAAACATGATAAAAGTTTCTATATTAATAGCATTACAAAAATTAATATTGTATACTTTGAATGTGTTTCAAATGTAGTTTTACAATCTACCTGTTTTAGATTACTTCCATTTAACATTCTCTTGATTAAAGTTCTTCTAAAAACCTATTTATTATGCAGGGATTAAAAGAGAACCCTGAATTCTCTCCGCATTTTCTTTTCTTCTGGTAGCAGTTTGAAGATGTGTGCTGACTGTAAAATATTCTGTGATACCTCAGCTATGACAAGCATTATAGAAAGCGAACTAATGCTTTATTATATTCTATCTGAATGACTTGGGATGTCTGTGCCACAGATGAGGGACACCTGTTACTTTCATTACAGAGCTTGCAGTACTGATCTCATTACACATTATCTTTTTATTTAAGTGAGCTCCTGAATAACTTGAGGTTATTTTGTTTCCCTACCAAGACAATTATTTAGGACATTTCTCTTTGGAGAGAAGAATATAGTGTTTACTGTGACTTCTACCACCAAACTAGTCATTTAAAGGCATTGATGCACAGCAAAAGAAAAAACATTTATTTCAGAAATTATATTTATGTAGGATCAAATCTTGGAGTGTTTACTCAGACAAAATTTTGATCCAAACCCTGACCCTCTTACTCCACTGATTCCTTCTCTAAGATGAAACCCTACCAGTGATACACATCTGTGACAAAACATTGCTATCATCTAAGGCTGACAATGAGTATTGGTCAGTTCAGGCAAGGAATAGCCAAAGCCCCAAAGGAAGGCAACATATTGCAACATCTAGTGGAATGCAGAATCAGGTGTCCAAAACCTGGAACTGAAAGGGAATAGTACTGAGTTTCTGTAGGAGGCCTGATGCTCTGTTATCTTTATCTCTACTTTGATGCAGCTATGGGAAAGCAGCCACCTAAAAAGTACATCTGTCTGCTTCCAGCTAGTAATATATGACAGTTAGTAGCTGTTTTAATTGAGAATGGGCAGGAGGTATCAATTTCAGAAAAGTAAATCTGCTTATTAGTCAACAACAACAGCTTTGTAATATCGTGTCTTAAATTTTCAAGTGTACATAGATTATTCAGCTACTTTGACTTCTGTCCATGGAATACTCAGTTTAAATGAAAAAAAATCCAAATGAATATTGTACAGAATGTAAAGGAATATTAATCAACCAGGAAAATTATCCTCAGGTAGTATTTGACCTAAAAGGAAGAGGAACAGAAAATGGTCAATCAAATGAGAATAATATCACACAATCAAGGAAGACTATATTCTGTAGGGGAGAAGCAGATGCAGGCATAATCAGTGTTAATACATTTCAAGGTTGAAAATTAGCATTGATAGCAAGAAAAAAAAATATATGTATGTATGGAAGTTTGTTAGTCAGAGGTGATAAAACTGATTCTTTGAGAAATCATATTGACTGGTAGGGTGAGAAACAGATACAGTATTTTAATCACCACAAGTGGAGCAATCAGAACTACAAGAGAGAACACTTAGGTGAAAGGCAGTAGATTGCAATGTAATGATGTAATTGTATGAGCCAAAAATAAGGAAAATGACTTAGTGACTGCACTGACTGCAAAAAGTCTCATCAAGGCTAAATTGCATTTATATGTAAATTGAATTTATATATAATGTTTTCTGAATGCAAGAGTGTATTAATAATGGTGTTCCTTCCTACCTATCCCTTCAACTCCTTCAGTGAATCTGGAGCACCCTGATCTGAAATTGATTTGGTGAGAAGCACATTTAAATTCCAGAACAGGAATGGCTAGTGAATAGGAAGAAACATTTTGTATTGACCTTTTAAGATTATGCAGGGAATTTCAAGATAGGAGAGATGTATGTTGTGCTGACAAAGAGGGTTGTTTTTTGGCTGCCTTGAAGATGATACACATTTTATAAACTAGCATACAGATTAGGATTTATCCATATATTAACTTTGTATTTTGTAATAATGATTTAGTTATGAGTGTGTGGAATTATTTTGATCAATGAGAAAACACTAATGTTCACAGGGTAGTCCTGTAATCTAAAATAGGGGGCATGTCTTTTTTTTTCCAGCGGATTTGTATATTTATATAGAAACAGACTTCACACAATTTCTGCATAAGTATGAATAAGATGTTTAAGTTTTTATTCACAATTATAAGAGGCAGTTATTTGGCAGATGGGGGATGTTGGTCTACAGATTAACTACTTATTGTAACTATTTTGCTGGGCAGAGCTGAGAACATTTTTTTTTTCCAGTGTGATAAACTACGTATTTTTCAACTCCTTGCCATATAAGTAATTCCAATCGTACACAAAGAAAAAAAGGTTGCTCCATTCCTACAGTGAATACATAAAATTCAGACCAATAGTAGTCTCACATACAGATCGGGTGGGGGCTGACTGTTCAAAATAAGTACTACCTTTGAAGCTGCAACCTTACCTATGGAATTACACCCAACGCAAAGAAATAAACTAAATAGTTGGCATTGGGACAAAGCAGTGAAGCAAAATATAAATCAACAGAAAGATTTAAAGACCCTAAAAGCTGACAGACCATCAACATGGAATTATGGTTGTCTGCAAAATGTTAGTTCCCCACTAGGAATACTGCAGACTGTATGTTTATAGCTAATTAGATTTGACTAGAAGAGTCAATCTTGAACCTTATTAAGGACACTGAAGCTTTCTTGCCTCTTCTGCAGAATCAACAATGGAAATACCATGGTGGTGGGAAGCCACAGAGGAAGCTATAACCCTGAAAGAAGGGACTGGCTAGATTTCCTGATTCAAATACTGAGCAAGAAAGGAGAAAAGGATTGCAGGCCTGGTTAGAAGTGGACTGTCTGAAGTCCCATTGATAGGAGAAGCTAGAGGGCAAGACTTACTCTCTAGTGGCAGCTGAACCTGAGTGATGTGGAAATAAAGAAAGGGCTAGGAAAACTGGGAAAGGCACTTGACAATGGCTTGTTTTCAGTGAGCAGAAAAAGTTGATGTTCAAGACAGTGGATGCTGAGAATAATTTTAGTCATCATCAATTATAGAGAAATAACCAACAATCTGAAACCAAGGTCCTGATTCTGCAAATTTCTTAGGTACATGAACAATCCAATCCCTATTCATTCGCAAAAGGATCAAACTTTTGCTTAACTTGACATGTAAGTTCCACTGAATTCATGTTGGCATTTAAGCATGTGCTTTGTTGTTGAATAAAGATTAAGCTTCTTTTCTGTCAAAGGCAGATAAACAGAAAACCCAAATTAGTAAGCACAATTTTTTTTCTGTACTATAACATAGCAAGAGCAGATTTTTAAGTGTTCACAAATACTTTTCCTGGACCTAGTAACATACAGTCTATGTAGTGAAACTTACCTGGGAGCAAACTTTTATGTCTGCATTTATAAACGCCCAGAAAACCATGTTTTGTACTGGAAATGATGACAAATACCCATCTAAAGCTTGGAACTGTAAACATAGTCTAATGAAGACCAGAGCACTTGGGCAAAATCCCCTTTTAACGCACATGTATAGCTATACACATTGCAGAAAAGACCCTGTGAATAACTAACCAGAGCTTAGAGGAACAGCTCTGGCTTTTGGAGCTAAAATGAAATTGCTCTATTTTTCTAGTCAATTTTGTAAGGGGAGTGAAGCCAGTAGGAATGTAAAATGTACAAAGTGTTGTTATTAGCATGGGGAGGGCAATGTTATATAGAGAGTGAGATATAATGAAGCCTTAAATAAAAGATAAAGTGAGTTCTCTTTTGAAAGGCTAAAAGATTACCTTGTAATTCTCTGCACAATTTCAGCAAGGCATTTATTTTAGTGGCAAAATTCCATAATAGAAAGCCCGGGGAAAGACTCCAATCCAGGCAGTAGAGAAATCTGCACCAGGTTTGAAAAATCACCAAAACCTGCTCAACTAAAATCTTAACAAGCACAACTGCCTTTTGAATCAAAGTCTGTAGGTTTGCACTGAACGTGCTGATGAGGGTCACAGGCAGAGATGGGATGTAGTGGACTCTGTGCCTTGGATATCATTCTGGTCTCAGAGATGAGGAGAAAGCAGTAAAGATAAGCATCCCTTGACAATCAGGCAACTTAGAGAAGGATGTCCTATCAAGATGAATATGTCTCATTCAAGAATTAACTCTCTGTTCATCTTCTACCTCAGTTTTTTGCTGCTCATCCATGTAAAAAGTAAGTGTCGATCTTTTCCTTATCATTCTGACATGTCCTATTACTAGACAAACACTTCTGACAGAAAGTGCATTTTGTCAGGAAGCCTCAGAGCTATTGATTAAAGATGCCAAAAGGATTTGGTCAGGGGAACCACAAGTTTTATAAATGTATAGAACAGATGGCAATGTTTACAGTGTTTGATGTTAGTAGAGAATAAAAGCATTTAAAATGAGATGGTGGGGTTTTTTTTCCCCCTTGGACTGAATATTCAAAGTTTGGTGCTAGGGAACCTATCAGAAATATTCACATAAAAATGCACATGCATTTTAAACTTTGCACTTTTGCAACCTTATGAACAGTCCATTTAAACCTAGATGTTTAAAGTGATGTGTTAATACAGAAATTTCTCTTTTGTTTCCTAATCCAACATCCTACTTTTTATACTATCTGCTCAGCTAAATTATGTATTACTATAATGACCGTAACAGTACTCAGTAAGCACTGCCATGAAATCATTTTTTAATGAAACTCTGGAAAATCATTTACACAAATATGATGTGTTTTGTGATTTACATGCCTTTATTTTAAACTTTGTAAATATCAACATTAGCCGATGCTTAGTCTGATCATTTTTATTAAGGATGTCTTTTCATCAAAGTTCCACATAAGCAGAAGTATGCACAATGGATTTCCTTGATAATTTTGTCAGCTGGATGACAGCAAATACAATCCAAGGAGACTAAATGGCCTCAGCTGGTGAAGCTGATGTATGTTTATGAAAGGCAGTAGCTATTGAACATGTTTAAAATGAAGACAGCCAGAGTGTGTGTGTCTGAAGAGACTGTGATTTGTGACTGTTGAGTCTGAATTGCAGTAAAACAAAGCTTTGAGCTGCTGCCATTAAAGAAGACTTGGCATTAGCGTATGATGTTTTGTAATCTGGGTCACCTTCTGTTGCTGCATCAGTCAGATTGTTACTTGTACAGTTTACAGCTCAGCGTAAATCAGCCCCTGGAAACCAACAGAAGCAGTTATATGAACCTGTGCTGTTAAAAAACAAAAACCAAAACAAAACACACACACGCGCGCGCACACACACACACAAAAAAAATCCCAACAAACTTTAGAGCCAGGAAGACTAATGTGAAATACATTATACATTCAAGTATAGTTTAGCTAATTTGTTTTCTTACTAGAAGACGTATTGCATTACATAGTCAATGTTTGCCCCAGTGAAACCAGAATGTTCTTTTCCAAACCTCTCACAATAGGATAACCGCTGGAAAAAGACTTCTTGGAACTTCTGCTTTCAAAATGTAATTTTCATAGTCACTATGGTATTGGATAAGCAAACAGCCTTTAATCTCTATGTAAACATCTCTAGGAGAGAATCCTTTACCATAATTAAAGAAACAGAAATGATAATGAAGAAATTTCATTTATACACAAGGCAGGCAAATTATGATATAACACTAATACTCTGTTAAAGGGGAAAACACAGAATGCATATAGGTTTAAAATGCTATAGTAAAAGTGTTTCTCTCACACATGTACGTGCGTGTGTTCACACACACACACACACACACACACGCCACTGATAGATGCCTAAACCCTTGAATGGAAGCCACAAGAAGTACCCCAGAACCTAGGGCAGAAATAATAACATTTGAATAAGTTTCGTAGGCTCAGTCCTGTGTTTAGGTGAGCTGGACTTGATGCAGGATTGCAGGGGAAGCAAAAGTAGTTACTTGCCACCTTTACACTCCCTCTTCCCATACTAGGACACTGTTCAGCCCTGACACAAATTAAAGCAGACTCTGGGCTTTTTTCCTTTCTCAAAATATGTCCATTGAGGGGCAGGGGCAGGCTAAAAGAAGGCTTGCTGTACCATGTGAGGATTACTCTACAGTGGTTGAATCCATAGGTAGATGGCTAAGCCTGGTTTGTAACTACGTTGGACTGGATGGAGAACTGGCATGGAGCTACCACAGCAACAGCTAGACCAAAACAGATTTTTAAGCACTGCACATTCTGCAATCTTGAGAGAGTAGTTCATTGCAGGAAACTTTTTCTAAAAACTTTTTAGTTACTTTTTTTTTAAAAGTGGTAAAGAAAGTTGTCGATTACAGCTTTTTTCTTTTTCTTTTCTTTTTTTTTTTTTTTTTACAAAAGTGTTCAAGTATACCATGTCACAGCTGTAACAGGTAGAGGTACACAGCAGCTGAGGTAGGATAAGATATGAGCTACAATATATATACACATTTATAAAAAAAGTTGATATTTTCCACCAAATAATTTTGCCCCTTCGGACATATGGTTCCTCAAATGGTTCAGCTGTTAATCTAACAGGCAGTAAGGCCCAAATCCATAAAGGTAGTTAAGTGCCCAACTGCCTCTGTAGGCCACCATTGAGATGCCACTATGTTACCCAAGGAAAAGGTCCTGATCGAACTAACTTGGGACCCCTTTTCCCTCAACCTGAGGTCACTTTTCCCTCGGGCATCTATCGACCCATCTCTCTGGTGCTATCTGTGTGATGTTACAGAAAATCAGGTCCACTCGCATAATTAACTTCAGTGATTTTATTAAGGGGACAGGGAAGAAGGATAAGGGGAGAAGGAAATAAATCAAATAACAACCAAATCTTAACTATAATGCCCCTGCAACTCCCTCTGGTGAGATATACCCCACCAAGAACGTGAACTCTTCCCTCCCATCGGGGAAGCCCAAAACTAAACCTCACAACTTTTCTTCACCTGAACGGAGGTGTACTCGAACTCCAGTTTGATGCGGGTCCTCCACACTCAATCCGTCTGCTTCAGGGCCTCTTATGGCCATTCCTGTGTCAAATGTCCTTCGCCCTATTATCAAAGTCTCAAATCGGGCTAATGACTCAGTCCGATGCCCGTGTCTTCAGGGACTTCCGCGCCGTCACCGTCCTCTTCGGCCTACCAGGAGTCCTTTTAAAAGAATCTCTGCGGCCTCATGCCCTGGCATGCCCTTACACACTCCCACTCTTCACACACACTCACTCTCCCTCAGCACATCCACTCTCTCTCAGCACAGCCCAGCCCAGCACACCCACTCTCCCTTTGAGGAGTCCTTTTAAATATCCGAGACTGTAGCCAATCAGGGCACTGGCTGTTTCACGCCAAAACACGACCCCATTGGATATAATGGCGAACCTTCTAGACCTTTTCCACACGGCCCTTAGCTATCTGCCCACGGCCCTTGCCTGTGCATGGCCTGCCAAGCTAAACATGGCCGCTCCCTGAGTCAGAGAGTGTTGCTGGGCAGACTTTGCAGTCCCTGGCAGCCTGCCAATAGCGGCTGTCACTCACTGAACCCTGCTGATGCAGAGATCAGTTCTGGGGAGGAGCGTACTTAAACATCACCCGCGCTTTATAACATATTACAAAGAACACATTGTGATTAAACAATTACAATCAAACAGACTAACTGAAACTAAGTTTTTCCCCAACAACTAGTATTCTCAAAAATGCTGGTGGCTTTTTGCCTAAACCTGTCCATGCCTACGGCCTCCAGGAACATGTCTCCACCCAGTCAGCATTTGCAAAAGCACTTATGCGCTGTCATCATCTCACAACAAACAAGCTGCTCAGAGCCCTGGGCTTATGCTGAAGCCCCCAAAGTGGGGTTCTCACATGAGGCAAGAGAATGCCTATCTCATCCTTAGGATCTGATCCCATAGGCACACTCAGAACATTCATAAAACCTGATACCTGTCACAAAAGATAGGAGGGGTGAGCTGGTCAAGGATTTTTCCAGGAAGAGAGACCCACACGGAAGGAGAGAGAGTATATAGGGATTTTTCAAATGAGTCAAAATTTTATTTCACCTTTTGTATTTTACTATCCAAAAATTTAAATATTGTTTCAACTTTTACATATATTTAAAATTATAATGTAAAAGTAAAAAACATAGATGAAACATTTTAATAAAATCAAAAATGAAATTTTTCAAAATATTTCCTATTGTGCAAAACTGCAACTTTTTTACTTTTTGTTCTCATTTGGGAGGAAATGATGTTTCAAAATCTCAGAATTTCCCAGCAGTTCTATCCTTCTACCTGCTGTATTCAGCACAGGGGAATCGGTTCAGTATTAACAAGACCACAGACCTGATTCACCCCTGCTGTGCATTTTTTACAGTCAACTACACTTGAGCAGAATGAGTGCCAAGTGAGTGCACTGTGATACCAAATCAGAATGATAGCATTTATCACACACTTCACACAAGTGTAAATGTCTACAGTCAAGGCAGTGGAGTTTCAGGCCCCATATCACTAAGGTGTATAATCTGCAGAGTAGGATGTCTCCAGCCTCACCAATTGGAAAGTGCATATATTTCTCTCACAAATAAGTATTTGCTGGCAGAGGGGGGCTACTCCTACCTGAAGAACAGCAGAGTACAATGCTATTGCACAGTGAACTGACCAGCAAGATACCTCCTTACTTCTCATTCTTTCATTGGGCAGAGTGGGATATGACTCTGAGTTGGAAGAGGATCTATAATAGATTTAAGAACTGAGTCTACAAAGTGTTGAGTGCCCTTATATCCCAATAAAGATCCTAGCAGTCTGCCTAGGAGAGCTTCTCCATAGCCAGATTTTAATTTTACATTCAAATAGGAATTCTTAAAACAGTAATAATATTACTTAGAACGGGGATCTTCAAATTAATTAGTATTTGCAATTCACTATAGATTTGATATAAAAAGATTTTTCCACACAAATTCAGAATACAAAAGATAATTTAAAAGGGTAGCTCAAGGTGCTTTATTTATCAAGTGTCAGTCTCCACATATGTGACACAGAGATAATATTTACGTGAAAACAGTGCTAAGAAGATTAGTTGTTCAATGCTTATACAGCATCATGTAAGTCTTGATCATATGGCAAACCTTAATTTTATTAAAGTCTTGGGGGGCACCCAAAAACTAGTACCAGGTATTTGCATCATCAGGGGAACATATAATAGCCTCATTTAAAGTTGAGGAACAACATCTGTTTAAATTGAGTTTCATAAAATTGAAGTTAATAAGCTTACATTTTATTTGTGATATTACATGTACTCATGTCACTTAATATCAGCAAAAGGGATTCCAGACAGCAAGGCGCAGTCCAGAAATGTATTGTCCTTTCACATGATACCTAATTCCTGGTTGATGGAGCTTGTATCTAGTTACCACTTTCACACATCACGCTCTTCATGTAATTATTATTCATTTCTTCAGAACCTACTCTTGGGGGGAAAAAAAAAAGGGAAGGAGTCTTGTGGCACTTAAAGACTAACAAATTTATTTATCGCATGAGCTTTCATGGGAGAAAATCCTACTTTGTCAAGTTACTTTCCAAAACCTCATCTCTAAAGTGACCTCACTGGAAGAGATAGAACTGCAACAGCATGGAATGTTTGAAGAACTAACATGACAAAAGAAACACTGTTTTTTTGGGTTTTTTTTTGGGGGGGGGGGATAACTTTTGTCTTGCTATGGTATTGATACACAGTGGTACCCATTAAAACAGGTAATTGCCAGCTGTTATTAAACCATGGAATCTGAAAGAAATATCTGAATTACTGGAACATTAAATTGTGTAAGTTGACTTTAATAGTGACCACAGTATATGCAGAATGGCAAATTTTCTGTGATTATTAGATATTTCAGCTCTCATTTTATCTTGGCATTTATATCAGGTTCTTCACCAAGGTATCTGAGCACTGTTCTTCATTTAATCACCCTGAAAACCCAATTGTTGCCTAGTATGGTCTACTGCTAGGTATACTATTTTCTAGGAAGCAAAGAATTATTACATATGAAATGTATTAGCTGATCACTGGCATGATGTGATCAGACTAATACAGCATCCCCACCCACAAATACACACAGCAGGAAATAAACATTGACAACACTTGGAGCTTTTGGTTCTTGTCTGATTTATATTGAGTCCCATAGAATACCTGGTACTTTTCTTTCCTTTAAGTCAGTTGCACTTCCTAAGCTGGCATCCGTGACCTCCTTCCACTGATCAGCAAGAAGCAGTATTCCTCATGGTAGGCTTGCCATGATCAGTTCAATCTTCGGAATTCAAGTGAGCGTCAGTCAAGATCTGTTCAATCAACCTGGAGTTCGATTTAGTAACTCCAGTCCCAGAAAAACAGTACCGAGTTTTCCCTTCTACTCAGCGCAGCAAAACAAGGAGTTAAGTGAGCATTAAAAAGTCGAAGGGTGATAAGCAAGTTATTTTACGTATCTCCCTTCATCTGGTGCCAAAAACAGCAGCAAGTGTGAACCAGATAGAGTAGTGCAATGGTAAAGTAAGGATTAGGAAGCAACAGGTGGAAGTGCAAAGGCTGCTTGTGAGGACTGTTCAACTTGCAGTTTTCTGATTGTGAAAGAGTAACAGACGGATAAATGGTGATCTCTCACAAATTTCATCCCATATTCGTATCACAGTTGGGATTGACTGGAGTTCCAAAGTTCAGATTCAGATCTAGATCTTCCTCTATAGCATGCGGCATGACCCAGTTGATGATAGATTCTCTGTATCTTAAAGTCTTTAAACCATGATTTGAGGATTCTAATAACTCAGGCATAGGTTAGAGGTTTATTGCAGGAGTTTATGGGTAAGATTCTGTAGCCTGTACTGTGCAGGCAATCAGACTAGATGATCATATGGGTGCCTTCTGACCTTAGAGTCTAAGCGTTGAGATCTAGGGTTTCAGGTGTGTTACTTGTACACACTGAGCATGACAAAGCATCTAATGTACAGTTCAGCAGATTCAGTTACGTGGGATGTGAAAATATGTAGCTGTAGAACATTTTCTAGACAGGAAACTGTGTTCCCCTCAGACACCATGAAGTATTTTTAATTCATATTACAAATAAAATATGTGAGCCAGCTAGACAAATTGGATAAAGCCAGTGAAGAGCAGTTGAAAACACCATCTTTCCCCATTTAAATTCTACATGTAACAGAACATCTGGCACTTCAAATATCTGTGTTACATTTCTTGAATGAAACATTGACCCTACTTTAATGTGTCACTGTGACATTCCTTTTTAATTGGAAGACTCAGGCAAGCATTCCTTGCTTCTTTTCAAATGATTCAATATTTGTCTTGCCTGCTATCAGTAAGCTAATTTGCACCACAAATGTAGACACCCTGCTGTTTGACATGCTGAATAGTGGAAATGATTTTAGCTTCTCTTTGGCTATTACTTGAAGCCACTTGTTCGTAGCCATCATTAAAGTATATTAACCAAGGCAGAGACCAAATGTTTTTTGGTGTAGGTGAGAAAAGTGGAGCTCTTTTATTCATCTGCAACTTTTCATTTAGACTTGGATTGGACTAAGCCTGTGTAACTTTATTGAATAACTGCAGTCTGTGCTCTGCCCTAGTTTAAGAAGGTCTCTGTAGTCAGGACTGCATATGAAAAGGGGATTAACTTTAGGCAGGAGTTTACATTCTGTTAATCTCAATCAGATTAAAACATGCACCTCACATTAAGCACCCAGGTCAGTGCATTTCTGAATAAGGAAATATTTAAAGGTCTTGCTTGCATGTTTTCCTGATCCATACAGGTGGGTCACCACTGCAATGAAAAACCTGAGGCACTCAGTCTCAGAGCTCAAGTCAGTTGATTCTAGCTCATGCAATTTGGGCTGTAAGGCTAAAAATTTCAGTGTAGAGTTTTGGGCTGAAGCTAGTCCCCAGGTTCTGAGACTCCCCTTGCAGGGTCTCAGTGCCTGGACTCCTGCCCAAGTTCAAAAGTCTGCACTGCAATTTTTAGTCCCATAGCTTGAGCCCCACGAGCCCAAATCAGCTGTCCAGAACAGGACACAGCCATGAAGTAGGTCTTTTATTGCTGTGTAGTCCTCCCTAGAGAAGGCCACTCGGCAATGACAACTGGCAGAAGAGTTACTTCCTTATTAGGTGGACTAACCACAGGAAACTCTATGGTTGACTTTTTCTTCTAGAGCAACTGATATACAGTGTTGACTAGATTCATAAAGCCCTAGGCTATGTCCACACATACATCAGTATTTCAAAATAAGTTATTTTGAAATGAGTTATTTTGAAATAAAGTCCTTATTTTGAAATAAATTAATTTGAATTGAGAAAATGTTAATTCAAATTAAGGGAAGAGCTCAAAGCGAAATAGCATATCCAAACACAGGACTTGCTATTTCGCTTAAGGAGAGGGGCACCATGGGAGGTGTGGCAACATGGCCCCCTCCCTGGGCCATGCCCCCACACAATATAGGCTAAAAGGAAGGCACCTTGGGAAGGAGAAGGGTAAAAGTGTTATTTCTAAATAATGGTTATTTCAAAATAACACGTCCGAACGGTGTTATTGTGAAATATCCATTTAAAAAAAACAGCCGTTTCGATTTAAAGGAGGTTTAACCTATTTTGAAATTATGGCTCTTATTTTGAAATGACGGAGCCCGCTGTTATATAATAACCACTCATTTCGAAATAAAAGAGACGTGTGGGCATACCCTACATGGTTTGGGCCTCCTGGCTACCTGAGATACCACCCTACCCCTCAGAAGTTGAGGTCAATGGTGTGCTCAAGCCAATAGATCCTACATTTAAACATCTGGACAGGACAGTGTCCATAGCATCTTTCTTACCTTGATGTATGTAGATCATTTTTATAACAGGGAATATCATTATGAGATCCACATAGTTCTACAATCAGAAATCCAGCTATGAAAATAATGGGAATGATTATTTCTAACTGTCTCTTATCTATCCAGAATAGAACCAAAGCATGCAAAGGCAGGAAGTAATAATAGACATATTACATGGTAGTGTGCATAACATGGTCAGCAAAAAAGGAGTCTGAGTCAAAACCTGGATCCAAGGAACACTGAACTTTCAAAGAGCCCACATATGGATTTACAACTGGCCCATTATTCCAACATGATACAAAACAAAACTGTAGTCGTAACGCCCCAAAACTTTGGGGAAGTTTAGACCAGAATCCAGTCAGGATCCGAATTCTATAGCTATGAGACTTGCATACACTATGCTACAACAGCAGTCTTATCTCATCAATGTTTTCAACATCAGAAAATTTGGATGCTTCCAGCTGTTGCTCAGTGCTACCAACAATTATGCAGTAGGAATTACAGTGTGGTGCATCTAGTTCATTCATGTGGAGGAAACAAGAGGCATATCACACATAAGGTTATTGACTGTGGAAAAATCATGTCAGCTATCTCACAACACTGCTAGTTTGAGCAAAGGTGAAGTCTAGGTGTGTCACATGCCCCTTGGTTCACTGATATGCACATCACATTCCATGAAATACTGCAATTATTTTATTTTATATATTGTACTTCCATACCACTGTGTTTGTTTATATGTGCTACTATAAAACAATTAAAAGAAAATTATATCTTTTGTGTTCATCCCAAAGATGTAATGGTATGAAAAATAGATTAATTTTCATATATAATTTTTGGTTCAATCATTCTCAGATATCCTTTCTTAAAATAAAAATGTTAGTGTTCTCCTACAAAATAAAAAGAGAGATCTCTTCCATAATATGAATAATATTTGGCCAAGATTAAATCAGATAAAAACACAGTAGCTATGTATTCTTGTAGTCTAATCATTGCTTTATATATCCAAATCCTCCAGGGAGTCTTGAAAATTTTTAGACTATCCCTGAGCATTCCACTTTTCATTTAGATTTTTGTTTAGCTGGCAAATGCGAAAGAACTTCTATAAATTGATGAATCAATAGTAGCTACATATATGAACATTTTGGTCAAGCTAAGGCCGGCATTAATTTCAGCTTAATATTCTCCCTATTCATGTTTTTCTAATGGTACAATGCATCAGTGTTCTTTTTATGATCCCACCCACTTTTTTTCTGATTCTGTCCCTTTCTGGGAAGCTTCCAAGCACAAATTGGCACAACTAGAGATGCATCCATTTTGCAAAAAGCCTTCCTAAAAGAGAAGCCACTTCACATGCTCATTTAAACCGTTATTCACACAAAGTCTTACCAGTGTGGCAGAAGCTTTATCATGCCATTGAAACCCTATATAATGATAAATTTTTGGACTGCACAATGCAGCTCTTATGTCTTATCAGCTACTGTACATAGATAGCTCTAGATATTGTCCCTCACTGTTTTGCTGCACACAAGGCAGCACTTTAAATTAGTTTGTGTACAGAAATTATGACAAATGAAAGGCTTGGGAAAGGCTTGCATTTTTTTTTAATCTATGAGAAGGAAGCATGTGTCACCAGAGAGAATAATATATGCAGTCAAGTCAGCCAAAAGTCAAGAAGAACATGAATAAGTTGCTCACGTTTTACTATCTCATACAAAATTATCACCATGTAACTGTGAACGGAAAGCCTCCCAACTGCCAAGTTGCTTCTTCAACATTACCATTGCAAGTGAATTGTGCCAAATGTAGGTAGACATAATTTAGGCCGCAGCTCTGTGAGTGACTTTTGTGCACAGAGCTCTAAGCTCACAGGAGTTATTTGCTGGGTCAGGATCTTAGATTTTAACTCAGTTTATTACAGACCAAACAACAATTTTGTAGTTTGCTTTATGTTATCATACCCTCTTCACAATGCAGTATCTAATTCTAATGAAGTATACCTAATATTCTTAAAAGACCCTCACTAGCTACATTTTAAAACAAAAAAGTATCTTCATGGCTAGCACCTCTGCTTAACATGCAGAAGGTCCTGGGGTCAGTTCCCAGGGGGTTGGACTCGATGATCTCACGAGGTCCCTTCCAGCCCTATGATTTGATTTGATTTGATTTGATTCATCCATTGCAGGATCTTTGTAGCCTTTCAGCTCAGTTGAAAAAACTCACACTTTATTAATGCATACAATTAAATAATTTTCTAACTCAAATGTATATAAATTAGACTATCATTTCAAATGATAATACATATAAAACATTTGAGTTTTATTTGCACTCCTACTTTTCCCCCTCTGAAATGTGGGCAGTGTAGTTTTTCCCCATGAACAAGGTCTTTTCCGTTCCTCTAACAATTCCCATTACTCAGTAAACTTCTAATTAATGCCTAATTACCGTGGTCAGAATAAAGACTTTCTTACAAAGACACTTGTGGGTTTTGCTCATGCTGCTGGTCCCTCATGCATATCAGGCTGACAGCAAGCAGGTTTCCAGTAATCAAGGGAATCGTGAAGTATTGTTAAGATGAATGTTTGATGAGTTCATAACAGATATTGTACTTCAGTAGATCCTCATTAGTTAGTTATGGAATGCAGTGGCAGCCAGAGATGCATTCAATTATGTCAAAGTGCTAATGTAAGGAGCTCTGTGGTTTTCCCCTTCCATCATGGTTTACACAAATTGTGTCTATAGATTTCATCATAAATAAAATATTTCTCCCTCTTTCTAATTATTATTATCCAAAGAAAGTGTAAAGTGAGAGCTTTAACTTCAGTTGTGTCCTTTGTAAGTTCTTTTTTTTTTCTTTTATGTACCTCATTATAACACACAAAATTCTCCTCTGTCTTTGGAAGCAAATTGTATGAATCACAGGTGGCACTGGCACCACTATAATGCATGCACAAAGGAATAATTTTTGCAGACTGTGAGTAAAGACTAAATTTGTGTGTCAGCAAGAACTGTGCATGGCAAATAATGTAAGCTAATTACATCTGTAACAATTTTAGGGAGTAGAACATTGATCTTTACCCTTTACAGTGCAGCATAGAGAGTGATAGGGTCTGATTCTGTTCTGACACTGAAATGTAGGTCAGGAGTAACTCTACTGAAATCAATGGAATTACACTGGTGTAAAGCCAAAATTAAATGACATGGTACTCAAGCCAATGAGGCGGACTCCCTTGTTTATTAGAACATAAGAACGGTCACATTGGATGAGGCCTGTGGTTCTTCCAGCCCAGTAACCAGGGCCAGATGCTTCAGTGGCCGTGTCTACACTAGCAAATTAGTCCAGATTAAGGAGGATTAATCCAGGCTAATTTGCTCCCTGTCTACACTAGGCTTTGCCTAGTTCAAACTAAAAAAATTTTAAGCAAAGCTTAATTCGAACTAAGCACTTAGGCTGTGTTCTCACACAGCCAGTTATTTCGATATGGTTGTTTCGCAACAACCGTATATCGAAATAATGCTTATATCGAAACAACTTATTTCGAATTAACAAAATGTTAATTCGAAATAAGGAAAAAGGCGGG
>ML682014.1:22208857-22341078 GCA_007922195.1 Podocnemis expansa | reverse complement strand
TGTAGCCTTGCTAGTTCAAACTAAATAAGTTCCAACTAAGTGGTAGTTTGAACCAACTGCGTTTTTTTAGTTTGAACTAACTTTTAGTTTGAACTAGCTATGCTTTTTTAGTTCGAACTAAAAAGTTAGTTCAAACTAAAAAAAGTGCAACTAGTTCTAACTTAAAAGTTAGTTTGAACTAAAAAGCTGTGGTTAGTTTGCATTAACTGGACACTGCTTAGTTTGGACTAAGCAAGTTCGAACTAAGCTTTCTAATGTAGACATAGCCAGTGGGACTAAACAGAAGAGCAATTATCAGTGATTCATCCCTTATTATCCAGTCCAAACTTTTACCAGCTGGAGGTAAAGGAACACTCCGAGCATGGGGTTGCATCCCTGATCATCTCAGGTAACAGTCACACATGAACCTGTCCTCCAATAACTTACCCAATTTGTTTTCTTTAACCAGTTATATGGTTGGCCTTCACAATATCTCCTGGTATTGAGTTCTACTGGTTCACTGTGCATTGTGTGAAAAAGTGCTTCCTTTTGTTTGCTTTAAGCCTGCTGCTGCCTATTAATTTAATTGGGTGACCCCTTGTTTGTGTTATTTACTCCTTCACTGATTTAGGCACCATTATTTTGTATGTATAGTTAGGATTACTTTTTCCAGTGTCAATTACTTTGCATTTATCAAGTGCCATTTTGTTGTCCAGTCACTGTCTTCTGAATCACCCTCTTTGAACTCTTCATAGTCAGCTTTGGATTTAACTATTTTGAGTAATGTCTTCATTTTGTGTCACCTGCAAACCTTGCCACTTCACTGTATAACCCTGTTTGAAGGTGATTTATCAATATGTTGAACAGCACAGGTCTCAGTACAGATTCTTTGTGGACTTGGCTATTTAACTCTTTTCACTATGAAAACCAGCCATTTACTCCTACCCTTCATTTTCTGCCATTTCACTAGTTATTGATCTATGACAGGACCTTTTCTTTTACCCCATGACTGCTTACTTTGCTTAAGAACCTATGGTATGGGAGCTTGTCAAAGGTTTTCTGAAAGCCAAATGTACTATCTATCAAATAGTTCATTCTTGTCCATATGTTGTTGATCCCCCACAAAGAATTCTAATCAATTACTGAGGCATGATTTCCTTTTTACAAAAGCCATGTTGACTTTTTCCCAACATATCATGTTCACTTATGTGTCTGATAATTCTGTTCTTTTCTGTAGTTTCAGCCAATTTGCCAAGTAATGAATGTAGGCTTATCAGCCTGTAATTGCCAGGTCATCTCTCAAGCCTTTTTAAAAAGTGTGTTACATTAGCTATGCTTCAGTCATCTGGTACAGAGGCTGATTTAAGTGATAGGTTATGAACCACAGTTAGTAGTTCTGCAATTTCATATTTGAGATCCTTCAGAACTTGTGAGAGAATATCATCTGGTCCTGGGGATGTGTCTGTTTTATTTATCAGTTTGTTCCAAAACATCCTCTACTGATACCTCAGTTGGGGACAGTTCCTCAAATTTATCACCTGTTAAGAATGGCACAGGTGTGGGAACCTACCTCATGTCCTCCACAGTGAAGACCAATTCAAAGAATTCATTTAGTTTCTCTGCAACAGGTTTGTCTTCCCTGAGTGCTCTTTTAGTATGTAATTTGGCCAGTGGCCTCACTGATTGTTTGGCAGGCTTCCTATGTATGATGATCTTAAAATAAAATTGCTGTTCAATTTTATATGTTTTGATAGTTGCTCCTCAAATTCTTATTTAGTCTGCCTAATTACATTTTTTACACTTGACTTTCCAGAGTTTATGCTTATTTCTATTTTCCTCAGCAGAATCTGAACTCTGATTTTTAAAGGATATCTTTTTGCCTCTAACCACCTCTTTTATTCTGTTGTTTAGCCATGGTGGTATTATTTTATATCCTCTAGATTATTTTTTATTTGGAGTATACATTAACTCTGAGCTGTTATTTTTAAAAACAGGTATATCACTCTTGCGACTATTCCTTTTAATCACCTTCCTAAGTTTTGTGTAGTTCCTCTTACTGAAGTTAAACACTACTGTGATGAGTTTTTTTGGTATTTTTCCTCCTGCAGGGATGATAAATTTAATTTCATTATGGCCAATATTACTTAGCAGTTGAGCTATATTCACCTCTGGACCAGATCCTGTGCTCCATTTAGGACTTCTGTGCATTTCACAATCACTGTAATCATCTTGGTCAGGTGGTTGGTAGTATATTCCTATTGCTATGCTCTTATTATTCAGTGATGGAATTTCTGTCCTCAGGGATTCGATGGTACACTTTGATTCATTTAAGATTTGACTTTCTAATTTCTTTCATAGATTGTGCTGGTGGGAGTGTGGCACTGTCTCCTCGGTCACTGTTATATATTTCATACCCTGGTATTACCATGTCCTATTAATTATTTTTGTTACACCAAGTTTCTGTGATGCCTATTACATGAATATCCTAATTTAACACCAGGCACACAAGTTCACCTAGCCTAGTATTTAGACTTCTAGCATTTGTATACAAACACTCAAAATTTGTCAGTATTTAAATGTCTGCTGTCATGTAATGTACTTGAATGGGACTCTTTTGTTTGTTTCTTTTCAGTTTCTTCCTGTAGTTTATCAGTGTGTAGCCTTTTCTCCTTACTGAGTGAAGGGCATATTCTAGACCTAAATCTTCCCTAGGGATATCTCTGCCCAAATCTTTCCACTCCTCTGCACCTTTTGGCTTCCCCAAAAAACATAAACTAAAACAAAAAACCTGCAACTTCTTATTTTTACATGCTAGCAATCTGCTTCCATAGGTGCTTCCTTTCCCAAAACACTACCCTGTTCTTAATCAGTCTAAATCCCTCCTCCAAACTCCATTGTCTCAACCATGCATTAATACCCTGCACTTCTGCTTGTCTGTCTGGCCCTGTGCAAAGAATTGAAAGTATTTCAGGGTCTAGCACAGGGGCATCGCTGGCACTGGGAACCCGGCACATGTGCCCCGAATCCCAGCACCGGTGACCCAGATCTGGCGGGGCCACCCCTCTCCCGGTCTCTTGCCCAATCGGGCCAGAGATCCGGGGCCTGGCCGCCTGCAGCAGCGGCGGCCCCATTCCCAGCTGGGGATCCAGGGCCCGGCTGGCCGGGGCAGCCCCGTCCCCAGCTGGGGATCCGGGGCTCGGCCGCCCGCGTCTGTGGCGGGGAATCTGGGGCCCAGCCGCCTGTACTGGCAGCGGCCCTGTCTCCGGCCAGGTATGCGGGACCCAGCCACCCATTACTGCTTCCATCCCCGTCCCCAGCTGGGGATCCAGGGCCTAGCCGCCCGTGGCGGCGCAGCAGCTTCCAGCCCTGTCCCCCGTCAAGGGGCAGGGCCTGCAGGCTGGGGCGGGGCCTGCGGGCCAAGGTGGGGCGTGGGTCCATGCCCCCGGTCCCTCCCCGGGGCAGCGACACCTCTGGTCTAGCATGAAGGTCATGAACTTTAATCTTATGAATAAGTAGCCTAATTTGGTCTCCAGAACCTCCCTCCTGCCTTTTCTTAAGCTGCTAGTACCTGCATGTACCACAATTACCAGGTCCTCGGAACTATTGCACATAAGACTATCTAGCTGTCTTGAGGGTCCACAACCTCAATTTACCATATGATTCACCCCACAATCACAAAACCAACTTTCTATATTTCTCATATAGGGCCTGCCCAAGGTTTTTAGTGCCCTAGGGGGACTGTGATTTTGGTGCCCCCCCCCATTCAATATAGAGAAAAATAAGGCTAGCTGGCCAAGGGGCACAGGCTGACCATCAGGTCGGGCCAAGTCACAGGCTGCACCACGCAGGTTGAGCCACAGGTGTGACCAGCAGGTCTCATGGTGGGCCTGGCCTGGGCAAGCTGCACAGGCTGGGTTGAGCAGGCCCTGTTGGTGGGCTGGGCTAGACCAGGCCAGGCTGGACTGAGCTGTACTGGGTGAGCCATGTGAGCTAGGCCGAGCAGGTCGTGTTGGTGGGCTGGGTGCAGCACTAGGCTGGGCCAAACCATGTGGGTTGTGCCAAGCCAGGCTGACCTGAGCTATGCCAGGCTGGGCTGGCTTCATAGGTGGGCCAACCCAGGCCAAGTGGTAGACCGTGATGGGCTGGGCCAAGCCAAACCACACAGGTCAAGTGTGTTGGGCTGGGCCAGGCCAGGCAGAGTCACATGACCCATGCCAGCCCAGATCAAACCACATGGGCTGCACCAGGCCAGGCAGGACTGAACCAGCTGTGTCAGGCTAAGCCACATGAGCCAGGCTGAGCAGGCCCCATTCATGGGCTGGGCCAGACCAAGCGGACCATGATGGGCTGGGCCAAGCCAGCCACAGAGGCCGAGTGTGTTCGTCCGAGCCAGACCAGGCCAAGCCACATCAGCTGTGCCAAACCAGATGGGACCTAACCAGCTGCTCCAGCCCAGGCAGGACCAAACCAGCTGCGCCAGGTCAAGTCACACTGGCTAGGCTGAGCAGGCCCCATTGGTGGGCCAGGATGGGGCAGGCAGTGTGTTGGGTCAGGCTGAGCGGACCGCACTGGGTCAGGCTGAGCCATGCAGGCCGAGTGTTGGGCTGTGCCAGGCTGGGTTCGAGCTACATGGACTGTGCTGAGCTGGGCTGGGCCGAGCCGAGCCGAGGGGGCCTGGTTGTTGTGCTATGTGCCACGGAGGGTAGGGCAGGCCCAGGCTAGCTATGGGACACAGGCTGATGGGTGGCCTCCAGGCCACTCTGGCTGAGCAGCAGGGACCCCTGCCACCCCCTCCCTTTCTCTTAGCCCTCTCCGCCCCCCCAGTCTTTCTATAGTCTCCTTAGCCCCTTGCACACCTGGCACTGACCTTTGCCTTGCTTTGCTGTGGGCTACAATCACGTGCAGAGCAGGGTGAGAAATTTAAAATAGGCTTGCTGGCCCCTGCCCAGTGGCACTTGGTGCCCCCTAATGTTCAGCACCCTAGGTAACTGCCTAGGTTGCCTCTATAGTAGGACCAGCCCTGTTCTCATAATCAAACCCTATATTACCTGTCTCCTCCTAATAACTGAAAATAACTTTTAAGCTCTTACAAGAACTGGTCAAGGTTCCATTTCTTTTCACATCTGCTGTTCAAAAACTGAACACCACAACCAGAATACAACACAGCAATTAAATATTTCACAATCCAATACATAAAGAAAGCTATCCTCACTGCACATTATGTGAAAAGTTTCTAAGGCTGTGTTCACACACAGGCATTATTTCGATACAAGTTGTGTCGAAACAACTTATAATCGAAATAAGGCCTTATTTTGAAATAACTTAATTTGAATGAACAGTTTGTTAATTCGAATTAAGGAAAAAAGCTCAAAGCGAAATAGCAGTTTCAGGCAACAGTTATTTCGAAACAAGCCACTGTTGTTTCAAAACAACATGTTCGGACAGCATTGTTTCGAAACAATCATTTCAAAACAACATTGTTTCATCCCCACATGGGGTTTAAGTTGTTTCGAAACAACACCGCTGTTTCAAAACAACTGTGTGTCATGCGAACAGGGTATTTCTTATTTCGAAACAACCTCTGTTGTTTCGAAATAAGAGTGCTGTGTGAATACAGCTTAAAATGTTAACTGTAAGGGGATGAGACTCTGGATATCCTAGTATGCCAAAATTAAGACGCACAGAATTAATGGGCACTTCTGAAAACTGGTGTAAAGGCTAGGATCTGCTTCCATTGAAGTCCATGTCAAAACTGGAAACGCGTGGAAGAATATGCAAGTGTTAAAGTTGCCTGTTCTCTTCTGACCTCTCAAAAATGTTTACTCCGTATATTATACATATACCCTCCCACTAGACCTGTGCATTTGTGAAGTACAGAGAAAAATGATTTTAAGAAAGAGGAAATGACAATAAAAGGAAAATGCAACTGGGAACTTATTAAGGTGAGCATTTTAAAGTGGGAAAATTTACACTAAGGGTAGTTACTAATTCAGCCTACAGCCCTTGACTGTATATCTTCAGTCTGGCGTTGGTAGTTAACATTAACGATCCAGAGCTTTAAGACCACCAGTTAGAAAATATCAACTTTTGCTACCATTGCAAAAGTTGTCAAAATCTAACTTCTCTGTAAGTTTTAAAAATGTTGAGTGCTCAACACAGGAATATTAATAGTCATATATCAGAAAAATCATGGGAAAAGAAGCAGATTCCATAGGAAGATCATTAATCAAGCTTATAAATTGGTAAAAAACAGCAAGGAGTCTTGTGGCACTTACAGACTAACAGGTTTATTTATTGCATGAGCTTTCATGGAAGAAAATCCCACTTTGTCAAATGCTTTGAAGAGGGGGAACTTACAGAATGGGATGAAAATAAATGCAGGGGAGTGTAAGACATGGGATCAGGTCATACTGCAACAGCAAACCAGAGCATTTGTAAGGATTCAAACTCTAGGAAACAGCACATAGAGGGAGGGTAAAGTCAAATTACTTGTTATAATGTAAAAAGAATCCATAGTTACGATTCAGCCCTGCTTTCACACAATCTAATTTGCATATTAGTTCAATTTCAGCTGTTTCTCATTGAAGTCTTGATGTCCCATGATTTTCTTGAGGGCCATCGTTAACAAATCATTAATGCAGCATTAGAAAGACGGAAGTGCTCAGCAACTGTTTTTTTTGTGTTGTGATTTCTGATGTCAGTTTTGTGCCCATTTATTCTTCTGTGTAGGGACTGTCCTGTTTGTCCAATGTATAAGGTGTGGGGGCATTTCTGGCACAACGGTGGCATAAATCACATTAGTAGATGAGCAACTGAATGACCTTTTGATGGTGTAGCTGACTTGATTAGGTCCTATGATGGTGTCTTTTGCGCAGATATGTGGACAGAGTTGGCAGCATGGTTTGTTGCAGGGATAGGTGCCTGCCTTAATGTTTCTGTTGTTAGGTCTGTAGTTGTTGGTGAGTATCTGTTTAAGGTTGTGGGGTTGTCTGTAGGCAAAGAGAGGTCTGTCTCCCAAGGCTAGAGAGAGTGAGGGGTCATCTTTTAAAATAGGCTGTTGGTCCTTAATGCTCTGTTGTAGAGGTCTGACTTGAAGGTTGTATGTGGTGACCAGTGGCATTCTATTGTTTTCTTTTTTGGGCCTTTCCTGGAGTAGCTGACTGTAGGGTACCTGTCTGGCTCTGTCAATCTGTTTCTTTACTTCTCCAGGTGGGTACTGTAGTTTTAAGAAAGTGTGATAGAAATCCTGAAGATGTGTGTCTCTGTCTGAGGGATCAGAGCAAATGCAGTTATATCTTAGGGCTTGGCTGTAGACAATGGATCGTGTGGTGTGTTTAGGATGGAAGCTTGAGGGATGTAGATAACAATACTGATCAGTAGGCTTTCAGTATAGAGTGGTGTTGATGTGTCCATCCCTAATTTGTACTATAGTGTCCAGAAGGAGGATCTCTTGTGTGGAGTGTTCCAGGCTCAGTATGATTGTGAGGTGTCACAGAACTGGGAGCCAGGAAACTGGGGTCTTATTCTGAGCAAATTCAAGCAACACTGGAACAATAGTCTAACTCTAAAAGGTATTGTTAGGCTGAATTAATGGTTTGAAAAATACTGTTCTCCTGGGATAAAAAGCAGTAAATATGAGCAAAGAATGATTAATTATTATTTGGTATTATCCTGTAGCAATGACATTCCAAACACTCTCCACTAGTCATATGCAGATATGAATTTAGAGGAAATTTGTAGCTAACCAATAACCATGGGAACAGAGCAAGGTTTACCCTAAAGGCTCTTCAGACCCTATCAGCCAAATTAGATTTTTCCATCAAACTTCAATATTCACTCTTTGGTTAATTGTAAAAGACACCTCTTTAAAAATAAAAAGTTTCAATGTTTTAACCCCTAAGCACCAATGCAGTGTTTGAAGAGTCAAACAAAAGGTAAATATTTCTCTTCCTGCCAAGTTCCAAAGGGGTAGTGATTTTAGTGGAGTTCAGTGAAACAAACAAGGGCTATATCTACACTACAGGGCTCAGGGGAGTCGCCTTAATAAGGTCAGCTTAGTGAGGCTCCATTTGTTTAAGTTGACTTTATAAAGTCAATTTAAGCAAAGGGACCTATTTAAAGTCGACTTAATCAAGTTAACTTTAAATGGGTCCCCTTGCTTAAGTCGACTTTATAAAGTCGACTTAAAAGGCTCTATTGCACTAAGTCAACTTTATTAAGTTGACATGGGCACACTGTGTTAAATCAACTTAATAAAGTTGACTTAATCCTTGAAGTCGACTTTAAGGGTAGGAGTTATGAAGTTGAGTTAAGCAAGTGCTTAAGTGAACTTAATGAACTCCAAATGTGCTCAGGGAGTAGCTTAAGTTGACTTAAGCCCCTACCATAAACATAGCCAAGGAGTCCTGTGGCACTTTTAAAGATTAACAACATTTATATTATTTATTTAATTGCAAAAAAATTGTAGTCTTCATGCCAAAAATAAATTTGTTAGTCATTAGAAATGCCATGGGACTTTTTGTTTATTTCTGTTCCTGATACTTACTTTTTTTTCCTTAGCGACATTAACTTTTATCTTAAATCTAGACTCTGAAGCAGCAGTTGTCATGCAAATACAGTATATATGCTGTTTTTCTTGATTAATATTACTGATTGCATTGTTGATTTTTAAGACAAAGATATTTTATAAATCTGTTCTAAAACTGATTTTTTTAAAAAAATTTCTTTTAGTTTTTCACAGTGGCCTAATCAGGGAAAGGCATCTCACATTATATTAAACATAATTTGGCAAAACCAACTGACCAATCTCAGAAATAGATATTCAAACTAGAGTCTTACATTCTCTCTATATTGATTTTTTTTTATTCACATAAAAAATGTCACTAAAGGGTGGCTTCTGCCTCTAGACAAATAGTATAAGGGTTTGTGTATTTCTGCAAGAAGCTCCAAATCCTCTCTCTAATACATATGTAGCTCAAGCAGCTAGGATTAGAGGACCTCTTGGGGCTGAAGGGAAATAATCCTCCCCTCTTCAGGCATTGGCAGAGCCTTTCTGGCGCTGTTGCTGGAAACTCAGGACTGGAGTAGCCTCTATGCAGCCTTTGCAATGGAGGCAAATGTCACACTGCCTCTAGCCCTAAATCCCTGTGTTCATGGTCCTTGCTTGGGTCTCACTCTACTAGCCAGTGTGCAGAGTTTAGTGCAGATAGCCTGGGGAGCAGATGGCTTGGCACTGTGCCCATGCATCAAGTGGGTGCTGCGCAGAGAGTTTCCTTCCATTTTCTTCCTCCCCTTTCTCATCTGCACAGTCCAGACGTGACTGAATCCTATTTCTTTCATCTTCCCTAGACTAAGAACAGACCAAGCATCTTAAACTATCAGTGAGCCACACAAACAGAGCAAGTAGCCCTAGATCATACTTACTTAGAGTTATAACTTGGACAAACTAAATATCTTGCTGATTTCTGCCTAAATAACCAGCCACACACATAAAGGTCCTGATTCTCCATTGTCCCAGTGCTGTGGGAACCATCTTCGGGCCTCCTGTATTCTGGACCTACAAAGGACCTGCCTCGTCCTTGAGCAGATAGTAAGCCTCAGGGTGATGCAACTTATGTTCAGGCTCCCAGTGGAATCTAATTGGCCACAGGGAGCTGAGAACAGTCGAAGCAGAGGGTGAAGTGCTTATGCTCTTGGAGACAAACCTCCATTTTTGGGATGGTAGCAGGGAGACTTTTCACCAGCTTTATGCCAGACAAGCAGGCCCTCAGCACAGAGGGTATTCTCCAAGTGCTGTTTTCTCCAGTTCTTCCTCCACCAAAGGGGTTGATTATGAAGAAAACCACACTCACCAAGAGAGAAGCTGTCCTGTGCAGGACTCTGTCACATTCATTCAGGACTTTGAATGGGAGTCAAAGGGCTTGGAAATAAACACATAATTTGTCAGGGAGCCAAAGCAAAAACTTTAAAACAGAAGTAATATTCTCAGACAGTCCACACTTTCCAAGGTCATCTAACTTTATGATCTAATCCAGGGGTTTCAAACTCAAATCACCACAAGAGCCACATGAAGACTCATACATTAGCCCAGGAGCCACACCACTGAAAGCTTTTTATGCAACAATATTGCAAATATTGGTAATGATTGTGTCGTTGTGGGCCACAGGAAATAGCTTTAGGGGTCGCATGCAGGCTGCATGTTTGAGATCCCTGATTAATCTGACCTCCTTTATGATACAGACCATAGAATATCTCCAAAATATTTTTTTTTAAGAAAAAAGATCCAATAAAGTCACATGTTTAAGAATGTGGATAGAAGGGATTTCAAATAAGCTGCATTTGTTATGTAACAAGAGCAGGTGATCCCATATCCAAATGCAATAACCTAGTATTGAAAAGACAGCCACATACCTAGTAGCTTTCAGTTTGATATGCCGCGCAGAGATCTGAACCTCGTGGTATTTTGTATATGGCTAAAAAGACGTTTCAGTAATGGGTCTGGGACAGATAACCATCTGGGGACAGGAGAACATCCAGACTTCTCAGACCTGGAGGAGAAGGAGGAGGAGTCAGTTATATAGTATCAACTAAAATCAACAGATAGGAACATAACTCATCCATCTTTTAAAACCTGTGACCAAGATCTCTGGTTTGTTTGCATGGTGATAATGTTTTTTTTTTTAAATCATTTTAAAAAATGTGTGAAGTATCCATGTCTGAATGTCCCAGAATGGTTGGCAGAATGTATATTTCACTAGAAAACTCAGGCAGAAGAGTAAACTGTTTCTGAGCATCATGTGGCTTTGAAATGTTGATTATGAGCATGGTGTGTGGATAAACTAGGCAGCGCACAGGTTAGGATGTCTATATAGCACTGGCTTATATCAACATTGCTCCACTTCATAGGCTGGAGTCCATTATACCCACAGGGGGCCAGAAACAGCTGCAGTCTGGCACAGTGCAAAGCAGAGTTCTGGTAGTACTTGCTTTTCTCCAGTCCCGGCTACTTCCTAGTGCCAGGGTCTGCAACCTGTGGCTCCAGAGCCTCATGCAGCTCTTTGTCTGCCTCTCTGTGGTTCCTGGCTCCAGGCCCACCCCTGTCACTGGGGGCTCTGTAGGGGGCCCGCTCCTGGTTCTGGGCTCCCCCTGCAACCGAGAACCCTTCAACAGGCACCCTGGCTCAGCATCCCCACCCTCCTGCCAGGGAGTTACATACACTACATCTCTCAAAACACTTGGCTATTGAAGAAATTTTAAAAAACAGGTCTTCTTATCTTTTAAGTGGCTGACCCCTGCCCTTGTGCCAGTAGAGAGTGGAAAGTTAGCATTTAGGAGAACATTACGGGAGAGAAGGCACCAGCTTTGTAGATTAGGAAAGGAGGGCATAGACAGAGGGTGGTGTGGTAAATGGCATGGAGCTGGAAGTGAGAGAAGCAGCACTCAGGCTGACATTGTTGGTGGAACTGCGAAGGATACATTCCATATATATATATTTAGGGGAGTGTGTGGGAGAGGCAGGCATCTTTAACCCCTCTCTATTAGCTCACAGTCCTTATGTCCTAATATTTGAAAGGGCACACGATAGTGTGTCCCATTACAGGATAGCACAAAGTGATGTACCTATACTGTAAATGAGAAGTGCAAACAATGATCAAACATAATAAAACGAAGCTTGGTTATATCCATATCAACTTTGCCTTTTCAGTTGAAGAGAATTTTTTTTTTCCCCCAGTGAATCACCACAGATATTTGTACTTCTGTATTCACACTTAATGATACTGAACATTTTTGCATCTTAGTCTGGGTAAAAACGCCCTCTGCTTGATAGAATGAGAACTGTCTGTTCCTTCCAATCTTCAGCATTTGATGTCAAGTTCAATGACATCCAGTATGCAGCCAATTTGGGGCACCTGTGGTGGAGCAAGGACACCAGGCAGCTTAAATCAATCGCTATTTCTGCATTTTAAAAGGATTCTTTCCAAAGTACACTGCAATTCACAAACAAAAAAAGAAGAGACATTCCAGTACTTCTGTGTTTGCTTGTGATAGAGAAACAGGTCAAATCCTCTTCCCAGCACATAGGCTGACAGACTGGACTGTGAGGGGATCTGATGGGCTGCATGCGAAAAGATGCAATGCTTCCCATCAGGCTGCAGAGCAGATGTAGAGCGGCTCTGTGGCCACGACTATAACCTGTAGAGATTTCAAGAGATCCAGAAGACACTGCTACCTCTGGGGAGGATCTTAATCCAGATAAGCAGGCATAATAGCCCTGCACCCTGCCCTGAAAAATCCTATGTGCAGTAGGGCCCAGGAAGACATCATGGGGCTGTGCTCCACACAGCACTCCCAGCTGTTCTCCCCAGCAAAGTCACAGTAGTTTTGTTGTATCCAGGGCTTTCTATGGGGTTTCTGTGTACTGCATTATGTGATGTGAAAGACTCAGCATTGCACGTGCAGCACCCTACAATAGTCCTGATTCCAGGCCTTACGCTGGAGTAACTCTATTCCAGGAGGTTGAGTTGCTCTGGTTTTATAGCTAGTCAGGCCCAGTATACCCAAACATTGTTTAATAGCTTATCACCAGGAATGGTTTATTTTCACATGGATTCAGGAGAATTCTCTCTGAGATTCTTTCCTTGTGTTAGGAGGTATCACAAATAGGGTCATAATCTTTAATCCTCTTCAAAGACTGACTGAATGGTAGTAACAATCCTTGCCCATTAAATGTTTGTGCTTCTCTGCAGTAATAGCATGTGTATTTGCCATCTGTTAAAAGCAAGTGGGCTGGGGTTACAAATGGCAGGGATTTCTATGCATCAGGCAAGATGAGGTCATGTAGAAGTCTCCTTTTTTTAAATGTTATCTAAATGATAGCAATCTGTTCTCAGAGCCAACAAAGAAACATGTTGGTTTTGTGCAAATGCATCTAGGGACTTCTGAGTGATTTCATTATACTCCATTTTAGGACAGATGAGCTGGGTCAAATATTTTGACAACAGATAAAGCTTTCATTTGTTTTACCAAAAGACATGCATGCACAGACAACTGAGAGGTGAAGCACTCTCCCATTTTTCAGCTTTGGACGGCTTTTATACTATGGATGTGAAGTAACGTGAATGGAAAAATGTTAGTCTGTCTTCATGGGTGATTACTTCCTTTCTGCAATCAACTGTTCAATGTTTGTATTTTTCATGGTAACTACAGACCTGTTGTGCACTTACAATAACACTGAGTTCTGGACAATCAAGCCATACCAAAAAATAATTTGAGAAGGGTTAGAAGAATTGACATACCAGATAATAAAACAATGAAACATTTTCAAAGAGGCTGAATCAGTTGTTATGGTGCTGGTCTAGCACTGTCTTCTCAGCCAGACTATCAGAACTGCACTACAAGTCCTGAATCACAGTTCAAAACCTCTCCTTCCAAAAGCTCTCCTGCAGTATCCCCACATCACAGCCCTCCTACTACTTAAACCCCTCTGGAGAACTCCTGCACAGCAGCAGGAATGCTCAGCTATGCCCTCACTGAGATGCCTGTGCTCAGAACTATACCGTGACGCTGCAGCTTAGAACAATCTTGACTGGGAGAGGACCTATGCCAACAAGTGTTGCTATCCCAGGACATCTGCAAAATCCATCACTTTAGTTTAAAACAACCCTAAGCTGCGACGTTTGTGTAGTTTCTAAGATTTTGACCTTGATGCCAAGACCAGTGATTCAGCCTTTCATGCTGTAGTCATGCCTCATTCCAGCTATTACATGCCTCATTTCAGTTAATCTTTTAGAATTAGTTCTGCTTCTTAAGTGAAGTCTTAGAAGCTAACATTTTTCTTTGCTAACAGTTAGGACTTTGCTTTCATGGTCAAGGTCAAATTCCCATGTCACCTTGTAAACCTCATTTGTCCTCTTAGCACTTGGAAGGATGTTTTAATTCAGGTGGCCTGGCTTGATTTTCAAATGGCATTTTACTAAAAATGTTGAATGTAAAGACTGACCAGAGCCACACAGGAGTCCAGTTTTATTGTAGGCCTATCTATCCTCTTCAGCTTTACTTCTATCGGATGCTATATTTGCTGCTGCTCCATTTATACTGGAAGAGCCAGGTGTATCTCAGTCTAATAGGCCAATTACTAGCCCAGTGGCAAGTTGCGGGAGAGAATGCCTGGGTCCACCCAATACTCTAGGTTCTAGCCCAGTGATCCTTTAGATAGCAGTCTCCTGATGTCTCTTCTAACTCCACCAATACTGCTTCAATTCCCTGGGCCACTTACCCAGCACCCCAGCACCTTCTTCGCCCTCTCCACAGCCCCTCCAGCCAACATGTCCAGCAGCCAGCCAGGAGCTCCTGCTGGTCCCTGCCAGCAACTGCTCTGTCCTGGGCAATACCTTCCTGTAGTCCACTAAGAACAAAGCCCTTTCTCAGTGGGCTCCCTTCAGCAACTGACCTGACTCTGCCCTGTACCTCGCTTTTATGTGAGCCCTTTGAGCCCTGGGCTGCTCTCTGCATAGCCTATCTAGACTGCTTTTAACCCCTTTCCCATGAGAAGTGAACACCCCATCACATCCACCATAATCCCCGGACTGCAGTACCCTTCCAGGAGTGTCATTTCTCATTTTGTATTTGTGCAATTGATGGTTCCTGCCTTAGAGTATTTCCCATTTTGAATTCCTTCCTATTTATTTCAGGCCATTTCTCCAGTTGGTTAAGATCATTTTGCATTGAAATCCCATCTTCCAGGGATTCTGCAGTGCCTCCCAGCTTGATATCATCCACAAGCTTTATAAGCAAGGGCATTGCTGGCACCTGGCACACGGGGGCATGTTCCCCAAGTCTCATTGCCAGTTCCCTGAGTGTCCAGGTCAGCCCCTGCCTCTTCCGGCCCCAGCCCAGAGTGGGGATCCAGGGCCAGGCTGGTGACAACATGAGCCAGATGCCAGATTAGGCCCAGGCAGGGAATCGGGGCTGCAGGGGGCGGAGCCTGTGCCCATGCCCTGGGTCTTTCTCTGGGGCAGCAACACTCCTGTTTATCAGTGTGCTCTCTATGCCATTCTCTAAGTCTTTTTGTTTTTTTTGTTTTTTTTGGATATTGACTAAAATTGAACCCAGCACAGATTTCTATGGGACCTCATTTAATACACCCTCCTGGCTTAACTGTGAACCCTGGCTGACTACTTTTAAGTACCATTTTCTGACCAGCTGTGCACTGTCCTTAAGGTATGTTTGTTTTTAAAGTATATCTCCTTTGTTTGTTTATGAGAAGGTTATTTGGGACAGTATCAGAAGTCTTACAAAAGATGAACTATTTGACATCTATACCTTTCCCCCCATCTACCTGCTTAGAAATTCATTGCTTGAATATTTTCTCCATTATTTTTCTGGGTACTCAAGAAAAGCTGACAAGTCTATAACTCCCCATGTTGTCCTTAATCCCCCTTTTATGGATAGCTACTATATTTGCTCTTTTCCACCATCCTGGGATTTCTCCCATCCTACATTAGTTCCCAAAGATAATTGCTAATAGGTCAGAGATTTCTTCAGTCGATTCTCTAAATATTCGAGGATGGTTTTCATCAGATCCTGCCAACTTGAAGACATCTAAACTGTCTAAGTAATTCTTAACTCATTCTTGCCCTATTTTAAATTAAGATCCTACCCCATTTACACTGATGTTCATAAATTAGTTGTCCAATCACTGTTAACCATTCTGGTGAAAACTGAAACAAAAGATGTAGTTAATAGGTCACCCTATTGTTGCATTGTCTTTATAATCTTTCCCGCTTAAGTGGGCTTATTCTGTTCCCAGTCTTCCTTGTGCTTCTAATATAGCTGTAAAATGTTTACTTGTTACTCTTTAGGATCTTAGCTAATTTAATCTCAATATCTGCCTCTGTCTTCCTAATTTTGTTGCTGCATGCTAGTGTTGTTATTTATAAATTTATCCTTCATAATATGACCTTCTTTCCACTTTTTGAGTTCAGATTATCAAAGACCTCCTGATTAAGCCAGAGAGGGATCTTATTTGAATTCCTAAATTTCCTTCAAATTGGTATAGTTTGCTCTTAAATCTTTAATAGTGTCTCTTTAAAACACTGCTGATACTTGTGGACTACTTTTTCCCTTAGACTTGCTTCCCAGCTGATTTTACCTATCAATTATCTTGATTTGCAAAAGCCTGCCACCTTGAACTCCATTGTCTTTATTCTGTTGTTGTCCCATCTACTATTCCTTAAAATCATGAACTCTTATGGTTTCATGATTGAAATCAGTGGGGAGTTTAAACAGAAGTATGCTCTCCTCTTTCAGAACCTTTATTAAGTAGGAAAAGGGGATAGGCAATGAGACTCTAGGAATATGCACAATTACAACAAATATAAGCTCAGAAAACTTTAGTCTCTCCTCAGCCTTAAGGTCCCAGACTCCAGTGCTACCACTAAACAATATCAGTGGGTTTTTGCTGGGTTAATGTATGACAAAGAACAACAGGCAAAACCTGAGGCCCAGCCTCTGACTAGCATCACCTGCTCAGATGTACAAGGAGAGGACACAAGAAGATCTTCACCCTTGTTCTTCTCTGCAGAGACCAACAAAGTCTCACTGAGGAGCTCTAGCCAAAAGTGGTTAGAGCTAGAATTGGGAGCAAATTGACCTTCCCCAAGAGATGGTACTGCTGCTACTCTGGCATGTGCTCCCTGGCAGAGTTTGACCACAGTTCCATCTCTGGGCTCCAGTGGAAGCACACCTATATGTTGCTTCTAGTGGACCTGAATAAGGGTCCAAGAATTTAACCTTGTATTTTTAAAGAGCTATTTTGCTACATATAAGACATAGCTAGTCATTGTCTCTATGATTTCCATTACTGGTTTGAAAGGGTTTCAGTTGCACAGTGTTTCTTTATCTGGTTAACGCACATCGCAGTCTCTCATTATCACCTCAGTCCAACCACACCCTATAATCCTCAACTGGCCATTCTGTAGGCCTTCCTTCGAGATGATTGGTTAGTTGCAATAATTGCTAGAAACACATAGCTGGTGAGGTGTGAACAGTAATGACAGGAGGCATCTCAGCTTCTGGCAGGAGAGACACTCGACTACAAATGATGCTTGATCCAAATTGGCAGAATAATTTTCAGATTCATGGAATCTGAGAAAAAATAAATAAAAACACCCCCCCCCAACCTAACATTCTAGGCTATAATCAGCCTAGATTATTAAGAACAGTACTGCTGCAGGTTGAAGTCAGTTTCAGGTGCTACTTGCAGGTCAAAAAAAAAAAAAAAAATCCAAGAGGTCAGGCTTTGGAGTTCATGCTCATCCTGAGCAAATAGCCACGGCAGCAAAACACCAATTTTTGTTACGCTAATATCATACCTTTCTTTTCCAATATGTTTCATAAGCAGTGTTCTGGAAAATGAGAGGAAATTTATATAGATGTCATTTTAAGAAACACTTAGCACTTTTTCCATTAACTTGTTCACTCATAACAACAGGCAACAATCTCACCTCTAGCCAAAGATTTTTGGGGAACATGGGATTTTAAGTATGTAGCTTCCAGTAAAGTTACTAGGAGACATGCAACTAAATGGTACATGCCACTGAAAATGATTTATGAACTTGTTTTTCTTATCACTCTCTAGGTCTATCAAGAAAGTTTAGTGTACAGTGGTGAACTGTCCCCCAGATGGCAAAGGCATTAGCTAATGTGTCTCAATGAGACACTGAAATCTCAAAATCCTGGTTATTACTCTAAATCTTTGTGGTACAATGCTGAAGGGTGGCTGAAGGAACATGACCCTGCATTCTCCCAACCTTTTGTGGGAGATGCACACTCCTGAAGGCACATGGACTTCAGTGGGGTTTGGTACCATGTCAGAGGTCCACCTAAACTGATTCACTTTCATGATCAAGGTCTTAGTTTTAGATTCTGATACCTTCAAGGTTGTTGGGGAGGACCTCATTCCAGCATCAGATATCATTGCACCCATGTGAGTAAATACTGTCTGATATGAGAGTAAAAGCAACTGGCCCCATAGGAGCTGTATATCCACTTCCACTAGCCCTCCTACCCTAAAAGATATCTGTCTCTCCTACTCTCCCGGGATCTTGCTACAAGAAAGGTTGATTCAGAAGTATTTTCTTTTGTCTGTGCTCTGACTGTGTTTCCCAGGATCAACCCATGTCCTCTCTGTGTTTTGCTCATTAGGAAAGCAGTTGTAGTGTTATCCAAATCTGAACATTACTGTACATCTCAAATATTTTCAGCTGTAATTATTTTCCAGGTACTGAATTCCTTCAGTACATATGGATACCTAATATTCCTATTTGCCATCCATTAACAATCAATGTCCAAATTACATATTCTTTGTATACAGAGTGGCCTTTTAAATAGCCCAGTATCTTGCAATTTTTCAAAAAGAATGGTAAAATGCTGTTTGTACAGCACTTAGTATAATAGGGTCCTGCTCCGTGACTAGAGCTTCCATGTGCTATTGTAGTACAAATAATAAAATAAAAATAATAATGTCAGAGACCAGGAGCTATTGTGATATCTGTCTCCGTGACTGGTCCACAGGCAGGTCTTACAAGCTAAGTTTAAGACGTCACCTTTCTATGCAGTCCACAGGGTTTTATTAATTTTGAAATATGAAGGGTCAGATCCAACTTCCATTAAGCCAACAGTTGTGGTGTTTTATTTTGTTTTTATTGAACTTAATGGGAATTGGATTTGGTCATTGGACATCAGTCTTCTCAACAAGTTAAATGGACTTTTTTGCTTTAAACACTCCTTATACGATTTGATCCAGTGTTCACTGAAGGCAATAAAGAAGTCCCCGTTCAGTGATGCAAGTTCAACCCTATAAAGTACATTAGGACACAGTATATGAAAGGCATCATGGAATTGTTTCTGCAAAGTACTGAATACACTGGCGTCAACACATGCACACTTTTATAGCAATAACTACAATGGTGCATCCCTGCTAATTGGACTTCTCTATTTTTAACACTGTGTCACCTAGACAGACTCTCAGGCTACATCTACGTCTGCCCAAATTAGTTCCGACTTGCTAGTCTGAACTAAGAAGTTCGAGGTTAGTGTGAACTAACCTTGGGTTAGTTTGAACTAACCTCAAGCCAGTTAGTTTGAACTAACAACGTGTTTTAGTTCTACCTTACACTTAGTTTGAACTAGAACATATTTTTAGTTCAAACTAACTGCTTAGTTTGAACTTCTTAAGTTTGAACTAGACGTTAGTCTGAGTCTTGCCTGTGCCTGGTTCAAACTAAGCGTGTAAGTCCGGACTAACCCCCAGTACTTACATGTTTGAACTAAGCTTTCCTTAGTCCGAACTAAGAAATTTCTTAGTTCAGACTAGGAAAGGCCTAGTGTAGCCATGGGCTAAATTAGTCCGGACTAAGGCTCCTTAGTCTGGACTAATTTGCTAGTGTAGACATAGCCTCAGTATCTATATTCTGCTTTTGCACATCTTGATCTGTCTCTTTCAATTCACAATGCCACTATTTTCATCACTGAAATATTTTCCTTTATAGACCTGTACTGAGTACTGACAGGGCTCTCCCCTTCTCTCCTATCACAATGTAATCTCCATAGAATTGCATTGACACTATCTGACATTGCCTTGACATTGTTATGAAAATTTCTTGATTATATTAAGCCCCCTTGTAGGAAATGGTAAAGGCAGTGTTGCAAGGAAGTGAAAATGTACTATGGAAGCCTTAAAGAAACTGCAAAGAATTATAACATTGAAAAAAAAAAGTCTGAGAAATTCCTAGTAGCTGTTACAAACTTCAATTAAATAAAAAGAACACATCTCATGATTGGTAAAAACTCATTTCAAAGAGGAATCAATTTATTATTACTACTATTTTGGAGCTGTGGGTCAAGGTTCAGTCAAACCGGTACATGGATGTGTTAATTATACCTCTTTGCACCCTTTGGCAGTGTTTTCACTACTGCCCCAACACTTAGGAGCTGCTTTCATTCATAGCAGGAGCTCCTATAGGAGTTTAACATACTGGAATGTAGGAAGGTATTGAACCACTGAACTCTCCAAGTATCAGGCTACGCTCCCTTCCAAGCAAGCAATTCAGACTTGAATTCCTTTTAGGATCACATTAAATTAGATGGAGTGGAGGCTCATCCTGATATTATTGGGGTTATTTCCTATAGGGTAGTAAAACTGGATTTCATTTTAATGACAGCAAATGAAAAAGGAAGTGGCTTTATACTTAGAAGCTGGTGATAGTCCTTTGGCATAAAGACTAATGCATTCTAGACCACTGCATTTAAGAATTCAGAGCCACCTAATGGAATGGGCAAAACCATAGTGTACAGCAGGGGTTCCCAACCTTTTCAATGTTAGGGACCCCTTTTAAAAATAACAAAAATTTGCGGCCCCCATGTGGGAAAGGCACCCCCTTGTCTGGAATCCAGCCATGGGTGGGGAGAGGTGCCTCTCTGCCAGGATCCGGCTCCTGCCGTGGAGTGGCAGCACCCCTGCCAGGATCCAGCACCAGCAGGGAGCAGCAGCACTGCAGCCAGGTTCCAGCACTGGGGCAGGAGCAGCAGTGCCACAGCCCTGTTCCAGCCCTGGTGGGCAGCAGTGGTGCAGACCACCTGCAACACCTCTGCAGAGCCTGGGGGCCTGTGGGCAACAAGTTGGGCACCACTGGTGTACTGCATTGTTTCTCAAACTTTAGTGGACTGAAGAACACCTAATGGTGTTAATTAATTCAGGCAGAACACCTGATGAAAATGTTCTTGAAAAAGATGGTAACAGTGGCAGGAGATTTAAAATGCCCCAGTTCTAGAAAAGCTTCCTGGTGTGCGTCAGTGCCCAGTGCCACACACCTCGAAGCTTTGCTGTGGCTGGAGCATTAAGATGCTCCTTTTCCCTCCCCAGTCTGCCCCCCACCCCCCGATGGGGAGGGGTCAGGGTGGGCCAGAGAACTCCTGCACTACATATGAGGGGCACTAGTGTTTCATGGAACACTATTTGAGAAACAACGGCATAGTGAATGCAGTGAATTCAGTAAAAGTGAAGTGACTGCAGGTAGGGACAAAGAAAAGACAGCAAATTATATTCTGAATGGCATTTTACTCCAGGCCAAAAAGGGCCTCAAGGAACTAGTAAACAACAACATAAAAGAAGCAGCTCTGTTTTGAGTGGCTGCAGTAGGTCAACATATGCAAATCAATGTATAACAAACAAAGGACAGTAATGGTTAGAATATGTTTAGGGTCCAATTGTGTCTTCTCAGCAGCTCCTGTTGAAGTCAAACACAGCACTGAGGATAGAAACCCTCCAAGGGGTATGGAAAGAACGTTTACCTCAAATAGATGAACACATTAAAGGAAACCTTTAACAGCCTAAAACCAATGTAAACTTTATTAGCCAACTCTATTCTCCTGAAAGAGTCACAAAGAAGTCCTGGATAGGAGATTTACAAGGCTGTTTTGTGTGGTTGCACATACAGACACACATGGGAATGCCACATTTCAGCTTCAGGCCCAACTTCAGTCCTGGTTCTGTGCCAATTGGAAGCCAGGGAAGAACCAAATGCACAGCCGTAGAAGCAGCAAAGCCACCTTCAAGGAAGATGTGTTCATTGGACCTTTTCATTTGCTGCAGGTGCTTTTGCAAAACAGAAAGAATGCATCTAGGAGATGCATAGTTTAAGAACATCCCTTGAGCATGGATGGCCTCTCCCACCAAAATCCTCTGCACAGACAGAAGCAATTCTGCCTAACCTACTTTATATAGTGCATCTAACTCAGGGTACAGACTGATCCACTGATGAGTTGTTAATAGCTGGGGTCTAACAAATAAATAACAAATCAAAGCTTCAAAGGGAAACTGCAGAATTGAAATTCATATGCAAATTTGACTATGTAGGGTCAGGACTGAATAGGGACTGTGGATTCTTTTCCCATTACAACAGGTGATTTGACTTCCCTTCCTCTATATGCTGCTCCCCAGTATTTGAATCTTAACAGCTTCTTTGATTTGCTGTTTTAGCCTGACCTGACCCTATGACATACACTTCTCTGCATTTTTTCCCTCTCATTCTGTAAATTCCCCATTTTCATAGTGTCTGATGAAATGGGATTTTCTCCCCTGAAAACTCATGCAATAAATAAATTTGTTAGTCTTTAAAAGTGGTGCCAGACTCCTTGTTTGTTTTGGGTGCATGCCAGGATAGCGTAATTTACTGCCCCATGGTAAATTTAACTTCTATCAGAAATGTCTGAGATATGTTAGGGTGCTGGGAACAAACTGAAAAGTCTAAGACCTCTCATATCTGCACTAAGAACCAAGTTCTGTAGACCAGTTATCCAACAAAACACCCACTGTCTTTCCTGGAAATTTTGCTCATTTGGGTTACTGAATTTTTGTGTGCGCTCTGCAAGGATAATTGAGGACAGTGTCCTCCATGATGATAAAATCTGTTGATGGGCCAATAACTTTGGCAGGCTGTGTATTTACCCAGGGTATGTATTCCTTGAATTTCAGAATCAGAAGAATTAGCAAATTTCTCATATCATAAAAACACTTCAGAGGGACACACTACATTCAATCAGCAAATACAGCTCTTGTTAATACCAGAGGGAACTGTGGGTATAATGAGGGGAAGTTGGGGACTTCAGGGGAAAAAATATCTGGGAAAGGGACTGTGAACCTTAATTATTTTGGGGGAGGACATCACTAGTAGCACCACACTGTGCTATGCTAGCTTTTGCTTAAAACTAGATATCTGTTTCAAGGAAATTAGTACAAAGGTACTACATGCTTGAATAAAATATGTAAATTCTTAATTTTATACTTCATTGTATTAGCCTCCCTCTATCCCCCCCATAATGATAAGGATGCTATCAGAGACTGTAATTAAATAGTTTCTTTAATTGCTAATAATTGATCACAGATGGGCAATACTGCCAAACATCTAATGCAAACTTTATTTTTCAGGTCTTAAACCTTTTTCCTTTGGTTATGTCCATGATTGTTTTGTGTTTATTTTCTTTGAATACTTGAACAAAGGAATTTATTGATAGAACTGTTTGCTGAAATAGTGCAATGCAAGAAAATATTAAAGAATATTTGCAAGATTGAATTTTGAATTTGTAAAACTGAAATATTCACTCTGACTACCTGATCCTGAGAGTTTATCTATATCAGGGGTCTCAAATACGCAGGCCGTGGGCTGCATGCAGTCCCTAAAGCCATTTGCTGTGGGCTGCAATGATACTATTGTTACTGATATTTGCAATATTGTTGTATGAAAAGGTTTCAGTAATGCAGCCCTCAGATTAACGTATTAGTCCTCATGTGGCCCTGTACTATACCTTATGCAGGCTTCATGATGATTTGAGTGTGAGACCCCTGATCTATATGAACACTTAGCTTATGGCAGGCTGGGTGTAAATCTACCTTTCAACTAGCCAGCTGCATACAAAGGGTATGTCTACCCTGGAGGCTCTGTTAAGTCAACTTAACAATGTTGACTATAAGTTGACTTAAAATCGACCTTGTTAAATTGACGTAGAGAGTCTACATTGGGAACTCCTGTTGACTGCCTGCGTCCACATTGGCAGGTGCTAGATTGACCCTTCCTGGTGGCCAGGAACTCTGGGAGGGGGCCTGGAGGCCAATTAAGTCAACTTAAAGGCTAGTCCCCATCTACACTATTTTAAGTCTACTTAATAAGGTTGACTTAAGCATTAAGTTGACATTAAGACATTAAGTTGACTGAAAGAAGTGCTTACATTGAGTTAATAAAAGCCCAGTGTGGCCACGGGGGGGGGTCACAAAGTTGATGTAAGCTTCCTTAAGTTGACCTAAGGGTCCACTGCAGACATACCCAAAGTGTTTACAAGGACCCTGCTGCGGCACACTAAAAGAGTTCCCTAAGCCTCTTGGATCTACTCCATTGGGAGTGAATTAAAGTGTCCACATGGCCAGTTAGTGGCTGGCAGGTTACCCTGGGCCAATTCTTTTCAGCTTGCTGTGAACTACTTGTTCAATTCCTAAAGCTTAAGCACATCCAACAAGGAAAGATATCATGTGACCAGAATGCCCAATCAAAACTAACCAACACATTTCTAATTTTGAATATCAGTTACTTAGACCAAACTGAACAAGCACGCTCTACAGACATATGTGCTGAAGTTATTCAGTGACTAATTTCAAATAGTGAATAGCTAGAGAAAATCATAAACTGTTCATGGACAATTTGCAAAAAGAGGCAAAATTAATTGAGCACTAATATAAACTCTCGTTCCCATTGGAGGTATAGAGGAAGAAAAATTGAAGTGCAGCAGTTAGAAAACATCAAACCAAGCCTCTTTACTGCTATGCTAGTAGAAGTGGAACCAGAGGACACATTTAGGACCTGATTCTGTGATTATTACGCAAACACACTACAACAATCATAACAGAATCAGATTTCTTCTTTCAGAGACATAAAATTAAAAGTATATTAAATACACCAAAATGAATGAAGTTAAAATTATACATATGTTATTCAAATGCTATAGAGTCTTGGAATTTACTAATAATCAGTTCCTTAAAAACAGTACGAAGCAGTCATGCAAATACACCACTCATGCACCTATAACTAAACTATTAATTTAGATAGTTTGTTCCTTGTAATGAAACACAATGCTTTAGGAGTACAATAACAGAGTGCCTAGTTTTTTCAAGGCTATCTATAATAATTAATTATCCCAAAGATCAAAAGGAAATGTGATCCCTGTGGAAAACTGCTTTTGAGAATCCTCAACAACTACATAGTGGGAATTAGTTCTAAATCTGTTCTTCAGCCTTTCAGCACTGCATGCTGTGCCACGGCCTTTGGGACCATAAAACAAGCCATGTCATGAAGAAGATATCCTAAAAGGCTGTAGATTAGATGCAATCACTGGGTATTTACAAGACATTAGTATCAGATATTTCCTAAGACTTTTTTTCTGACTGAACCCACCGTGCAGCTCAGATAATCTGATTTTCACACACTGCAATTCAATCAGAACAGTGTCAGGATGCTTCTAATGTACATTGTGTTGCTAGGTGCTGGACTGGTAGAACTGTGGCAGAACATCCCTATTGCTAACTCAGGAAACCCTTTTGGCACTTAAATGGTGAATGGCGCTAAAGATCTGTTTACTCAGGGACCTTTAAAACTGTGGGCACGGAGAAAGGAGTAGCAAGTGTTGGTGAAGTGAAAGACACAGAATATAGAAAAGGTAGAGAAACTGGGCCATTAAGTGAGACAGGAAAATAAAAGGACCAAGAGAAGAAAGTGTGACAGAAGGGAAAGAAGATTCTCCAACTCAGAGAAGATGCAAAGAGGTGGGAGCAGACAAGAGTTTTTCTCTCTTTCAAAGAAATGGGAGTGTGATTCTGTTCCCACTGAGATCAATGGAGAGACCCCCCACAGGCTTTGAATCAGGCCCTAGAAGTTTGAATTAGTAGAATAGAAAAGAAGATGAACAAGGAGTCCTGTGGCACTTTTAAAGACCAATAAATTAATGTATCACATGATCTTTTATGGGAGAAAATCCCACTTTGTCACACACTTTGAACATGGAGAACTTACAGAATGGGGGGAAAATAAGGGAAGAGAGAGAATTTAAGAGGGAAAGGGATGAAGGAGGAGGAGCCAAATTTCCCTCTGGTGTGTAAAGACTGAAGGCAGTAGGAGTACCCACAGAGGTGAATTTTAGGGTCCTGTTACCTGCTTTGCCTACCCTAAAAGCTGCATCTGTCTTGGTCAATGGCAGGAGGAGGAGCTGGTCCTTGGGCTGGGAGTCAGTGGTGGGGAGCTGGGGCTGCAGGGGGATGGGAGTGAGCCTGGAGGGTGGGCTGGGGGCAAATGGCGGGAAGCCAGGGCCACAAGAGTGGCTGGTGGTATGGAGCTCAGGCTGTGGAGTGGGGTCATAGGGGAGCCCCACAATGGGCCTTTGCCTAAAGCCCCTGATTGCCTAAGGCCGCCCCTGGATAACCACCAAGAGTGAATTAGAGAAGAGAGAGCCTAGTGTATAAATAGGGAAAGAACAAGCAAGACATGACAAAGACTATATCGGTAGCACTGTATATTCGTTTACTCCTTGTTTTAGATTTCATAAACTTTCCATGACAAAAATCCTGCAGCTATGTAATTTTTATGGAGCATGGGCTTGCCAGGAGGGATAGGGAAGGGAGGGATTTGAATCTGAATCCTGGATAACATTTCTGTTTGTCATACACTACAGAAATTTAATGCATGGCCACAGGCAATTTTTCTCTAATAGGTACTGTTTCACGCCTCTTGAAACATTTGTTTTTCAGTAAAAGTTTCTTTTATTACTGAAAGTCTTCCTTCGGTCAGGCTTCAGTTGGGCCCTGATGTTGGTCAATGACTTGTTTTGAATTTACTTCCACAAGGTAGCATTTTGCTCCTGGCTGTTACAGCGTAGGACATCCCTTACCTGCCCGTTCGATGTTCTCTGAATTGCTTAGGACTAAACCACACTACCCCCAATGGAAGAACCTGCAGGAAAGGAGAGGAACACTCATGGACTCGCCTCATAGAACATTCCTGCTGCTGTCCCTTGGGTTTGAGAAGAAAATGGAGGCCTGGATTTCAGAGCCTGTGCCTTCTCTGACACTGGAAACCCACCAAGAGACATCTTTTTAAGATAGCTGCTGGTTCCACTGGCTTTTCTGTAAACAGAGATCCAGACACAGAACAGGAGAATTTTGCGGGCCAGCTTCCCTTGCTCTATGCATGGAGATTCAGGCAAAGAAGAAGGGGATGCGAACAATGCCACACAGATGAATCACCCCTTTCTACCTGGAAAGAAGATTTTCCAGCTATAGATTTCATGAAGACGATCTGTTTCTCTGTGTGGAAGTACAGCTACAATAATTAATGACTAAGTCTGCAGAAAGTTCTGCAGATGTAAGTCATTATGGCTATGTCCACACATACATCGTTATTTCAAAATAAGTTATTTCAAAATGAGTTATTTTGAAATAAAGTCCTTATTTTGAAATAAATTAATCTGAATTAAGAAAACATTAATTTGAATTAAGGGAAAACCTGCTATCGAAACGGCTGTTATTTCAAAATGGTTATTTCGAAATAATGCCTTTTGGACATGTTGTTTCAAAACAACATGTCCAAATGGCGTTATTTTGAAATAACCATTTTGAAATAACAGCCGTTTCGAAATGAATGAGGTTTAAGCTGTTTCGAAATGACGGTTCTTATTTTGAAATGACAGAGACTGTCATTTTGAAATAAGAAAACGTCATGTGGACCTAATCTTTCTTATTATGAAATAACCAGTGTTATTTCAAAATAAAAGAGACGTGTGGACATTCCCTATGAAAGCACTAGATATTAATATCCAAAAATGTCTATTCTGTTCCCTGTCTGAAAAATACAGAACTTACAATTTCAATATTTAACTGCAAGCCCTTGCCCAAGAAAATTAACTCCATCCATATTCTGTTGCATCGATTTGGATTCTCACCTATAGTAGGCCATCTTTGCCAGGTGGTGCAAAGCATAGCCATGGTCCTAACTAATGTTAAGATTTTCTCTTTTAAGTTAAAGTCACATGCAGATTATAGACAATAGACAAAAAATTCAGAAAATTAAGAATAACAGAAACCCTGTGAACGGCCCTTGACTTATTCTAAAAACACCCCGTGGGGCTGAGGAAGACAGTCAGAGACTCAACAGAGTCTCTGCTGGCTGTTGCTTCCACCCTACTGCTCCGCCAGTGGCTTATGGGTAGGAGCTCACAGCTGCCCCAAACTGCCGCCGCAGTAGTCTGAAATTGAAGATATCACCAAGGTCCACTGAAGTCATGGCAGTTTGCATCCTGAGTCATAACCCTACCCTTATGTTGCCTGTCCTCAATGAATTTGTTAAAGCTAGACTGACATTGCCTCTCTGGCTTTATGCTGATGGTAACCAATCCTGCACAGCAGCACTAAGGTGAGGCAGGGGATGGAATGTTCCTTGCACCTAGTTACCTTTCCTCTGCTTAACCATACAGGGCCAGCCACAGTCTGGCACTATCTCTAGTGTCATGGGAGTAAATCTCCCTTAGGATGCCTAGGAGAGTCAATTAGTACCAGACACCAAAAACAGCGGTCAAGCAGCTTTATTCTTGTACAAGAAAGGAAAAGGTTACAGAGTCCCTTAGGAATCAGTAAGCATACCACCCCCCCCTTAAGCATCACGCAAGCTTTTATACAGTGTAACAAACATCTTGCTTCATATTATGTCGTTACTAGCTTCCTTAGGGTCACTATGGTTCCCAGAAGGTTTCCTAAATCCTTACCCTTATATGGTTATACCTTATACTTGTTTTTTATTCTTTTGTTCCTCTTTTCTAAACTGTAAGTTCCAGTAAATTTCCACTATTAACTATTTCTCAATTTTACATTGTTGTCAGTACTAACCCCATTTTGGATTTTGCATTTAATATGGAGGTTTTTACACTTTGCTCATCCATCTAAAGGGGAAATCAATGCTTCCCATAACAAGAAAACAGACCTCTCCCAGTTAATTTTTAATTCCACTTGGTAGTAAGGTAATCCAGAAAACAGTTCTCAGGTAACTTCCAGGAAGAACCTCTTAGTAAATCATGGGAAGGACCCGTCATGCTGACTTCATGTGTACCAGACCAAAACCTGTCTAACACAGCTTTTCCACCAAGTCATTTAGGAGAAAAATTGGCTAGCAGAAAGGGTTTTGCAAGGTTTTTTTTTCTGTATATTTTGTGCTCCCAAGCCACATTTAAGCATTTTTTTTTATCTGATGCAAGTGGCAGCTATATCACAGTACACTAAGTTTCCAGCAAAATAAGGCAATTCAGCTACAGGGTGAACATCTTAAAAAGGATAGAAGAGACAGGAAAAGCAGCAGGCTGGCTTTGACATGGAGAAGATGTTTGTTTAGAATGAAATTGAAATTGTGTCAGACGAGGACAATGCATTCAGTGTGCCTGCAGGGACCGTCTGCACCCTAGTGGCTTTGTCCATCAGCTGCTAGTCCATAAAATCAGTGCATAAGTAACAAGAAGTTGGACCGAAGCCTAGCTATATTTTGCTGTCTTAAGAAAAGTGACTTACACAACCCTCAACTCAATGCAAAAACCAGGTGTATCATTCAAAACACATTAGGGCATCCTACTCCCCCCCCCATCCCTCAGCATTTTCACACATCAGCACATGTCTTTTCACCTATAAGTTTGAAACAAGACATTCAAGTGTTTTCTCACAAACTTCAAAAATGGAACTTTGAAAGCTGGAAAAATTATTAAAGCAGTGTCCTACGCCAACAGCAGAATTAATAACCAAAGGCCAAGGGGATTTGAGAGGATGTATTTTTAGTTTTCCAAGAGAACAGAGAGAATATTTGTATCCAAATTGTATTTTGAACACCCCCAAATATTTGTTTCTCTCTCTTTCTCTCCTGGGACCTCTGAGAAATAGAACTTTTAGCCAAATGATCCGTTATCCTTTTGCCAGAGAAAATGGTTTCATAACATAAACAGTATTGATTATCTCAGTCCTTTGCCTCTGAAAAGCTACTTTAAAGAACAGTGAGTCATTTGAAGTTTTTCCTTAGCGCCACATCATCTCAGATTATAGGTTAGCAACAATTACCCCCTGTGCAGGAGTCAGATGCTCACAGTTATACTTAAAACAGAACCAGAGCATAAAGGGGTACACTCATCTCTTGTGAGTGCCCATCAGTCAGTTGTGTATTTGTATAATCTATTTGCATGCAATTTTGCTTGATTTCTCTGCCCAAAGTGCCCCTGTTGGCTTCTGTGCTTGTGAGACTGGTTTTTGGTGACCCATTCACCCTTTAAATTTAGCAGGTTCCTACTGTGTCCATTTACTAATTGCTGGTCTCCGTTTCCCTGGGCCACTTGCCTGCAGGCCATCTTAATTGAGTCCCAACAACTAGCCAGCCAGAAACTCCTTTCTTGCTCTACCACTCACTGCTAGTAACTACCTGCTTAGTCCCAGTAGCCAAGAAGTTGCAATTCTTGGACTCCTTGGTTATGTCCACACATCTCTTTTATTTCAAAATAACACTGATTATTTCGAAATACAAGAGATTAAGTCCATACAACGTATTCTTATTTCAAAATGACGGGCTCCGTCATTTCAAAATAAGAGCCATCATTTCAAAATAGCTTAAACCTCCTTTAAATCAAAACAGCTGTTATTTCAAAATGGTTATTTTGAAATAACGCCATTCAGACGTGTTATTTTGAAATAACCATTATTTTGAAATAACACTTTTGCCCTTCTCCTTCCCAGGGTGCCTTCCTTTTAGCCTATATTGGGTGGGGGCATGGCCCAGGGAGCGGGCCATGTTGCCACACCTCCCATGGCGCCCCTCTCCTAAAGTGAAATAGCAAGTCCTGTGTTTGGACATGCTATTTCGCTTTGAGCTTTTCCCTTAATTCAAGTCAACTTATTTCAAAATAAGGACTTTATTTCAAAATAATTCATTTCAAAATAGCTTATTTTGAAATAATGCTGTACATGTGGACATAGCCCTCTAGTCTTTTGCAGCAAGTGATCTGTCCAGCAGCTCCTGCAGCCACCAGGAGAACCTCTTGATCCCCTCATCCCTTCTAACTAACTGATTTCATGCTGGCAATCCAGCTCTTTTATGCAAGCTTTGCGGTCTCTGATTGGCTACTCCCTGCAGCCTCTTTCCTGACTAGCTGCATCTCACACAACCACTCTAGGGAACTTGGAGGATGCTTTCCACTGTTCTTTTCTGGGGTGGGGTGTGGCAGGGCCATAAGACCTACAGCAGAGGTCTAGAGCCTAGTTCAGCCCATCACACAGGGTTTAAGTTAATAAAAAAACAACAAGCAGTTGTGTGGCACTTTAAGACTAACAGATTTATTTTTTGCATGAGCTTTCGTGGGAGAAGAGCCCACTTCCTCAGATGCTTTGAAGATGGGTGAACTTACAGAAAGGAGTGAAACTAAATGCAAGGGGGTGTAAAACATAGGATCACGTCATAAAGTAACAGCAAATCAGAGCAGTTTACAGGCTCAAACCATGGGAAGCCTGAAGTCAAATTACCCTTTGTAATGGGAAGAGAACCCATAGTCTCGATTGAGTCCTGCTTTCACAGAATTTAGCTTGCATATTAATTCAAGTTCAGCTGTTTCTCTTTGAAGTCTTGATGTCCCAGGTACATCTCTAATGACAGTCGTTAACAAAACCATCATCGAGTGATTAGGAAGATGGAAGTGCTCAGTAACTGGTTTCTTTGTTCTTTGATTTCTGATATCAGCTCTGTGCTCATTCAGTTTCTTAAGGAGCGATCTTCCTGTTTGTCCAATATATAAGGTGTTGGGGCATTTCTTGCACATGATGGCATAGACCACATTAGTAGATGAGCAGGTAAATGAGCCTTTGATGGAGTAGCAGGCTTGATTAGGACCTATGATGGTGTCTGCTGTGCAGATATGTGGGCAGACTTGGCAGCGTGGTTTTTTTGCAGAGGTGTGTGCCTGCTTCAATGTTCTTGTTGTTAGGTCTGTATTTGCTGGTGAGTATCTGTTTAAGATTAGGGGGCTGCCTATAAGCAAGGAGTGGTCTGTCTCCTAACGCTTGAGAGAGAGAGGGATAATAACATCTTAACTGAGGAACTAGGTTGGAAAGTCTCAAAACAGAACTTGATTCCCATTTATACTTTTGTCAAGCCTTATAAGGTGAGAATGTCCATTTATATTATGGCCCTACAAATCTATGATGTAGTTTACTATAAGGATATATGTGTATGATTTCATAGAACTCAGTCTAACTGCTGAAGTGTAAGTCTGTTCCTGTGCGGTTGAGAGTATCAAGAGCCCCCTAAGCCTCATTCTTTACTGTCCTATGATTCATGTAATTACCGTTTAGTCCATTGACTACCAATCCTTAGCAAAAAAATGCTACCAACTCAGGCTGGCTGTGTTGTACAATCTCTTACATTTACTTGGCACAACTATAAATGAGTATACAAGTCACAAGCAATGGAGAAGCAGGAGACATCAGTGGGAATTGTTGGTGCCCAGCATCTTGCAGGATCAGGCCGCAGAGAAGGCAAATGCTCCCTATTCAGGCATATGGGGTGCAGGAAAAGGAATACCCTGGCAGTGGTATTAGGCTCTTCTCAAAAGGCAGAGAGAGGCACCAAAACTGTGCCCATAGCTAATGTTTCAGTTTGGTGGCAGACAATTGTTTCAGGTCAAATGAAATGTTTTGTCCAAGCCAAAACACTGAGTTTTATTTGAGATTCTTTACTTTTTCCAATAATTACATAAACAAAAATTAAACAAGTCACATTTGAAGCAAAAAGTTATTTTGATTTAAAACAAAACAAAACAAAAAACCTGAAATATTTCCTTTAAAAAAAAGTCTAAGCAAAACACTGTGGGGCTTTTGTTTTGTTTTTAGATCAAAACAACTGAGCAAATCTGAGTGAATTGATGGAATATTTTCATTGAGCTGAATCTATTGAATGAAAATAGTTTCAGCTGACCAACATGCCCACACAGCACATGGTACTTATTGCTTCTTCTTGCCCAGCAGCCAGCATACCTGGGAGCACACAGTGCTTCCTGGCAAAGGATATGGCAGCAGCAAGACACCCCCTGTATTTCTTAGGGTAGCCAATTCTAATTGGATATATTCCTGGAGACTTCATCCTTTAATTCCTGGAGACTCCAGAACAATGCTGGAGGGTTGGCGAATTGAGACCATGTATATAGTCTTGAAGCACAAAATCGCTGGGAGTTTCCACTGAGGTTGTGAGTCTTCTACTGCCTTTTGCTATGCTTTAAAAGTCCACTACAGTCAACAGTATGTGTCTCCTCTCATATACGGGCATAAATCAGTGGTGCTCTGGGTGTAAAACAAATGTGAGTAAGACTGGAATCAGGGCTGTTACATCAAAGCAAAGAATACACGCAGAAAAGGAAGTGCTAGAATAAAGAAATAAGCATTTTAGAGATGTTTGTGTTATCTGTGCATTAGCTGGCAAGATGCTACATGAGTTAATGAGCAGCAGTGTTGCTCTCCTTGTCTCCTGTGCTTCTGAATGGGAGGGGAAGTGGCTGAGGTTGTGTGATGGCAAGTTAGTGCCTTTGAACTAAACATACCACACTGTGATTTGATAGGTAATCAGTGTGTGGTTGTTTTGTAGGAAAACCTGTCATATTGTCAATGTGTTTTAGTATAATCAGTAGCTGCTGCTGCGAGGATTGCTGAGGAGGTGTTCATAGGAGCAGAAGCTGGGACTGCTCAAAGATAAAATGATAGCAAAAGAAGACAATGGAAAACTGTAACAACCTTCATTGGGGGGGGGGCAGTGTCACATTAGCATGCTCTTCCAGGGCTGATGGAAAAATAACGAAATGAAGACACTCATTTAATAACCAGTTCAGTAATTTGAATCACAAACATCTTTGATCTTCAAGTGTTTCCTAAACAAAAATTTCAAATTATAATGCTTTTCACTACTATGGTTTGCATTGTGCTTCTGATGCAGTAAATATGTTGTTAATTTAATTTCTCTGTTTCTGCTGATACAAGTGCATTTGAAAACAAAATCGGCCTTTTCCATGGAAATTTAATGTTCTGAATAACTGACTTTTTTTGATGGTGGTGGTTACTATGGCAATAATCTCGATTCAAGATTTAAACCTCAGCAAGTGGTTTCTATAACAACATGATGGGATGCTTTGGAAACCCAGATGAAGTAAACAGATTCAAGAGACCCTTAATCTTAACTCTTTTATGGCCACACTGTTTGCATTCCCCTCGGACTCACTGGCAGGTGCTTGCTCTTTTGACCTTCTAAAGTACAGCACTTAGGTTCATTTTGGAAATAGAGTAAACATGACATACTAAGTCCAAACTGTACACAGGATCTGTACCAAGTAAGTCAGATCATAGTGAATGGCTTTTCCTCCTCTGCTGAAGTTTGGGGAAGAAGTATTGGGACACAGACAGGATTGGGAGAGAGGGCTGAAGAGATGCGCTAGTTGTGAGAGTCATATTATTTAGGTCACAGAGGTCTCAAACACATGGCCCACAGGCCGCATGCGGCCCTTAAAGCTATTTCCTGTGGCCCGCAATGACACTGTTGATACTGATAGTTGCAATATCATTATATGAAAAGGTTTTAGCGGTGTGGCTAACAAACTAGTCCTCATGTGGCCCTCATGGTGATTTGAGTTTGAGACCCCTGATTTAAGAGAACTTGAGCTGGATTGAGGGAAGGAAGGGGTTGGACAACAGACAGTGTTACTGGAAGAAGTTGCATTGGTTGTGCCTTGTACCACTGAAGGTATTCCCATCCATTAGTACACATTCCTATGGCTTTATCAGTGCTGCATCTACCCCCTTCACATGCTTTCCTTTCCCATCTGCTGATCCAGTCATAACATCCCTTCCTTCCAATTCATGAGAAAGATGCCAGACACAAATCAAAGCCTGTCTTTTTGTATGTTCTCCAGATTGTGTTTCTATGTTCTCATGTTCAGCAGCAATTCCTTTAGTGCCGCTCTAAGATTTAATGCATACGCATAGTCACAGCCTGCTGGCGCTGTTTTTGCCAGTGATTCACAGCATATTTATGAACCATATCTTTTCACTAATAGATCGCAGAGAAACTGAGACGTGTCTAGATGTCCCAGAGCCATGCGCTCTTCCATGCAGTACTAAGCACTCTGAGCAAGGCATATACGTCTACTTGAATCCTAATTCTTTCAAAATCCTGCTAGAACCCAGAGAACCTATTTCAGTGACAGACTCGTACACCTTTGTTAGTCTAGTGACAGATTTGTTTAAACAGGAAAGGAACAATGAATTTTGAAGGATGGCTCTGATTCCCAACACCAGGAACAGGACTAAGCAGCTACTCACAAGTTTGTTGCACCAGAACTTCTCTACCAGCCTCATCTGGTTGTGAACGAGTCCTTGTGAATGTGAACCAATGCCATCTACTTTTGCCAAGTCACCAGACAAACTGAAAGGGTAACTCTAAGGCTATGTCTACACATAGCCCGTTATTTTGAAATAACCAGAATCGACATAATGAAAAATCTAGGCGAAATAAGGGGAAAAGCTGGAATTGAAATAGCATGTCCACATAGTGGACTTGCTATTTCACTTTAGTGGAAGGGCACCATGGGAGGTGTGGCAACATGGCCGCCTCCCTGGGCCATGTCGGTGGCCGTGTTGGTAGCCAATCCTATAAAAGCTGGCCCCGACCTCACTTCCCTGTCCATTCTGGCTAGCAGGACTCTGCCAGCAACAGAGATGGATGCTGCCCGGCTGCCTAGCCTTCGCCGTGTGGCCACTAGGCCTGCTGCGCACCTGCAGAGCGTGCTCCTGTTGGGGGACACTCTGCTCAGGGACCCCGATGCTGCTCAGGGTGTGCCCCAGAGCTGCCCTAGTTCCTCTGCCTGTCTGTGCCTCGCCAGGTCTGGGCCCAGGAGACCAGCACAGACTGGTGGGAGCGGGTAGTGCTCCAAACCTGGGAGGATGACCAGTGGAGGCGGATTTCAGAATGACCAGGGCCAGCTTCGACCACCTGGTAACAGAACTGACCCCGCTGCTGCGCCGCAGGGACACCGCCATGCGTCTGGCCATCCCCGTCAACAAAAGAGTGGCCATAGCTGTCTGGAAGATGGCCACCCCGGAGTCCTACAGGTCTGTGGCGCACCTCTTTGGTGTTGGCAGGTCCACCATTGGCATCATCCTGATCCAGGTCACCAGGGCCATTAACAGGATCCTGCTGCGATGCCTTGTCACACAGGGGGAGCTGCAGGCCACCATGGACAGCATGGCATCCCTGGGATTCCTGAACTGCATGGGGATCCTGGATGCCATGCACATCCCTGTGAGGGCCCCAGACCACCGAATGGCAGAGTACTGCAATAGGAAGGGGTCCCACTCTATCATCACGCAGGCCCTTGTGGACCACCGGGGCGTCTTCCAGAACTGCTATGTGGGTTGGCCAGGGAGGGCGCATGATGCCTGAGTTCTCCAGAACTTGGCCCTGTACTGGGGCATGGAGGCGGGCACCTTCTTCCCCTCCCAATAACATCAATGTCGGGGGAGTAGAGGTGCCCATCCTCATTATGGCAGATGCGGCCTATCCCCTCCTCCCACGGTTCATGTGCCCCTACACAGGGCCCCTCGATCCTTGCCTCCAGCTTTTTAACCGGCATCTGAACCGCTGCCACCAGGTGGTTCAGCTGGCCTTTGGATGGCTGAAGGCCCGCTGGAGGTGCCTCCTTACCCGCCTCCACCTTGAAGAGGAGACAACATCAGAGGTCATCAGTGCGTGCATGGCCCTGCAGAATTTTTGTGAACTGCAGGGCGAGCCCATTGCAGCTGCGTGGGAGGCTGAGGCCCAACTCATCGGGGGCCAGTACAAGCAGCCTGCACCTGCGCTCCACAGGAGCAGGCATCCAGAAGGGCCGTCACTGTACATGATGTGCTCACGGACAGCTTCGCCACTAAGGAGGAGCTCTGAAGGCCAGGCCTGCCCCACCACACACCACCCTCCTACCACAGCCAGCCCCCACCCATCCACCCACACTGTGCAGCACACCGAACAAAGCATGACACATGCACCAATATCATGTGTTAACATTTATTTTAACAGAACAGGGAAGTTGGGGGAAGGAAGGGCTGGAGAGAGTTAGGGGATGGGGTTAGGGTGCGGGTCGGGTCTGCAACTGGGAGATGGAGTTAGGGTGGGTGTCACTGGGGGTTTGGGTCTGCAACTGGGAGATGGGGTTAGGGTGGGGGTCGGGTCTGCAACTGGGAGATCGGGTCACTGGGAGGAGGGTCTGACATGGCCCTGCCCAGGACCACCCCGGGTCCAGGGTTCCATGGAGGAGCGTGCTGCGGTGGTGCTCTGCCAGCTGCCGGTTGGCCGGTGTTATCTGTGATGCGGCGCAGACTGGCGGCTGCATCTGCCACGGCTGTGCCAAGCCGGTTCATGGCCACGACCTGGCGCCCCATGGCCACAGCCTGGTGCTCCATGGCCATGGCCTGGCACTCGAATGCAGACACCAGGCGGTCATCCGTGGTGGCCCCCTGGCTCAGCAGCTGGAGGGCGGCATACTGCGAGGCAGCCTGCTGTCTCCGTCAGGTCTGGGCGGATGCCTTGGCCCGCTCCCCCAAGTCCTCCAGGCTGGCGAGGACTTCACCCCACATCCAGGGGCCCCTCCTCCTCCTCCTTCTCGGTCTGGGGCTGCTGGGTGGGCTCCGCGCCCACTGGCTACCGGTGGCACGAACTGCTGGAAGGAAGCATAACACAGGGTTGGAGCCTGCTGCCTGCTGGCCTTGCCTGTGTGCAGCTTGTCTGCAGCTCACAGCTCCACCCTCACTAGTCAGCAGGAATCCAGACCTGGGTCCTGTGGGACATTGCCCCAGAGGGACGTAGGGCCTAGTGGTGCCCACAATGTGAGCTGGACTCACCCGGAAGAGTTGCTCTGGGGAGTCTCCCAAGGCCACTTGCCAGTGATCTGGTTTGCATGCTGTGCATGCTGCCTAGGATGCAGCTGCATCTGTCACACCCATCCAGGGTTGCCCCAACCCCAGCATGCAGGGGCCTGTCACCCTGGTGCCACATGTCTCCCGGGTACCCGTGCCCATGGGAGGGCCTCTGCCCCCCACCCAGGCCCTGTGCCTTGCCTGTCCCTGTGCCGGACCCCATCTCTGCCCGTGACCTGGGCAGACCTAGCCCTGCCTGCTTGTATGGGGCATGGAGACTCACCGACAGGGGCTCTGGATGTCCGCCGGGATGTCCCATTGTCAGTCTCTGAGTCCCCTGGGGTTGTTGTTGTGGCTGGCTGTTGCTCCTCCTCCTTGCTGGCACTGCCCTGGACAAGGGGGATCAGCTCCGGGGTCCCTGCTGCAGCCTCTGGTGGCAGTGGCTGGTCCGCAGGCTCCCTGATGTCCAGGGATGCCTCGGGACTGCTGTCAGGTCCCTCTGGGGCCGAGGAGGTGCTGGAGCGGTGCCCGGTGTCCATGGCCTGGGCAGGCAGGCCACTGGGCTCAGCCCCCAGGAAGGCATGCAGCTCCTCGCAGAAAGGGCAGGTAGCAGTGTTACCTGCCCCCTGGAGCTCGCATGCCTCCCTGGTGCAAGTGTGGTCCTGTCTCAGGGCCTTGATTTTGGTGTGCACCTGCTCGGTGCTGCACTCCTGGCCCTGAGTGGACATCTCCGCCGCAATGTCGGCATATACTGCCCAGTTCTGGTGGCTAGCCCGGAACCAGGCAAGGATGTCCTGCTTGCTTCAAATAGTGAGGAGCAGCTGGACCTCCTCATTGGTCCAGATGGGGCTACGCCATCTGCCGTCAGCGGCTCCAGAGCCATGTGCTGACATGGCTCTAGAAGCCTCTCAGAATGCTTACAGGGCAAAGTACTTCCTGCTTCCTGTGGGTGCTGTGTACCCTGGGAAGAAGGTCACAATGTGTTATTTCAAAATAACGGTTATTTTGAAATAACACATCCAAATGGTGTTATTTCGAAACAACCATTTCGAAATAATGGCCGTTTTGAAACAATCGGGGTTTAACCTGTTTCGAAACAGCAATTCTTATTTCGAAAGGATGGGATCCGTCCTTTCGAAATAAGAAAACGTCATGTAAACTTAATTTCTTTTATTTTGACATAACACTGGTTATTTCAAAATAAAAGTACTGTGTAGACATACCCTAAGAGAGGCCAACCTTGCTGTACTCATCTCAGTGTCTGTTACCTCTGAAAGTTGATAAGGAATATCCACATGTCAACATGGTTAACTATTTTGCTTCTGATCATTTTAGCAAAAAAATCCCAGTCTATATACGCAGGGACTGTGGGCTGAACTTAAGTAAAACAGCACTCAATTTCTACTCCTGCAATATAATCCCCGCTTAACACTAGTTGATTAATAATTAAGAAATTAAATAGTTATTGCTAAAGGCAATTGAAAATTGAAAAATTTAAGCTGTCAACTAATGATCCAACAGATGTGCTGCAGCAGGACAAAGAACAGTAGGACACATTAACACTTCAGTGTCAGGGTGCAGTGCTGAGCATGCACATCTAAATGTGCATGCCTTTGACAACACGAGAGGAGGGCACTCCCCTCAGGTGAGCTATGCAGAGTTAAAGCTGTTCAATAGCAAAGCAAAAGGTCTAGGTAAGGACAGACAGCCAGGCTTCATTTTGATCTGCTTTGCCTATGTCAGTGTGTGTGGTTGTTACTTAAATATGTGTCAGAGAGAAAGAGAGAATCACAATAATTGATCCTTCCTGATTTTAATTTAGCAGACCAATGAAGCATAGCTATGTGTTCAATAAAGGGAAATTAAGTGTCCTGCCAAGCACCACACACTCGTCAATGCTGTTGACTTTAGTTTAAACTGTATACAGGATCTACTGGTCTTCTGGAGGGAGTTCTTCCTACAGGGGAACACCAACTCCTTTGGGAGGTCAGAAAGTGTCTGTAGCTTATGTCAGAGGACTGTTGGTGCTGGGAACCCCAGTGAAGATCAGGGCCCTTCTCCACGAGAAAACAGACGCTTCTGAGTAATTGCTTTGTTAACAACAAACATCTGCAGACCATGATGAATTAGTTAGCACAGTCCAGGCCTGACTTGAGTTCACTTCAGTGTGATCAACAAGGCCTTTAAGTGACTGAAATTTAGTAAAAACTCCTACCACCAGTTACAGAATTAGCTGCTTTATGGTGATGTGTCCAGAAAGAATTAATCAGGATTATGCACAAGTATCAAGAACAACCAAGCAGAGTTTTGCAGGACAAAGGATTTGTTTTCCTTCTGCAACTTCTAGCTAGCAGTGCTTTTTTTTATTTATTTTTTAATTAAAGAAACCTCTTACCTAATAATCTTCCAATAAGTGGTTCATGTTTGTAAGTGCCACGAGGTCCTCAGTGGAATGTGCTATATAAGGTCCAAGTACAATGAACTGTTATGAGATGGGGGGGGGGGTGAGAAGCATTAACATGGGTGGAGTATATTAAAGGCACAGGGAGGCAAGGCCTTCCCTGAGTGGTTATGGTGGTCCTACCTCTTTTTCAGCCACTTGCCTTCTGTGCTTGGAAGACAAAAGCTTTTATGCTCTGTGCATCCTAGTTCTCTCAGCTGCCTGGGAAGCTACTTACATGGAGCTTAGAAAGCTCGGCATGCCATGCCCTTAAGCAGCCTGAGACTGACATCAGCCTTCTTAGCAAAACAAAAGAAGAGTCTTCTCCAGTCAAGTTTCAATTTCACTGCCTAGCTGAAAAACAAAAGAGGAGTCTTTTGGCACTTTAAAGACCAACACATTTATTTTTGTTAGCTTACTAGTCTTTAAAGTGCCACAAGACTCTCCTTTTGTTTCGCTGAACTAAACCAGTGGTTTCCAACCACTGTGCCAGGACACATTACTGTGTAGCCGAAAGCCAGTGAGATGGCTAGATTTGGCCTGTGGGGGTGGCCTAGTGTGTCCATTAGGGTTGCAATATGCTACCAAGTCGATCATGACCTGTGAAAGGTTGAGAACCAGTGAACTATATCAACACATTCAAAAACAGAGGTAATACTTCCCTGTCTCCGAATATTAGGTAGTTTACATCATTGTTTTTTCTTAGGTGCCTTGCTAAGCATTTCCACAATTAACCTTTCATTCATATGAACGCCTCCTGGATCATAGGAGACTGGGACTTTATGAGACTCCTCCTCCAACTGATGCTGTCTGCACCCCTCCTTCTTCCTACCAAAACTTCCCGTGTCTCTCCCAAGCTTCCTCATTGGGGGGGGAGTCTGTTTAATAGCCCTGCCCCCCCCCAACACTTGGGTCTGTCAGTGCCCCAGTCAGCCAGGGAGGAAGGAACAGGCTAGTGAGTGAGTCACCCTACAGCAGCCCCAATCCCACACTGACCCAGTTCCTGCCTTTGGAGGGAGATATAGGTAGCTGCCTCATGCTGGGAGAGAAGGGGGGAAGATAGGCAAGGGCTGGAGAGGAGAGAAGAGTAGGAAGTCAGCCAGAGACCCATGCAGCAATTGTGGTAAGGGGTAGAGGAAGAGGCCTGGGGGTGTGACCTCAGGTGGGGTTGAGGGAGCAGGGAGCTTGCCCTCTCTAGGGGCAGTTTCAAAAGCAGCCCCTATATTTCAGTATATTTTAAATGCAAATAGCTCATTTGTTATTTGCAATCTCAACAGCCTGTCTCTACAATCATTTTAGCTAAACAGTACTAGGCACTAGGCAGAACCAGGAGCATAATCAGCCAGGGTGCTGAGTGAAAGGTAGAAAACAGTGTGTCCTCAGAGTAGCAACTTTTGTCCTGATTCCCCAAGCTTTCCAGATCCATGTCTAAAATTTGCCCAAGCACAAGAGCCTAACAGTAAGGGGGTAGCAACTTCTAGCAACTAGTTAGTTTGCCTGTATGCTGGTAAGTCTCCATGCACTTCCCATATGCCAACAGTAAACAAAGATCATGTTTTTTTGTTACTGTATTAAAAAATCCCCCCGGCACAATATGGGGAGGGGCTGCAGAAAGGGCTGAACCCCCAGCCTTGCAAAGATTCTGAGACTAACTAGACTCAAAGATGAGATTACACTTTAGCTGCCTTTTCTATTAGCAAAAGTCATTCCCACCTGATTTACTTTGGGAGGGACCCCAGTAATAGACAAGGTCACTCAAACTGATTCTGTAACAGCTTTATGTCTGCTGGGAGTGGAGGTTGCATGGTGCAATGCACATCTGGACAACTGAGTCAGTTCTGGGATTGGAATCTCATTGATTAGAGGACAATAGGGATAGATTCAGAAGAGTCCTTACTAATATATGCATAGTCAGAGGGGATGCTGAGTGAAGGCTATGGGACAAAATAACATGTGCCCTAATAACACGGTGGATGTATGATTCAATTTACTGGTGGCAGTGGTTGTTCCCTTTGAGCCTGAAGTCATTCATTCTGGGGAGAGAAGAATTAATGAGAGCTGAGGAAATCATTCAATCTACTGTATTTGTTATTTTATCCTTTAAAAAACAGTGTATTTTTCTTTTTTAAAAAATGAGACCTCTAGTTCTGAATAATTAGGCAGCTGTTAGCATAAACTGACCTTTGTAGCAAAAGTGTTAAGGGAGGCATTTTCTTGTGTAAAGTGGCCCAGGAGTACAGTCTCTGGAACTTTACCAAATTACTTTGACTCCTTTGAAAATGCCATCCTAGAATCTTCATCTCTTTATTGTTGGTCCATTAACTTAATCTTGCAGGGTCAAATATGTTCCTCAAGTGCACAAGGCCAGGCATTCACAGCCTTGTAAAGAACATTTTGTTGCAACATCAAGAGAGTGGATTCTGGCTACTGAGACAGAAATCTTTAAGAAGAGAGAACATCATACATTCTGCTGTGTTGATTTACCATAGGCTCTCAGTTACACAGGTACAACCCTTTTAACATCAGTGGATTTACACTAGTGAAGATCTGGTCCCTTTATTTCTAAAAGTCTCTTATATTAAGTTCTTCTAACTCCATCTCATTAATGTTCAGACTATTTACATCATTTCTAGTATTATGGATAATGACCAGTAGGTGGCAAGCTTTACTGCAAAGAATGTAGTGAAGAAAACAGAGAATCCAACATATTCCATATGAAGTATGCTGCCAAGAATCTCACTTACATCAAAAGGTCTTAACCATGGGGTAAAAGACTTGGCACTAATTTCTCTAGTAATTAGATTAACACAGTGATGCTTTAAAGAGACTCAGATAATTACTTCATGTGTCAATCAGTCTAAATCTAAAGTGATCAGTGCTTTGTTTGAATTTTTCTAATGTTAAATATTAATTTTAAGAATTTCTGTCAGAGCAAGTCACTGCTCAAGTGATCTTAATTGACTGAGAATGGAAAAGGCTCATTCTTTGCAGAGATTCATTTGGATCAAGTGAGGACTCATAAGGTGATCTCTATGTAAAGCTGCCAAAATCTAGCTCCCAAGAATATTAAAATATTTCTTCACTTACCCTGCTCTCCTTTCCAACTATGTTAATTGAGACATTATTCTCCCATTAGGTGCCTTGGAGCACTCGCTCCAGGAATGCTATGCACCCATGTCCCCTTTCTCCTTGGCCTGGTCTATTCATATCACAGGTCACATCCTCTACAGGTGGCCAGGAAGTAAGTAGACCCTTAACCCTGTCCTCCCACCACACCCATCCATTTTCCAGCATACCTGAAGAAGCAGCAACATGCATCAGGAAGAAGACTGTGGCACAACTTAATTCCCTCATGGATCTAGGCATGGCAGAGGGAGGGTACCAACACCAGATTGTGACTCAGAGGGTGGTTTTCCAAAAGCACCTAACTCATTTAGGAGCATAAGAACCACTGAATGTTAAAGGAACTTGTGTTCCTAAATTGCTTATGTGCTTTCATAAATCCTGCCTTTTGAGTTACAGTTTGGCTTTGCTGTGCTACTAGGGCAGCATGGCTACATAATGCCCCATTTTTAGAACATATTGGAAGGTGTCAGTTTAGCTTATAGGGAGGGAGCATTGCTGTGTGCAAACTGAAACTGGAAAGGAAATAATATACATGTGGCTTTGTATGGGAAATATTGTAGCGAAATCCTGGTGAACACCCTATGGCAAAGACCAAAATGCAGTGATATTAAGGGGGTGGGGGGCAGGATCCTGAGTGCTGGGCTGTGGGGGGTGCCAGGCTGCCCTTCACAAGGTGTAAGAGGCTCTGAAAAGCACAAAGCCTACTGTGCCCCTCCCATGTTGTGAAGGGCCAAACTGATGGTCCCTTCCCAGCCTGGGACTGGGGGAGAGGCCATCCCCTGTTAGAGTCGGAACCAGGCTGAAGAAGTGGAGGGTAAGTGCTGGAAGGAGGCCAGGCTGGTCATTTAGGGGGAGGATGCAGGAGGTGCTGATGGCACCCCCCCTCCCCCCCATGTGGTGAAGGGCTAACCCAGACCTCCCTCCCCTGCCCAGGCAGGAGGCAGGGGTTGAGGCTGCCCTGTCCCTGCCAAGGCTGGGTTGCAAGGCTGCTGTAGCTTCATTCTCCCCCAGCGCCTGCTGATACAGACCCCATCTCCCCAGGACAGCTTGGGGATGGAACTGGTACCTCTTCTGTCTTGTGCAGTGGGGGTAGGGTTTGAGGTGCGGGGGAATGCAAATGAGGGCTTTGTGCCCAGGAGCTGGACACTTTGGTACAGCATTGCCACAATGGGGGTCTGGCATAATTGTGCTCCCCAGAAGAGAGCTAGAGGAAGAAGGATGATAGCAGTGCAGATGCTCCAGCTTGGTAAGGAGCCATTTTGCCTACCTTCTTAACCGGAGAGACTGCCAGCAGCAGATGTCCATTGTGCATACGTTCTTTCATGAGCTCCAGTTTGCCTGTGCTATTAATGCACATTTTGATCAGAAGAGCAGGACCCGTTTACAGCAACGACAGCATCTCCATCCACAACTGTTATGTTCTTCTGAGACTACACAAATAAAATCCAAAGAAAAGCATATGAGAAAGAAAAAGTGCCTAGTTCTTTCTGGTCCTAAGAACTCTTTATGTTGCTCTTGCATAAACCAAACAAAAGCACCCCCTCCCCCAGAATCTCTTCAACTGAGGTGTTGACCTATCCCTCCTTTAGCCTAAATTGTCATAATCATTGGATACAGTTGCTAATTACTTAGTCCCAGCCAAATTTCTTCAGATATATCCTAATCATACCATTTCAACTATTGTAACTATAAAAACAGTTTGAAGAATGCATTATTGTGTTATTAAGATCATATAATCCTAAGAAATATCTGACACAGATGATAGTTTTCTTAAAGAACTCAGCTTCATTAATTCTAACAAACTAATTAACAGATTTACTTGTAAATTCTCAGATAGTGAATTCTATACTCAAAGTGCTATATGTTTGAGAGGATCTGCTATATATTTTCCCATTCAGAAATGCAAGGTTGAAATCCAACTTTAAGTGCAAAAGTCAACCTTAACTGTCACATTCAACCAGCTACTCCATTTGAAAAAAATCCCTTCCCATCTCAGATTCAATTAAAACTATGTTATTTATTAGCACATACATTGCTCAAACTCATAACTGGAAGAAAACTACTCTTTTTTCCATAATTCTCCTGGATGTTGGCGTAAAAGATCTGTTTTTTCTGATATTCTGGGTGTGGTGGTGGAGAGGAATACATGAACAAAATAAACAATTTAAGCAAAACTTTTTATGCCATCTTTATACATCATAATAAAAAAGCATAAACACCTGTTTTTCATTTGTAGGTCACCTTCACAGCCACTACCATTTTGGGCCAAATCATGGAATCTTTGTATAGAAATACATTGTAGTATAACGGTGTAGAATAGTGTAACGTTCCCATAAAGGCTACTTGTTTCAGCAGACAATTAGTTTTTTGAGTCAGTAAATGTATGCATTCCTGGCTATGGGAGACTCACCCTCCAAACAGGCATATTTTATTTTCACAAAGACCCAATGCCCCTCTGCATGTCTCATAAAGAGGAAGCCACATAACAAGGCACAGCTCATCCCTCTGATGTCCAGATGCGTCAGTCTGACAATTCCTACTGCAGCCAGGATTTCCTGGTAAGATCATCTAAGGTTTTGTCCCGCTGACCAAAGCAAATATCCTCTTTGCAGCAAAAAAAAAAAAAAAAAAAAAAAAAGGGAGTCCAAACCAAGTAAGCCCTTCCTGACGTACCCTCAAACAACAATAAAAACAAAACACTGTAAAAGCTATTTTGTCGTCTCTGACAGGCTTCTTTGGCCACCCAGATGCATAGCCCTAGTCCTTTCATCTCAGCAAGGATGGTCCTAATTCTATTGCATTACAGGCTGATCACTGTCCCATTTCCCCTCCCAGGCTAAAGAATTCTTCATACCTCAGTGTCAGGTCTCTAGCTAGTCTGATGCCATCCCTCTTTGGACTGATTGTGTTAGCTTGCGTTCTCCAGCTGGGACAGCTGAGGTGTCAGGGAGTCTACATTCACCTTTTCATGTAGCTCCAGGCCAGGGACCCTAGAGACTGTAGTCACTCTCTTATTCCACAACAATCCCACCATGCCTATCTTCGCCCACACCACTTCCTAGGCTGCCAGTTCCTTTCTTAGACCTCTGTAGTCAAGTTCCCTGACGGGCTCTGTTTTTGGCTCCCTTTCTACAGGGAACTCCCCTGGCTCTGGGGTCATTTCCCTGTCTGTCATTATTGTACTCCAGAAATCTCAGCAGTGAACTATCACTCATCTTTCTCAAGAGCCCAGTTATTTATGAGCCTCCCAACTTGTTGCTTCTCCTATCAATACCATCTGCCCCCCAAAACCTGCTGCTTTTTAGATATCGTGGTTGGCTTGCCCCTCAGTCACCTGATGTATGCTCTCTAGTCCCAAAATGAAATTAGAAACAGGTGACAGCTGAGCTGAATGCCCCTAAAAGAGTCAGCTCACCCACCTATAATGAACCATCATTCATTACGATGTAGCTACAATACAACAAAATATAATACTGCACACTTCTCAAACAGCGCTCCAGAGCAGAAATTGAAAGCGGGAAAATGACTAATATGATGTCTTCAGACCAGAAGTGCAATACAGATTGTTTCATATAATATGCATTCTCCAACACACATGCATCTTTTTTTGTCTCTTGGCTCATTAGCTTCTTTCTGAAAGGTCCATTCTGATTTATTTAATAGTTTCTTGGCAAAGATGTGATACCATGTTTGTGCTGTTGTATATATATGGATTTTCTACATTGGTGGACTGTAACTTCTCCTCCCCCACTTTTTAAAAAGAGTTTTACTGCTTTTCATCTGACTCTGGAATGTTTCAGAGGTGCTATATTGTCATCACCGAAGAAGTTGTATGTCACTCAAATGTTCACAAGGTGTTTCTTCATAGCACGGTGGCAACTGTAAAAAAAAAACTTGCATTGGATGAAATTGTATTCATAATGTTTAAGTAAGCTTTTCAGTATGATCAGTAACAGTTTAAATGTTGTACACATGTTAAGCTTTTAATGTCATAATTTCTGCACTTTCTATATTCGCCTATATGTGCTATGTGTCAATAACTAATTTCCCCTCCTTCCTGTTTCCACTCATTGGCCGTTACTGGCTGTCACAATTGATCATTTAATGTCTAAAGTCTATCTTGGTGTCTAAAGTCTTCAAGCTTAGTAGGAGGCAGTCACAGTACTGCTTCCCCAGGCCCTGTGTCAGCAGCCCATAGCTGTTCAACAAAATACTTAGGAACTGGTTTATGTGGTGACTAGAGATGAACTGAAATTGTTCGCTGAATTATGGCCCTAGTGGATAACAGACATCCTTCAAGACATCTCTTGGCCTGTTGACAGTATCTCTCCAATGACTCTATCAGACCTTACAAATTATGAATCAGATTAGATCTGAATAAGAGAGCTTCAAGGTACTTCAGGATGTGGTGTAGATGTTTCCTTAGATCAATGGCTTTCAAACTTTTTTCTCCTAGTTGCAAACAAACATTTATGCCTGCAACCCAACAGTTAAATCCTTCAGCAATACATTCCAGTCTCAGTGCCAGCAGCAGGAGATGCCAGCAACCCAGTACCTGAGGGTCTGTGATCCAGTATTCAGTCCAGACCTGTAGTTTGAAAATTTTTTCCCTAGATGGTAGACTTTCCTCTGAATTGGTACTGCAGCAATGTCTTGTGATGATAGGGTAAATGAGACATTCCTCCTCATTTGGAAGAAACACAGTCATCCAAGTCCTGAATATTAATGAACAAGGAAGATCTCATAGCACTCTGTAAGAGGAGAACATTACCCTGGGTAATTCAGTTCAATTTCAGCTAACTTAAATTCCTTGTGCTATTTCAGTTGGATAAAGTATTCTTCATTTCTTGCCCTAAACTGCAGCTTTGCTCACTTAAATAGTTGCCATTCCTCCCTGTCTCGGCCACACACTCAAACAGAGGGCTGCATCCATGGGGGATGAAGGATTCTCTGTGTAGCACTTTATTCAAGCGACATTGGGATCTTGTGAAGTAAAAGGCACTGTATAATTAAATGGATTTAAGATCCAGTCTTCCACATGTTACTATGCATTCCAAATTATTGGCTGACTGTTCACCTACAGCTGAGTCAGCTCTTAGGCAGTGAGATTGCAAATCTTGTCTCTGATGACAATGGTTTCTGAAAACGTTGGCAAATAGGAAATTACACTCTGTATATGCTTTGGTATTGTTTATTTGGTCAGTATTAATGAGTTCACTACCATCTCTGTTTTCTTCTCGACATTGAGCACTGATAATCATGAGAGAGAGATTGAGTTTAAAATAAAATTACAATAAGAGCTGTAGTTTTTTCTTCTTTATTTTAGCTGCTCTGGAAATTTCCCAGTAATTTTTGTGTTTCCTTCCTAGAGTCACTTAGCATAAGAAATGATTCCAGGTGCCTATCAAACTCTTGCCAAAAGAACTCTACATGTGATGCTGCTGCTAAGGACAAGTCCTGCCGCTGTGCGGATTCCACTGATGTTTTGGGGGAAGACTGCAAAAGAACTGAAGATCCATGCTCCTCAAACCCTTGTCTCCAAAATGCTACCTGTTTAAGCACTGCCGGAAACCTCAGCTTTACTTGTGAATGCCCTGTGGGGTACAGTGGAACTACCTGTGAAACACCCATCAACCTATGTGACACAAACCCTTGCAGACATGGAGGAACTTGTCAGAATGGCCTCACTGGTCCTACCTGTGTTTGCAGTGCAGGATACACAGGCATGCTGTGTGAGACTGATTTCAGTGTATGTACTTCTAATCCATGCCACAATGGAGCATTGTGCAGGGAAGGAACAGATGGGTACTCCTGCTACTGTGTCCCAGGCTATCAAGGCAAGCACTGTGACCTGGAAGTGAATGAATGTGTTTCAGAGCCCTGCTTGAATGGAGCTACATGCCTAAACCAGATAGGCAAGTATGACTGCATCTGCCCAGCTGAGTATATGGGTAAGCTCTACTGAAGACATCTGTTTTATTTTGACATGCAGAGCAACTTTATTTCATGTTCAAAGCTGTCTTTCTGACTGTTTACTTACTCACATCTTCAGAACAAAGTCAGATCAAGTTGTCTGCTGAGTGTTGCTGCTTCACAGGTTATCATGGCAGTTTTAGCTAGTGGTGCTACCTATGGGAGGAGTCAGGAAGTTTCTCATGATACAAAATCTAGGGAACATTTGACAAAGATCAACCAACTTCACAGACTTTCTATAACTTTCCTCTTAAAGCAACTTTCTGAAAATGAGGTTTAGTTTACACTTATAGCACTTTTCGGTGGCAGTCGAAGGGAGATACACAAGGTACATAAAATAGCTTGCGTATCTCCCTTCAAGTCTGCAACTCCCACTTAACTCCCTGTCCACACTGCGCTAAGTGAAAGAGTGCCTCGAATGTAGATCCAGCCTTCAACTTAGCAGTACTCTACTTCTGGGGCTGGAGTTACTGAGATGAACTCCAGATCGATTGAGTGTGTCTTGACTGACAGCTCAATTGAACTCAGAAGAGCAAACTGACAGCAGCAAATTTACCACCATTAGTGTAGACGAAGCCAGAATATGCTCAGAATATGTCAAAATAGAAGTGTTACACCTTCAGGCACAGAATGTTTCATAGCTTCAGAATGAGATCCTCTAGACTGGATTTACCTGCGGAGCATAGTGAGCAATGCTCTTTGGCCTTTGCACTAGCTGTTCAGGACCCCTTTCCTCTGCCTTCACAGCCTCTTCTTGCTCACTTTCTCCTCTGCTGAGAAAGTGTTTCTTTTCCAAATGCTTGATTTAATTGCTTTCTTTTCCTCTCTCTGGAGGCTCTTTCCTCTCTCTATACACTTGCCATTTGAAAGTGCCCTTTCTCAGTCTCCATTTTATTGGACCTCCATGCCCACTTCAGTTGATAACTCTCACCTACCGTACTGTATCTGACTTTGCCTTCATTCTGTTTCCTTCTAGTTTCTTTCTGTTCTCTCTGCTGGTCTATGCATTCTCTGACATACTGATGCCACATACTATAAACCAGTAGTTTCCCCTTCCACTCATTTTCCTGCACCACTTCTCAGTCATGCACCTGCATTCTGTTATACCAAATACCCTTGCTCAAGACCCTGGGATAAGATTCTGAACAGAAATGGAAGTTCCCTCCAGCATGGAAAATGGGAACAGTATTTCAGTGGGTTCAACATATTCTAAAATGCTTTTTCACCTTCTCCTGATACATAGTCAGGCTGTCCCTTTATGTGATGCAGATATTTTATATTTAGAGAGTGTGCTTCAGAAGTATGGACATGGGTAGTTAGCATTATGCTTAGCCATGCAAGAGACCTAGATTCATTTCCTGTGTCCAGTTCCTCATTCTTCAAACTGTTAGTGATTAAGAATGTTAGAGAGGTCACTTACTCAGCTTTGGTGACACCCCTTCACTGAGTCAAGACTCCTAACAATAGGTTCTCTTGATCACATAGGTTAGTTACTATGATACCAGGGCCTTAGAACGATGGTAGATATATTACACAGGCTTCCAAGGAAGATCACTGTGATAAAGCATCAGGTTAGAAGATGTGTTCTGCCAAGGACTAGGGAAAACATCTTTTACTTTTGAAGAAAAATTGATGTTTAGAACCAAATGCTCATCCTTCCACTTTGAATCTACATAAAAATGTGCATTCATAATGTCTGCAAAGCTCACATTCAGTAGCACAAATACTTTCTCTGTATGTGCAGTTTAGCCCCAGTGCCTGGCAAATTTGGCTTTATTGTCAATGTTATGGAAAAGCTATAATCAATGAACACACTCATTATCGTAAATGGATTTCATTTGAATTCTTGATGACTTCATGGAGTTAGGCAACAAAGCCACAAGAAACACTGTTGGGTTCCAGCACAGCATTTATAGTAATCCCAGTACGCACAACCACATTTTTCAGCAATGTGTGTCCTTAAATAATCAAGTGATTTTCTCTAGCTTATCATGTAATTCACTGTATGGGGAAGCACTTCCATGGTTCCAGTCCATTGCTTTAGTAGGCATTCTGATTTTGTGTAATAATCAAGTGCTGATCTCTGTTCTTAGATGGTGTGGAAGAGAGTTAGCACTATCAAACTTTAAAAAAGCAAGAGAGATTTAGTGGCTGATCTCTAGTAAAGTAAGAGAAAAATGCACCAGACAGTGTAAAAAAATATAGCAGTTGCTTCAAGCAATTCAAATGTATAAGAAATAAAAGAGGTGGTTTAAAACCCTATCCAAAATACCCCACAAGGGAGGGAAAGTCAGAAGGTAAAAGCAGATTTCCATTACTGATACAGAATTCATTTGGAAGTCAGCCCCGCCACCCCCAGTTAATATCCCTTGTGCACAGAGAATGTTATCTCAAAGAAGCTTCTTCCCATCCTGCCACCCTATTGCTGCCAATGGGTGTCTCAGCCCAGGCAAAGTGATGAGAAACCTCCAGAAGTAGGGGAAAGCCAAAAAAGAGAAAGAAGAAAAAACCTATTAGCAATCAGCCTGGCTACTCTGAAATGCTCAGACCTGACCCAGGCCTCCTGATGTACTCAGGAAACTGTGTTGATTTAAATTGTGCTGTTCACTAGATTCAGGTCTATGGGCACAGATCTGTTTGAAGGAAAGAAGCCATCTTTAAAAAAGAAGGTGGGGGGACATAATAAAAATAAAAAGAGAGAAATGAAGAATTAGAGCAACATGGACTGTTGGAGGATGCTCACTCTGCTGAAGACACTCTCCTTTTATCTCAGAGGTCTGCTGTTTCCCAGACAGTCTCTCTCATCACCAAAATCAGGGACTATCACTCTGAGGGTGTGTCTGATTAAAAATCTGCAGCTGACCCCTACCACCTGACTCCTATTCCATGGGCTTAGGCTAAGGGGCTGTTTAATTGTGGTGTAGATGTTCAGGCTGGGGCTGCAACATTAGTTCTCAGACCATCCCACCTCAAAGTCGTTATAATAAGAGTTAAGCGGAAAAAAGAGGGAAAAGTCAAAGGAGGAAAAGAGGTGTCATATACGAAGTATAAGAGATTGTAATGTAATGAGGTACACTCAGGTTGAGGTTCCAGCAGCAATGAAACCAAAAACAATAATTCTATAAAGGAATAGCTGACTGTTTCTTCAGAAGTAAAATACTAGCTTTTAAAGCCTACTTAACCAAATGATTTATCAGATGCCATTTTTGTTAGTTTCTGCACCTTGCTGTGAGCTGTGTTAAATGCACAAGCCTGAGGGATTACTGGATGAAAGCCTTGAGGTGTCCCCACTGGTAATAAAAATCCTTATTTACTCTGTCAGAGGATCTTGCCAACTGTTATTATCCTAGCCTGACACTATGAATCACAGTGGGAAGTTATCCGACCTCATCTCATTTCCCTAGGATGTTAAAAAGGTTATAACTTTTGATACATAGATAGAGAATGCAGAGTTAATTTACAGCAGTAATGATAACCAAATGCGTGAGTTACTGGCTTCAGTTGCTACCAGTTTCACAGACTACCACTGCTGTTGTGTGTGATCAGGATAGTGGATGCAATTCTTAAAATAGCTAAGAAATCTCTCTTACAATTCTTACACAAATTGAAGAAGTTAGTATGTACAAAGAGCTGAGGAATGGAAAATTTAGCATGCAAACACTATTTTACTATGATATGGCCCTTCATAGATGAAATTATTTCCTAGACACAAACAAGGAGTCCTATGGCACTTAAAGACCAACTAATTTATTTATTGCATAGTCTTTCAGTGCCACAGGACTCCTCATTTGTTTTGCTGAACTAGACTACCACAACTGCCCCTTTGGAACTTTCCTAGACACACATCATTTCACTGTTAAATAATGAAGATCAATTGAGTTGACAACCCTTTGCTGTATATGCTGGCAAAATGCAGTATTTCTCCATTGTGCTAACTGCACGTTCATTTCACTTAAGCCAAAAGAATCAAGTATAAGAGCCTGCTACTTGCTGATAGCTAGTCACATTTATTATCTTACTGGACATGGCTGAAACCAATCTCCCATTGCCAGTAGGCAAACATTTAAGTGTGAGCTTTCACAGATGTATATTGCAGTTCCAAAAATAAACCCTATTGAGAGACAACAGAGAAAACGCTTTTGATGGCACTCAGAAACAGATTAAATAGATCTAACAGGCCAAATTCATCGTCAGCGCGATTCCATTTACAACAATAGAATTATATTTGAAATGAATTCTGTACAATGTGAAACTATTATTGTATGTCTAAAACTAAGTTCTCACATTCTTCATCCTGTCTTTTTACACTGTTCCAATATTTCCAGAACTAGTAGGATAGTTTTTTTAAAACTCCATCTTCCTTTCCTGTTGTATTTGGGTCTTGCAATATATGATGCATGAAATTAGCCATTTGGAATAAACTGTGGCTGTACCTGTAACCTTTGGGTGGGCTAGTATTAATTTAATTGCCCTTCTCCAGTGCCTCAAAAAAAAGTATTAAAATTACACCCCAATTCCTATAAAGAAGCAACTGGAGACCCAGGATTCAGTCTGTAAGGCTATGTCTACACTGGCAAATTAGTCTGAACTAAGGAAGCTTAGTCCAGAGTAATTTAGCCCATGGTTATACTAGGCTTTGCCTACTCCGAACTAAGAAATTTCTTAGGTCAAACTAGGCAAAGCTTAGTCCAAACTAGCAAGGCCCAACAGTAGTCCAGACTTACTCGCTTAGTTCAAACTAAGCGCATGCGTTACACGAACTAAGGCAATAGTTTGAACTAACCACATGTTCTAGTTCAAACTATGAGTTAGTTTTAACTAAAACACATGGTTAGTTTGAACTAAAAAGTCCACAGTTAGTTTGAACTAGCCCAAGGTTAGTTTGGACTAACCTCAAGCTTCTTTTGTTTGGACTAGTGAGGCCGAACTAAAGTTGGAGATGTAGACATAGCCTAAGGGACTCACGGCAAAGATTGTTCAGTTACCCTCCTGAAATTAAAATACTACCTCAGAACAAACATAATGAACTTTATTAACTACTAACATGATAAATCTTATCCTAAGAAAAACAAAATGAATTTAAACAGAACAGTCCCCACAAAAACATTGTGAAGAAAAAAACCCAAGATCCCAAAGTTTACGTGGAGTTCACCCATATCTCAGTTGCAGTCTCTGTTCAAGACCAAAGGCGTGAGTTGCAAAAAGCAGCAATCTTCTTCTTTCATTGCATGGCTGTTAGGTAGGAATCCAAGCCAGCTTTTCTTTCTCTTCTGGAACCAGCAATGTCCAGTCAGTTTACTGATTGACCAGCAATCAGTCACATATGCATATGAGAATATTCTGCTGCAAGATGATCCACAGCACCGAGAAAACATCTTACTGTCCACTCCTGGCTCAGCTTCTCCCAGTCACACACTGAACGCATAGGCTGTGTCCACACACAGACAGTTTAACAGATTTAACTTGAAGTGATCTAATTAAATCTCTATAAAATCATTAAATCGATTCAAGTTAAATTGATTTAATAGGTCCACACCAAAAAACCCAAACTGAACTAGCATGTCCAGGGACAGGACTTGCTAGTTCGATTTCAGAGAGGGGTACCCTGGGATGTGTGGCAACATGGCCCCTGTGGCAGGGCCATGTTGCCACCTAATCCCCTGCCTGACTCTCCCCAGGGGAGCCAGTGGCAGGGGAAAAGCAGCCCCCAACAGCTCTGGGGTCCAGGACAGGGGGGGACATTCCCCCAGACTAGCTGCAGTTTGGGCTCAGCCAGGCTTGGGGGAGAAAGGACCCCCCATACCCCACTTCCCAACTGGTAGCTGGGTGGTGGGGAAAGAGACCTGCCTGCATGCCCGGTTTCAAGCACACTCGCTGGGTGGCAGGGGAAGGGATCCCCACACACCTGGCTTTCCCCAGACTGGCTGGGCTGCAGGGAAAGCTGGGTGGGAGGGAAGGGACCCCGTGCACCTGGGACTCCCACCACTGCCTGCTTCCTGCACACCAAAACCAGGCGCAGGAGTCCCATCTCCCTCGCCACCCGGGGAGGATGCTGGAAGCCAGGGGTGCATTCCCCGCAGCCCAGCTAGTGTGGCTGTAGCCAGCCCGGGGCTCCCTTCCCACTGCACCAGCAAGTGCACCTGCAGCCAGGCGTCGGTGGCTCATCTCACCACCACCCGGGTAGCGGTGGGAGCAGTGGGTGTGCGAAGTCCCTTCCCCACTACCCAGCTTGCTTGCCGGGAGCTGGGCGTGAGGGGTGCCTTCCCCGCCGCCCAGCTAAGGCTGGGGAAGCTGAGAGTGCAGGGTCCTTTCCCCTGCTCTCCAGTGAGCACCCAGGGAGCAGGGCATGCGGGGATTCCTTCCCCACCACTTGGCTTCAGCATTGCATGCTGGGCACACAGCAGGGTCCCTTCCCCCGCCAGCAGGCTATGGCTGGGGAAGCCCAGCATTGGGGGCTTCCTTTCACCTCCACCCCTGCTGGCCAGGGTGCTGAACTCTGGCCCATCCTTCCAGGGTGCTATGCACCCTGGGAGGAAGGTCTAACCAGGGTTCATATTGATATAACTGTTATATTGATATAACACATCTGTGTGGTGTTATAGCAATATAAAAGTTTAGATTTAACTGTCATATCACTATAAAATTAGGTTTTATTCCATCAATATGACTTTCCTTGTAGCAAAATGACAAAGCTTGTCATTTCACTATAAGGAAACATTGTGTGGACCTAACCATTTTTAAATCAAAATCAAGAGCATTATTTCAATTTAAAAGCTGACGGTGGGCATACCTATAGGCTCCTCTAGTTGCAATGCTGTGTGGCTGCCGCTCTCAGGCTTCTGCTTTCATGCATCTGACCTCAGCACCAGCAGAAAACCTTGTGGAGCATGCTCAATGCTTAATGCAACCACTAACTTAATTTCCAGAAACTTGTGGACCTGGGCAGCCAAATCTGTCCAGCAACATAACCCAGCCTCAAGAGATTTCTTAAAGAGATAGGTCCTTTAGGCATATGGGTTACACACACATGTATCAGCACTATGATTGCTAGCATATATATGTGCAGTATGGCAAGTGACCTATTACTCCAAAGACATGGAATTCCTCTCCTGGAGCTAAGAGTTTTCTGTTAATTTTCAATAGCTGGAGAGGCAGGATCTGCTTTTAAAATCAATCATAGGAAGGTAAGATACAAACTGAGATAACCTAGAGGCAGTTTGACATATCCTGTTCAGCACAGAGCAGTTGTAGTCATCAGTATAAGTTAATTTATAATGTGTGACTATTCTCTCACCCCTGCCATTCATGGGCAAAATGCAATATAAAGGCAAAAATTGTTAAATTTAGGTGCCCACTGTCAGGCAGCTGGTCTTGTTACTTGACCTGGTTCCAAAGGTGCTGAGACCCTATGCAGCTCCCACGGAAGTCAGAACAACAGATGGGAGCACTCAGCATATTTGAAAAATCAGGGGTTACTTATGTGCTTACATATGGAGTTAGGAGCCCAACTCTAAGCACCCAAATGAAGAAATGTTTGCTGAGATACTTTACAAAGCTTCACTAAACACTGATGATGATGAAGTTCTGTGTTTCCTCTCTCCTCACATCCAGCTGGGGCCATGCATGCAGGTGAACACTTGAGTTCTTTTTTAAATTAGATAAGAACAGGATGAATAATGCTTTGGTTCTGCAAAGCATTTATACCTGTGGTTAGCATAGAACCTGTGAGCTCTCCCAATGATTTCAGGTCAGACTACTCATGTGCACTGAAGTTAAGCAAGTGCTTAAATGTTTTGCTGGATTGGGGCTGGATGTCTTTGCTCACATGGGTTATACCTGTACAATATGAATTCAGGTTTCTGTTGGTGCTGTTTTATTTTAATTGCCTTTCTAGTGCATTTAGAGCAGTATCCCAGTTAAATACAGGTGCACACATCTTCATTTCTTTTCTTGTGCTTATACAAAATGTCATACTTCTGGATGTCAGCTGATTCAAGAGAGGACAGGAGAGAAACCCACTCAATGTATAGCATATAACATTGCTCTTAATACTGCAGAACTGATACAGCTACAAGAGAATAAATTGAATTCTGCTCCAACCAGTGTATCAGCAGCAACATTATTAAATGAGTAAAATATGATATAAGGTCATTGATTCAAACATGAAAGCCCACAATGCCTTTTGTGCTGGGCAACCTCTCAGATTATAAACGTTCTGTAAAAATACAGAAACATATTGTGGCCTACTAACTGGGAAGTTTTCATTTAAAAACCAAACAGGGTTTTTTTAGTGCAAAAATTGTCCAATGATTTTAAAACAACTATACATATTTTTCTTGAGTGAAAATATTTTTCTCCAGATTTGAGACTTTATGTATTAAATTTTCAGAAATGACTTCTAAATTTACAATCTACCATTTAATGTAGAGATTAAATGGCACTGGAATACTGTGTATTTTCAATGATTCATTTGGTGGACATGATATGAGTCTGGAACTAACGTTATCCAAGGTTTGCGTATATTCAGATCTGGAATGTTGTATGGTCTACTACCTGCTTTTAAATCTAACCATTGATGAAGGCTCTGGAAACATGATAGAAAGCTTCCCAAAGCTATCTAGGCAAACAGGGGGCTATGACAAATTTGGTTGTTTGTCCAAGAACTATTTTTGGTTTTTCTAATCACACCTTCAAAATGTTCTTGAAATATCTGAATTCCCTTTAACTCACACAAAAAAAATAATGTTCTAAAGTTAATTGTCTTTATACTGCAAATATTGCCTTCTTCTCACTCTACATTATTTGTTTTCCTCTGTGCCTGGCTGCATTGTAATATTCTGGTCCCTTTCAGAATCATATCTCTAGCAACAACCTTTTTTCCAATGAAAGTTTCCCATCATATAAGAAATGTTAATGAGCTGTAAAGCCATGTTATGAGGTGTGGTATTAGGGTTGATAATTACAAGCAGAATACTTGCTAAAACCAGTTTGATTCAATTCTATTCACATAATATTATAGCCCGTGTCTGTCTGTGGAGCTCTCACACAGATTTAAATACTGAAACACTAGCATATTGTCTGCGAGCAAATGGCAAGGAGATAAGCAGTTGGAGGTCAGACCATTGTACTGTTCCCTCTGCAGCTTCCAGCCAAATGACTGCATACATCAACTACCATAGCTAAAATGAAGCAGACAGACCTTTTGGAATAAAAAAAGAAGAAAAAAGAAAAAAAAAGTCAGCAGGCAGATTTTCGGAGGGAAATAGGATTCTGTGCGCAATATTTGTGTGATGTTTGCAGAGGCTATAAATCATGGTATTGTCATAGTAGCACAGGCCTGATTTCTGTTCTGGGCAACATCATGTACTTTTGGCATGACCTTAGGGAAAATTTAAGTCATTCAGGCTGATAAAGTCAATACAAGCAACATTGCCAACTAATAGGGGAGGATCAGGCCCAGGTACTGTTTTGAGATACCTAGGTAGGTGCTACCAAATCCCAAATCATAGTTACCATTATGTGATTCTAAAATGGACCTGAATAAAAGGAATCTATTTATTATTTTGCAAAATTATTTGCAGGTGAGACAAGCTTAACTGGACCTGGGGCTTAACCATATATGTGGAGCTCATAAAATTCAGCACAAGTTCAAAAGCCAGCAAAACAAAGTTAAAATTCAACAAATTCTAATTCTCAGCAAGCAAAATAATGCATACAGAAACTTAAAGGCTGGGGCCACACTGAAAGCTCTGAGGAAACCTCCTTGTGTTGCTGTATTCCTAGCAAGGGTGAGAGAACTGGAAGTAGAAAGGGTGCTGGAGTTATCATCACCATATCACCCGAACACACTTTGAACTCTCAACTTTACTAGTACCAGCAAAGTTGCAACAGTACTTGAGCACAAGTAGGAGAGCTCTCTCAAATCCTCAGTGAAGACAAGGTCACAGCAGAGTGTATCAGGGAACAGAACCAAAACAAGAAGGATGAATTTACCACCAGCTGGCCACATACAGTCACCACAGTTTATGAGGGTGAACAATAGCTCAAATCCAGAGGTCTGTTGTCTGTATCTTAGAAGTGCCACACAACAGAACTGAAGAGGGAAGTGAAAGACCAAAGCAATGCCAATTTACCCCAGGTTGTTATTCTAAATTCAAGCCCCTGAGCAGGTATACAATGCATAAGGAGGCCCCAGACTCCACCTCTTGCAGAAGACAACTGTAGTGTGGTTGAAGAACAGAGACCACACTCCATCCTAGTGCCTCAAATGGCACTGGCTGCCTGAAAGGGAATGGGATGAGGGAAGGGTTTGTGTGGAAGGTGGTGTACACTGTGCCCTCTCCAAAGGTGATGTAAGTGCTACACCAGTGTATGGTGCTGGGGAGTTCCCATGAGAATTCTTACCTCCTTCCAAGGTGCCAGTGCAGGCACTGAAGGCACAATCAGCCCATAGTAATGAGGATGAGGCCAGCATTATATCGAGATGTAAGCAGTTTTTTAAAAAGGGAAATATGCAACAAGGGGTCAGTGAGGATGGAAAGGGGTCTCTGATCTTGACTCCTGATGCTCTACCTGCCTCCTTCTGGAATGGTAAAGTATTTACATGGTCTCTTTAGGTGACACCTGATACCATGAAGCAACAAAATTCAGGCTTGGATTCTCAAAGGTACCTGAGGGAGTTAGATGGCCAGCTCCCATTGGAAGTCAAAGGGATTTGGGCACATACATCTCTTACAGCCCCTTTGAGAATTCAGCCCCAGTTCTTAAGAGAAAAAACTCCCATTGGCTTCAGTTTTCAACAGTTAAGCAGCGTGCACAAGGAGCAGGAGAGAAAACTTGGGAATTACACACAGATAGGTGATCTTATACTTCCCATGAAGATCCTGATCCTGCTGCTACTGAAGTCAAAAGTGCAAAAGTTCCAATAACTTTAGTGGTGTAGAATTGGGCCTACAGGCCAAGTTGGTCCCACTGCACTCAATAGAAGCTTGGCAACTGACTTCAGAATTCTTCTTATTTATGTTGTGGTAGCACTCAGATGTCCTAAGGCTCTGCTGTGCCAATCACTGTACCCATAACGAACACAAAGAAAATACCTGCCCTAAAGACCTTACACTCAAATCATAAGACACAAGAAGTGGATCAAACAGGATGGAAAGAGGAAAAATGTCAAACATAACAGTAACACGGTTATGTTGGATATTAGTTCACTGCCTCAGCACACTAATAAATAGTCTACACTGAAGGTGGCAAAATTGTTGCCATCAGATCGATCTTCTCAATCAACTGATTGGGTCTGTGAGGACTCACTCAGTCGATCAGGTAGCCCATCTCTGAACACTGCCCCAGCAACTGGAGTAATAGTGAGTCAAAGGAAGGGGCTCAGGACAGTGGACATCTCAGGCAGGGCCAGATTTTGGTATTCGTAGGCCCTAGGCACTTTCACTCTGAAATGTGCAAAAAGAGGGGTAAATGCCAATTGAATTACATCGATTGACATGATTCACTTTAAACTATTCTAGTGCTAAACCACATGATTTTCCTTATTTTTTCTGCTTTTTTAATTTTTTCCCTCCTTCGTAAGCGCTAAAAATTTTGTAGGCCCTAGGCACTGTGCCTACAGTGCCTAATGGGAAATCTGGCACTGATGTCCGGTGTCAGGCAGTCAAACTGAGATATGCAAGTTATTTTAAAGAAATTATATATTTTGGTTTGATTACCACTGAAAATGGCAGGCAGTGGAGACCTGCCCTAGGAAAACTGTGGGAGTTGGAGCAGACTTCCAAGCACTAGAGCAGAAAAATTCATAATTTGAAAATAAATAGGCTGGAGCGTTATCTGGTATAAATAGTCACAGCTCTGACTTGCACTAGCTGACCATCTTGCCCAAGGCTGTTAGTATTTTATGTACCTGAAGAATACAAGGAACAGCCCTATTTTTTATGTGAAGATCCCTCAGGGCTAATTTCACAGCTCCTAAAAGATGTATCTATGCTATCAGGCAAACCACACCTTGTTTAGGGATGTCTTGCTCTAATACATGTTTTATTTCTAGCATGAAACAGATACTATCATTATGTTAGAATTAGTAACATGGGTCTTGACTGTGAAGGCTGGATTCTGAATGAGGCAAGGCAAGACAGCAAATTGGATTTGGACTTTGACCTTTCTTGTGCCTACAAGAACACATGCTTTCCATGAATAACTATTCAGGGCAAGGAAACATTTCTTTTTTCTGCAAAGCCAAACAAAGGAAACACTTTGTAGATGTTGCTCTGGGTGCCCGATTTTCATATTTTTATGCACTTCTAATTTAATTTTTTAATAACAACAAATATTCTGGTTTCCTGATGGTTTTAACCTGCCAACTACAAGTGTTCTGCCAGCTACCATGTTGCCACTGAATAAATGTAGGTTGCCAAATTTTGATGGCATAATCAGAGTTTTCAATGGAATCTCCTGCTCGCCATTTAGCTAAGAAGATAGCAGTGATTCTAAAAGATATTTTAGAAGGACTTCCTGCTCAAAATAAAAATACTTATCAAATGCTACCAGCATCCCTTGGAATGGGTAGAAGAGACCTTCTTTTAACCTGCACTGTATCCTAAATATGGGTAAACATACTTCAGAGTTGAGTTAACCTTGCAGAACATTCCAGAGGGCTGTTATATAACTGTACTGTGGTCTGTTGCAAACAAAACATCACACACACTAGCATACTTATGAGTTATAAAGAGGAAAGACCAATACAATGAGATAATTTTCTGATTAATTCAACTAGCTGTAGGACTTGCCAATATTGTCAGAGTCTATTTAAGTGACTAGTTCCTGAGAGATGCTATTAAACACAAAGGTAATTGTAACATGCTGTGAGTAAATCTGAAAATTAAACGGTTTGTTTTCCATGTGAATACTTAAATAACAAGATGTGATTGTAATTTTTTCTTATGAATGAAGCAGTTCTATTCTTCTTGTAACTTCTCCCAAGCCTGTAAAAATGTAGTCTTTCAGTCCCTACTGAAGAGGCAAATGATTTTCTAGAAGAGATACTTGCCTAAAGAAACTTACATAAATGATATATAAAGTGTTCCCAGAGAAAAAATGAAAAACTAACTCCTTGCTGAACTTTTTTTTTTTAAAGGTGTAAACTGTGAGCTGGAAATTGACGAGTGTTTGTCACAGCCTTGTCTGAATGGTGCAACCTGTCATGATACTTTGGGTAGTTTTTTTTGTTCCTGTGCACTTGGATTCCTAGGTGAACTCTGTGAAGTCAACATTGATGAATGTGCTAGTCAGCCATGCCTTCATGGAGGGCAGTGTATAGATGATGCCAATAGGTATGTATCTGAGGTATAGGACAATTTTTTCCAAGGAGGGACGAATACTATCTAACTTTGACACTAACAGGTTGCAATAACCAGTTTATCTGGTTACCTGGAATTGTGAAATTGTGGATGTCATTTACTAGAAGAGGGTCCAATCCCACACTGAGCTCTATGAAAGTTTGGGTGCATTAAAAAAAGCAAGATCAGGCCCTGAGCTGACAAACCAATGGTAGTCTGCTGCAAAGACTGATGACTAGGTAAATTCAATTCCTCACATTTGTATCTTTACAAAGTGCTATGTAGTCAGTTCTGGGCAACTATTACTTAATCCTACAGCATTTTTGATAAATCTTGAAAAGCACAGTAATCTACTAAAACTTATGCTTCCTAATCAAGATGGGGAAGTGTACAAACTGTAACACATTGGCTTTGTTCTGCTGTCCACTTTGAATGAATGGAAATATGCAAGAAAAGTGAAAGATGGGGTTATAGTAACACCAGTTAGACATCACTGGGTAACATGAGGCATTTTAAATGATACATGGGACAGCAGGGCCCTGACTCAAAAAGCTTGCAATCTGCATAGTTAAAAGACAGGAAAAAAATAAGAGAAAGGTTCATTACTTACAAGGAGGTTCCTTCTGCCTAAATTAAGGAATACTACAAAGAGATCCAAGGTCAAAATCCAAGTCTTGACTCTTTGATGATAGCATTACATATTTTACATGTAATTCCACAAGAAGGGAAACTATACAAAATTAAATGTATATTATAGAAGTTAGGCTGGAAAAGATCAGTTAGTTCAGACAGAAATTCCTCTGGCGGTGCAAGATTGTTGCCTCCTGAGTGCATTCCAGTCCAAAAGGGGATATTTTCAAGGTACCAGCTATAAAGAAACCTATTGGGAGACGCATGTCATCAAGAGCCTGGGCTTGACTTTAATTCACAAGAGGGAAAAAATCATGTTCCAACAATGATCTTTTACACCATATTGTAATGTGATGCTAACCTTATGGAATTCCCTTTCTGCAGTACTGAATGGCTCTGAGCAATACAAAACAATTCTTGATTTTTCCAGTATAGCTGAAGCATAGTTGAAGTGAGAGAGGTCAGCCTGCATCTGACACCCACTCAGCACAGTCATTTAGAAAGTCCCAGACCTTTTGAGGACAGACACACATTGTGAGCAGCAATAATGCTCATTCTAGCCAGAACAGCACACCACATCTTTTTACCTACTGGAGATGAAAACTGAGGCATGTGTAGGAGCACTTTGAAGTCACTAATTATTCTTGTAATGTATCTGGAGATCAATTTAGTAATCACAATGAAAAAGAACCTGCATACTAATTACATTAAAAAGGGTCTTGGACAGCAGAGTAAATTTTAAATATGAGGATAGTTAGTCGGTCATTTTCTGCCATCCCTCCTCTTATTCAGATATTTGAGTTAGAAGGCGGCCTTTATTCTTCACATCCTAAGTTCTCTTTTCTGCTTCATCCCGCAGTAAAGTCATAATCCTTTAATAGACAAGCTGCTGCCATGAACATGAGTGTGAAGTCACAGACTTAGCTTTATGAGCTTTTTGTTGAATCACTAGGTCAAATTGTGCTCTCATCTCCAGTCTTGCAGCCCTATTGCCTTCAGTGTGGTTACATGTGTGTAACAAGGCAGAACTTGACACACTGGGCCCATGTCTTCTGAAACTAGTTTTACACCCACATAATTACAATGACATCAGTAGAGTGGCTCTTGATTTACATTGTTTTATCTAACTTGCACCCACAAAACAGCAGCATGTGTACATGCAAAATACAGCTGTGAGTGTGCTCAAAGGACTTGATCCAAAGCACACTGAAATCAACAGAAATATTTTCAGTGGGATTTGGATCTGGCCTAATACAAGAGCTGCTCTGGACATTCTGAGAATCAGAAGCAGAACACCTCAAGAAAAATCAGTCTGATGGCCTGTTTAAGGGAACACAGGAATTTCTCTTAGAAGCTTACGCCAATTAAATTACCGCCCTTAGCTCTAGGAAATACGGATGGGGAATTGAAAGCCTTACTGGCCTTTGTACCCATCCTGCCTTGCTTTGATTAGTTATGCAAACCAAATCCTCTATATAGTCTGCCTGTGAACAAGACACCCCTCAAGAACCCCCCTTGCAAATCACTACAATGTGCAATTATTGTGTGTACGTGAGAAATGGGTGCATATACAGATTTTGTAGTACAAGCAAAGCTATTTGAAAATTCACTGTGAGTTCATTTCTGGGTGAAGGGAGAAGAGAAGATGGGCTAAAAGGCTTCATCTCCAAACAAAGATCTTCACCAAGCAGAAAATGTGTTATGGAAACATGAAAAACTAATAAAATAAAAGATGTTTTCTGTTCTGAAAATACTTCTAAGAGTCTCTTTCAGGCTGAAAATTATTTAATTGATCAGAAAAGTCCTTCTTACCACATTTAAATTCCCAAATTTTGTACACACTAGACCAAATTCATATGTAGTACCAGTCCACTGAAGTCATATACCAGTTGATTTTAGTGGTGCTATAAACACTAGGGAGGAATTTGTCCTATTGTGAAATTTTTTTCCTGCTATCCAAAGAAATACAGTAGAATGATCACACTGCAGTAGATGTGTTACATGTACTCTGGAGTTAGTTCCCTGGTATTCAACAGCATGACTTGCTTCTCCAGAATATGACTTTGGAATTAAACAATGAAATCACAAAACTAGTGCAGTCTTTTTATCTCAAGGCTAGAGATGTCATGTCGAGTCAGAATTCTCCATGGTTTTTAAGTGTACCACAGCAGGTGTATTTTTTTCCAAAATAAAGGAACTCTAATATAGTAGCTGAATTAATTTTCTTTCTGATAACATGCACAGATCCCTGTTCTTATTAATTAATGATGAAATATTAATCACTCTAACAAGCATATTACAACAGACATTTTGCAGAGGCCTGTCTTTTTGCATGGCATGTTACATTAGATATGTATTTGCATCATTCCAGAAACACAGGCAATGAAACATATGATGGCATGGTTACAAGGCACTGTGTATAGCATAACACAGTTGGCACTTCTGAAATCAGGTAGTTCATTTGTGATCATGTTCATGTGTCTTCTTCATACATAGGCAATTTAATTTCTGAATGGAAAACAGTAGCACAGCTGTCAAATTAAAGAAATATTATTATTTCTTCTACAATATCACATGGAGGACTCATCTCAGCTTAGGGCCTCATTGTGTTAGCTATACACAGTCTATACCCCAAAGGGCTTACATTTTAAATAGACCAGCCATACACAGGTAAGTATGAGAATTCTACTTATTTCTTTATATTTTATAAATGGGGTATTAAGGCTCAGAAGCTTGCCCAAGGTTACACAGGAATTCTATGGTAGAGCCAGGGACTGAACCCAGATTTCCTGTCAAGTTTGTTAGCCAAAAGACCCAAAGCTGGGAAAACAACCCTTGTTAAAAGTGTTATGAGTATATATCAGTTAGATTTGCAAGGCATTGTACTTTTACATAATAAATAAAACACAATAATAAATAATTAATTATGATTATTATTTGCTTTCCATGGTGCCTACAACACACTAAGTGCTGTAGAAACACAAAAGCAGTTTTCATTTTAAATGGGTCATCTCAGCACAGGATGCTATAGAAACTGTTCCCACTGTAAAGGCACTTCAGTCCAAAGATAGATAGATAGATAGATAGATCGATCGATCGATCTATGGCTTATATATAAGTTATTGTTATGAATTCTGGTTAGCCTTAATTTCAGCCTTTTGTATTGTAGATACAGCTGTAACTGTACCAGCAGTGGATTTATGGGCCTGCACTGTGAAACCTTGATTTCCTCATGCCAATCACAACCATGCCACAATAATGCTACTTGTGAGGACAATGCGGAGAACTATACATGCCACTGTTGGCCTGGTAAGCTGGCATTCCCTTACTAGCAGTTGCCTTTCCTTTAAAGTAGAGATGTTCTTAATGCTCTATGAATACAAAGAAAACATGTACCCACATACATGTAAAAATATTATGTGTGAGCAGCCTTAGAAACAGTTCATGGGAGTGGGACAGAACCTCAGTATACAGCCCACACAATATGAGCCTAAAATGAAAAAAATAATTAAAGGTCTTCTCCACAAATGCAAAATATTATTAAGTCAAGTCATTAGTATGCTGGAACTACAGTTCAGGATTTACTTCCCAATTGCATGCTCACTTCATAAACCCATAAGGAACTGTTGCTGCCACCACCAGCTTGTCTATCTTCACAAAAGGGGCTTCTCAATTGAAATGAGAATCTTGATACTCCCAGGCAACATGTTGAATGCTTCAGCTGGAAATACACTGAGTAGTTATCAGTTGATTTTCGAAATCAGCCTCCTCTGACCCTTTGAGTCCAGATTCTTATAAATTAGAACAAGGGTTATCATCCAGGGAGTAGGTTCAGAAGTTTATGCCCCTTCAAATGACCATGTGCCGCTAAACTAAGGAAACTTTTCATAGTTGTTTAAGAAAATGGTCCTGTATCCCTAGTCAGGATAAACTATAGTTTTCAGAAAGACTCACTGTTGTTAGTTTACGGGATGGTAGATTGTTTTCCTGCTTACTACAGAGTAGGAATACAGAAAGAGATTGTTGCATTAAAAATGCATCAATTAGACAGAATTCATAGAATCACACAGGGGGTCTCAAGAATAACAAGTCTGCAATTCTGTAGCATTTTCTTTCTGATGCTGCTTTATGGTTCTAAAAATCCACTGCAAGATGGCAGGGAGTTGTCAGAACCAAAATTCTGGATTTGAAAATTTTGATCACTATGAACTTTGGTAATTCTGGATATAAACTTTATAAAGCACCAGACTGGAATCTTAGTTGCACATTTTAAACCTCAAAGGACATTCAGATCTAGATTCCAGTCTGGTGCTCTATAAAGTTTTTATCCAGAATTACCAAAGTTCATAGTGCTCAAAATTTTCAAATCCAGAATTTTTTTTGTTCTGACAACTCCCTGCTGTGGCACTGACCATGTGCATTGTTTGACAAAGAGACACTCTCATTGAGAAATTAATGGAAATTACAGGAGGAATAATGTTCTCATAGGCATTTGATATAAGACAACAATTTTGGAAGCAATCCGTCCCCCCTGGAGAATTAAAACTTTCACACATAGTCATTTGAATAAGTAGTTTGCCTAGTCAGAGATAAATTTTGCAAGACTGAGTTAAACACCTTCTCATTTCTGTTCCACAGGGTATTCAGGTTCCCAATGTGAGATTGATGTAAATGAGTGCAGCAGTAATCCGTGCTTCTATGAGAGTGAATGTGTGGAGCTCTCCTGGACAGCCTGGTATGGACATGTTCCTGAACTGCCCTCACAGTTCAGTTACCACAACGCATCAGGTTATGTGTGTAATTGTCGACCAGGATTCACAGGTAAGATTGCTGGGGAAAACTAAAGATGTAATTTGTACAGTAGCTGGTGGCTCTGACACAAACAAATCTTGTGTTGTATAGGTGACATAGTGCAAAGGGTCCCCCTGGTGGTTATAGTAAACATGTATGTTCAGTAGAAATATTGAGGGACTGACTATTAATTTATAAAGTAATGAATTGTGAGGCTAGAAAGTTACTAGCAGTTGCTAAACTTGACATCCAAAGCAATCCATAAGCAAGACGGAGACAGAAAGTTACTTTGTGTTCTCTACATTTTTGTGCTTGGATCTCTGCTGCTCTTAGTGCACTTGCTTGAAATATAAATAAAAATTTCTTCCAGAAGCGACTTCTTTTCTCATCTCTTTGAAGATCATTGTGCATACTTACATCATCGCACAACCAGGCAATGAGTAATGATGATAATGCATTTTTGTCAATCAGACATGAAGTAAAATATCTATTGGCCAAGTATGCAATCTCCCTCTCAGTCTCAGCATTCTTAATGTGCTTTCTGTGGGGGACCTAAATATTGGTGATAACCCTTCCTCACAATGACCCAAATGCCACGCTGTTGAAATATCTGACTTCTAATGTTAGATTCTACATTTTAAATAAAAATTAACATCAAAGGAGTCTGTGTGTCTAATAAGAATCTTTTAGTGATAATCAGTATTCTATAATAGAAAAGTAGTACCATCTTGAGTTTTCTGTTCAGTTATTTAATGCATTAATCCTTTTAAAGAGCCCAGTATTGTAAGGCTCTGGATATATATTCTGGTCCTGTCAACTCTGCCCTTCTTTTCCCATGAGAAAAGAATGAGTCTTTAAAAATAGAAGGGATGAATTTTTCCTATCTTCAATTTGTCATTCTGGTCATCTCCTGAGTGGTTTATAAAATCTGCCATGTCCTTCAGGGGGTAGCACAACTGACCTCTCTGATTCAGCAGGTACAGAAATGATCCATCTTCCACAGTTCTCCCCTTGTCTGTCTCTCTGGATTTTGGAAGATTTTCCACAGAGTAACAGTGGGACTCTATTATTCTGTTCCATTCTTTCCATATCCTGTCATGCAGTGTTGCCATTGCACTTTGTTTGGCTTGAGGCTTCCTTTTATGGTAATTGCATCCCACCCCCATATGATCAGCACCCTCGTCTCCTTCCAATTCCTCTTCTCTCACCTTGCAGCTCTCTCTTCCACCTCTCTTGCCCTGCTTTAAAAATTCATATGCTATACCATAGGCTCCCCTATTGTTCTTTGGTTTAACCTTCATCCTTCCTTTCCGTCACACTTCCTTTGGCTGTTCCCTTCATGTGTCTGGTCTGCCCGATTTCAGCTCTGGTTTTGTCACTCTCACTCCTTGGGTAGTTCCAGGAAAGTCAATGTCAGATACAGTGTCAGATACTGCTCAGTGTGAAGAAGAATCCAACTCTTACATATAAACTCTCTAGAACAGGAACAATGTATTTTGCATTCTTTGTAAAATGCCATCCATGCTTATGGAATAAGGAGAATGTTTAGTAACAGGAAATACAATAGATGCTACTGTTTGTTCTGTGGCCTAGACCACTGTTTCCTAACCAACGTGCCATGTCTGAGCTGGTGTGCCACAAACTTTTTTAAAAAACTACTCAAAGAGCTCTGGATTGGTTTATTGGCTCATGAATATTCATGAGTTCATTTGCAAACTATATGGTGGTGTGCCTCAACTAATTAAAGATAGCAAGGTGTGCCAGGGCAGGGAAAATGTTGGGAACCACTGGCCTAGATGGCATCAGTGCTCATCAGATACTTTTGTCCCTACAAAAGCCCTAAGCAAATGCTAATTTTCTTGCACAGCTGTCTAATTCCTTTTGTGTTTATATGCACTGTGTGCAAATGGAATACACAGTGAGGATCCTAACTCCGTATTTAGACACCTACATTGATTTTTCAAAAGTGCTGACTATCCAGTGGCTCCCATAGACTTCATAGGAATTTAGACCCTTTTTTTCAAAGTCCTTTTTCACTTTAAGCCCTGTTTTGGAAAGTCCATTATGATCATCTAGTCTGACCTCCTGCACAACTCGTGCCACAGAACTTCCCACCCCACAACTCCTGTAATAGACCCCTAACTTATGACTAAGTTATTGAAGTCTTCAGGCTATGGTTTAAAGACTTGAAGGTAAAAAGAATCCACCAGCAAGTGACCTGTGCCCTGCCCTGGGGAAAAAATCCCTCCTGTCCTCAAATAATAGCAGTCAGCTAAACCCTGATCATGTAGGCAGGACTCACCAGACAGACACCCAGAAAGAATTCTCTGTAGTAACTCAGAGTCCACCCCATCTAATATCACAGGCCATTAGGCATGTTTATCACTAGCAGTCAGAGATCAGACAGTTGCCAGATCAGGTTGTCCCATCATACCACTCCTCCATAACTTCACAAGCTTAGTCTTGAAGGTTTCTTGCCCTAAACTTATTATAACCATTTTATTATAGCAGGGTGTAAATTCAAACAGCCAAGAAAAGGTCCTCACAATACCTAGCTGTGCCAAACTTTGCCCTTGAGTACATAGGGATAACTCCTAGGGTAAGTTGTTAGCTAGAGTATATTGGAATAATTCAATTGACTTCAGCAGAGCTATGCCAGCCAAAAATCTGGCTCCTGTTGTTCCATTGGGACAGTTTCCCCATCCCTCACCTCAATAAATCACACGCAAACAGTGAACATTTATAGTCATACTCCACTCTACATGGAGGAGTGGAGAGAAATAGACTAGAGCAACGTGTACTTTGATGCTATGTAAGGGCCTGTAAAGTGGAGTCAATGGGAGTCTTTCCATTGACTTCAGTGGCCTTTGGATCAGACACTGGTTTTGTAAAAGTTCAACATATGGACCTTTGAAGTCATAGTTAGAGGTATAAGATTAAAAAAAAACAACAAGGAGGTGTATGGCACTTTAAGACTAACAGATTTATTTTTTGCACGAGCTTTTGTGGGAGAAGATCCCACTTCCTCAGCTGCCATGGGAAGCCTGAAGTCAAATTACCTTTTGGTTTGAACCTGAAAACTGCTCTGATTTGCTGTTACTGAATGATGTGATCCTATGTTTTACACCCCCTTGCATTTAGTTTCATTCCTTTCTGTAAGTTCACACATCTTCGAAGCATCTGAGGAAGTGGGATCTTCTCCCATGAAAGCTCATGCAAAAAATAAATCTGTTAGTCTTAAAGTGCCACACAACTCCTTGTTGTTTTTTTACTGGACTAGACTAACACGGCTATCCCTTTTGAAATTGATAAAATTAAAAACAGGTGCTGTAACTCAGTGAAAAACTGAGAATCTTTCCCTTCTGAAGGTATGAAATTCCTTTTTTCTAGCCAATGGGTCAAAAGACAGTGAACTTAAACATTCTACTCCAAGGAAGAATATTAGCTATCTTAGAGTCCAGGACATTTGGCTATGGAGAAATAAACAGTCTCTGGCAGGATTTTCTTTCTGATGGTGGTGGGTTAGGTGAATTTAAAATTTTGTCTGGACATGCCTTCCCCAGGAGTTGGAAAGGAAAAAAAATCTCCTGATTTTTGGATGACTCAAAGCCAGCTAAGCAGATTGGAATCTAAAATATGCCAAAAAGATTTGTTTCTTAGCTAAAAACAAGCCAAAGGAATCTAATCCCAAATGAGGATTTTTTTTTTTTGAAGAGATTGTAAGTGTTTCAAAAAAGACATTTCAGGCTCTAGAGAGGAGTAAAGCCTTCAAAAGAGGCTATGAGGTGCCAACTACCTCCTACAATTTGCTGATTGTCAGCTCCTTTTAAGCCAATAGGCATTCTGGATGCTCAATTTTCAAGAGGTACTCAGCACTTTGTAGGATCAGACCCTTAGGATGTGGATGCTAACTCTGACTAGAGTGCCTAAAAGTACTTTTAGTAGGCTGAGTCTTCTTTTTAGTTAAGATAAAATATGTTTGCAATTTGTTCTCTTTGTCTAAAGACACATTAATACTCACTAAAAGGTATTTTTTGTGGCCTTGATTCAGCACAGACTTTAGGACATGCATAACTTTAAGCAAGTGAGTAGCCCTATTAGCTTTAAATTGGACATGTACTTAAGTGACATGCTCAGTTAGGACCTAAATGCACAGCTATTTACATATGGGTTTCACCACTGTAGCTACCAACATGCTGGCTTGGAGATATATGTGTACTATTGGCTTAGTACCACACTATTCTCTGAAGAATGTTGTTGGCTGAAAGGTTAAACTTTTCACTTTCATGCATGGAAACATTAACAAAATGTTTGCTGGCATTTCAGCAAAACCAGCTTTGTACAGGAGGACACAACTATTGATTTGCTAGTGACTTGCTTCTGCTAGACTGTAACAAAAATAAAGCTCTCGCCTACATGGGAGATTGGCACAACACAAATGTAACTGCTTAAATGCTGCAGAGCTTGCTAGGTCCGTCCAAGCAGACACAGTCTAAAAGTATATTGATCCCAATGAAAGGTTAATGTACAAGAGCAGTGGCTCTGGAGTCTGAACCTTCACTGCCAGAATCAATAGGAATTATGCCATTAGTCTCAGTGAGAGCAGGACTGTATTGAGGACCATCAGCAAAACCCAGCAGTTTTACATTAATGAACCTGAGTAAGCTGCAGTGAGGATGGGAACAACAGAGCTAACTAAGCTGTTTGTGATCAGTGCTTACTGCCAATTGACTTAACATTGAGTATTAAGGACTTTACCATTTGTAGTGGCTTTCTAACACTAAATGGCCTTGCCAGTTATGCCATTAGCACCATTGCTTGCTTTGGCTTACTAAATTCCCAAGAGGTTTTTTGGCACAGGATTTTTTTTTCATTTCCTATTTTCTCCTTTTATGCCTTTTTGGCCCATTTCCCAATATGTTGGGGCAATACATGAGAAAATGATATGATCAGACTGATGTCATATGTGCATTCATTGCTTAGCACAAATGGTTGGGGGGGGGGTGATTGCCAAGAGAAAGGAAGCTGAGGCAGATGATAGCCAGCAAACATGCTTTCTCTCAGCAAACAAACAAAAACCACTGAAGTGGGGCTACTGGGACCGAAACCTAAAAAAGTCAATTAATTTGGACATTCATCGTATTCTAGGCATAATTCAAGCCAGTGTGAAAGAAAGACACAGAGCAGCAGAGGAGATATCAGCCTTCATGTTGACATCCTGACATTTCTGTTTGAACAGACTGCACCATCCCATCAGGAGCCCTGGGGAGATTATGTCTAAGGTATACACTGTTCTCTCCTTGGGGCTTCTGCATGTGTCTGTGTGCACAGCCTGCCCCACCCAATCATGGAGTAGATTTCTCCTCCAGTGAGCTACCACTCCTCCACATTCAGCACCAACACTTCACCAGGTGCTCCAGCACACCCACCCCGTAATGAACAGCATTAGCAGGAAAGAATAAGGCTGAGCTGCTACAGTGCACCACTGCCACACAACCTTTGAAGGCAAGCCACTTATGGAAGGCAGGGTAGATTCTGAAGCTGTTCTCCTCTAGTTGAACCCCTAGCAAAGGGCAGGAACAGAAATGCCACCTGGCTTTTCCTGAAGGTAAATCCTCATTTTAGAACAGCTGTCCATGTGGAAGCAGGGCCTACAGATAAAAATTCCTGCACTGGTGGATGAATTGGGACAAAATATTATCCAAATATAAATATTATTTCTGGTGTATGGCAATGGGTAAGGTACTATTCACTGATTGCCAGTCCCAAATGCTCCAATGACGCAAACACCCAAAAGTCATGAGTTACGGGTTTATTCATTTTTTCAAGTTTATCTCATGGGTTTTGTCTCTTCTGTTTGTCTAATTCCCCATCAACCCACAATGTCTATGTGATAGTTACTGTGCTGCCAATTCGTACAGGAAGGTGATTTTGTCTCTTGTTGCAAGACAGGTTTATAAAATGCTGCCTGCTAGTGCAGAGCTTCTGTTTTCTCTCCACACCACAATATTCTAATTCAATCATTCTGTGCCCTTCCTTTCCCACACAGTCCCACCTTTGCCCATTTCACAGTTCAGTAATACATTAGGCACCCACCTCACCATCAAATATGTTATGTTCTGTGAACCCCAAATCTCCCACTTTCACCCCTCTGCTTTTCCTGCAGCACCAGGGAGTCTTCCCCACGTTCCTTCCCAGGCCTCAGGAGAGGGCAGCTTCAAGGGTCATGCTCTCTCTCACTTCACAATTACAGCACACGCTTCCCACTGGAGCACAAACTGCCCGCTGCCTCCCTTGCTATCAAAACACCACCAGTCACGGCCATTAAGCTCGCAGTGGGCTTAGGGCAGCTGAAACAACAAATGGCCAGCTCTGGTCAGCGGAGGGAAATACAAATGGAACACAATCAGGCATTCATCTCACATGCACACATACCAAAAATTAAAACACAAAAATCAGGAACTTTTAACCAGGGAGCCCTGCTCCTACCAGAGTGAACTAAACACAGAACCTGGGCAATTTCTTTTGGCGAGGAAGCCCGGCTCCAGAGTCAGCTGAAACACAGAAACTAGGTACTTCTTACTCAAACCAGACCAGAGAGCTCTAATAGCCTTCAAAGGTGGCTAGACGAGGTGTCCTTCCCAGAGCTGTTGATAACTGCACTCAGACAAATATGTGCAGTATGCTGACTCCTGGATGCTCCCCTAGCCTCTCCCTAGCTGCTCACCAAGGAGTCTGTGATCAAGGGTTGCAAGTGGAAGCACCTTCCTAGACACTGTCACTGGGTAGTAGGGAGCAAGGCAACTGGGGTAAGCACCAGGTAGTTGCCATCTGAGTTCCTGGGTTTCAGCATCAAAACTGTCAAAGAAAAAACAGTTGAACCCAACTTGGGTGCAGTATCACAGCTAACAATTTATTATAGATAAATAAAACCAAACACCGGTGGGGAAAGCAGTAGGTGCGGTCTCCGCCCCTGTAAAGTATTACAGAAACTTTTATAGCATGTCAGCAATATTAATATATATGCATATACATATGGTAACAGTAATAAGATCTAACATTTTCTTATTGGTCCAGGATAACATTATTCCATAAAAGGGAACCAAATCTGGGGGAAAGAGAATCTCACATAACATTGCTGATAATGTCAGGATTGGGGCAGTTCAGACCAGTATTGATGAGACAGCACGGCACATTTCAAGGATGTTTGAGGTTGAACGCAAGGGCAGGGTACAGAGAGGCACCAGCTAAAATCTCTTAGGCTTGTTCTTTAGCGTAGCATTCTTTCACACCTTTACATTGTGACAGTGGAGAGGGAAGATGAGGGACCAGAGAGAAGCCAACTCTTTTCTCAAAGGAAGGTAAAGGAAGGAGGGAGCAGAGACATCCTGAACCGTGGGACTCTTTCTGCATAGTCCACCCCCACCATCTCTTGTAAAAATCATCTTAAGCTGCTACCTCTCCCCCTTTTTTTATCTGTACTCTTCTCTGGCTTCTGGAGGGGAAGATACAGAGCTCTCCCTGCCTCCTACAACAGCTCTGATTGGCTCTTCTTCCAAAGAAGCTGGACTCAGACTGGGTTCTTTGCAATGGCGGAGCTCAAAATTACCCGATGGCTGCACCTTCTCAAACATGATTAAAAGCTGAACTCTCATCTGATAAATTTGCAAGAATTGGTAACGTTGAAGACAGACACATCAGAGAGATTAGACAGACAGCTCAGTGGATGATCCTGCTAGGCTCATTTTGACTTTCTATTAGCCCAAGCAGAGCCTAGGAACTTGTAAAGGTGGCAAGAACCTTTCCAAACTTTTTGAGAGGTATAAGAGTATGGCCTGTGTTGCTCAGTGATCATTCCAAGCCAAGGAGTCTGGCGGAGATCTAAGTTCTTTTGATCAGCTTTGTGTAACATGGGCCTCTGCATAAAATAACAGTGGCTTCCAATTAGCCCTTGTTAGAGCCTTTTAAAGATACAGTTCCCCACATGGCTTGGTGAAGGGTGCCTACTAGTTGGTAATGCAGTCAGTAAACAATAAGGGGTGAAGAGTATAACAAACGTGCAGCCACATAGGTTACACAAAACTAATAGATTTGTATGAGACAGTAACACTGTCAGTTGTTGAGGAGCATAAAAGAAATGTGAGTTCAGCATAAACTCATAATCCTCTGCCTCCTCAATAGCCAAATTAGGTCAAGTTTCAACAGATTTCTCAGAGGTCTCTCAGTGAGGCTCAGATACCACATAGAAAGCACTTGAAATCACAATTCATGGCTTGCCAAACCAGATTCTGAACCAGTATAAGACAGTATGAGTCTTACTCAGACCAGAAATGATCCTGCTTCAACTCAAGGAGGGGAGAGTACTCTTCTCAGGCATGCATCCTAGCTAGACTTAGATAGAATAAGAAAAAGTAAAAAAATATAACATATCAGACCACTGGCTCTACAAAAGAAACTCAAACATTTACCTGATAATCTGGAATGGCTCCATTTTGTATGTACTGGGCCAAATTCTTCTCTCATTAACATCCGTGTAAATCAGGAGTAACTCAATTGCAATCTTTAGAATAAAAAAAAAAATGTAAAAATCAACCACAGTGTATTTAACACATACTGTACAGGGTTAGGACTTGATTTTCATTTTCCTTGAGACTCCCTTTACACCACTCTGATAGTGTAAAGAGGACTTAAAGAGATGGCAAATATAATTTACATATGCTGCATCCTAATGCTATTAACAACACTATCAGCAATCCCTTGATTCCAGGACAATCTCTATCGTGGATTTACATCTGAGTCCTGAGATGACTCAGAAGTCCAAGCCTGGAACCACAGATCCTCCCACATTAGGTACAGTGCCTAGGTATCAGCTGCCTGCAGATAGAAAGTTCTTTCTTTTTCCTTCCTTCTTTTTCCCTTTTCAGCTTTGAGGGCAAGACTCTTCTCAAAGTGGGCCATTGCCTGATGGAGACATGGTGTCATTGAAGTCAGCTGGTGGTTTGCTCTTCCCATGTCAGTTTTGTTAAGATATGCTTTCAGTATTAGCTTTTCCACAAGATCTCTGACCATAGGTAAACTAATAGCTTGTTTTGGGAGCTGAAAATCTGCCATCCACTCACAAATAGTTGACTCACAAGGATCATTGCTTCAATGCTGGTGACACAGGCATTAGTAAGGATGACGGTATTAGTGTGGTAATCTTCCCACTTTGTGGAAAGGATCACTGGGGATGCCACTTCAGACTCATAAGATGTTGGTAGATCATCCAGGTTTCAACTCCGTAAAGTAGTATAGGGATGACAGTTGACTCAAGCTGGAGATATCCAGACGTCCTCCTGCCACTGGGCTTCAGACCTCCAGCTTGTCATGACTGTGTGGTCACTGTGGACACACTAGACTCCCCACATTAAAAGAAATCACATGCAGGCTTCTACCACAGGAAATTACATACTCCAACCTTCCAAATCCTGCACCAATATACTAGTGGTGATAGGGACAGGATTCCCTAGCCACAAACCTGTATAGAGGTGGGGATAGTTAAATGGTTGTCTGGCACCTGGACTGAGATGGGGTCAAATAGGCAGCTGTCACAACTGAGCAATCTTTTTCAGGCTCTCCTCTGCTTGCGCCATACAAGGAGAAGGCTACAAAAGGTGCCAGAGCTTAGGCTGTTTCACTCACTCCTAGCTGGATTAGTACCTCCAGTGGGATCACTCTGTTTACAGTCAAGATTATAAAGCTTATGAGATATAATGATGTTATTGCCCTGAGAAAGACAAGATACCAGGATGAAGGTCAAGTGAAAGAAGAAATTGGAGATGACACCCTGTTCTGGAAATAGAAATCTGCAGAACATAGGAACATTCATGGTGTTGGCTTTGTAGTTCAGAAGAAGTTTGTTAGGCAGCTCACAGAATTACCAATAGGAATCAATATTCCTCTTAATTTTCTCTTCATTTTAAGCTTCACAACAACCAGTTTGCTGTTGTCAGTGCGTATGCCCCCACACTCAATGCTGATGGGAATACCAAGGAACAAGTCTAATCAAATCTTGACTGAGTCTTCACTAATACTCCCAAAGAGGCCAAGATTATTCTCCCTGGAGATTTCAATGCTAGAGTCAAGCATGAGCCAAATCTTTGGAATGGGGCTAGCAGAAATCTTATTAACACCTATTATTACACTATCAGAGCAGTTAAAAGGAGACTCAGTAGTAAGCAGGATCAGGCCCTGCCTATACTAGAATGTGATACTGGCATAATGTCTACTGTTTTCAGGTCACATAAGAAAGCCCTCTTCTTTGTTCTGAAGACATATATACAGTAATGGGTACATCCACATGTCCCTTTTATTTCGAAATAACACTGGTTATTTTGAAATAAAAGAGATTAGGTCCACACGATGTATTCTTATTTCAAAATGATGGGCTCTGTCATTTCGAAATAAGAGCCGCCATTTTGAAATAGCTTAAACCTCCTAAAAATCAAAATGGCTATTATTTTGAAATGGTTATTTCAAAATAACGCCGTTCAGATGTGTTATTTCGAAATAACCATTATTTTGAAATAGCATTTTTGCCCTTCTCCTTCCCAGGGTGCCTTCCTTTTAGCCTATATTGGGTGGGGGCAAGGCCCAGGGAGGTGGTCATGTTGTCACACCTCCCATGGTGCCCATCTCCTAAAGCAAAATAGCAAGTCCTGTGTTTGGACATGCTATTTTGCTTTGAGCTTTTCCCTTAATTTGAATTAACTTATTTCAAAACAATGATGTAAATGTGGACATAGCCTGGTGCTATGTGCATTTCAATTTCAAGGGTGTAATAACCAAGTTCCTTCAATAGCTCTTTTTGCATGTCACATGTATTACTCCTCTGAAAAAAGCTGGGCTGAAAAGGAAATTGTGCTACTGCAATCTCTAAGGCTATGTCTACACTAGGAAGTTACTTTGAGTTTGTTAATTTAAACTAATAAATTCAAACTGTTCAAATTAAACTAGAATTTATTAGATTGAATTAACAATGTGGACTAATTCAAACTAACATTAGTTTGAATTAGTCTGCTTTGTTAATTCGAACTAACTGCCCTTAGTTTGAATTTATTCAATACAAACGAGGGATTAATCCTTGTTTACATCATCCTTAGTCTGAATTAACAATTGAACTAAGGGATTAGTTCAAACTAACCAGCAGGTTTTACTAGTTTGAGCTAAGCTTTCGTTAGTTCAAATTAAGGAATTTCTTAGTGTGAACTAATGAAAGCCTCGTGTAGACAGGTACTAAGTTAGTTCAAATTAAAGAGGCTTAATATGAGCTAACTTGCAAATGTAGACATACGCAAAGTCTCCAACATCAGCCTGCACTACTGGACTGGTGTATGCACATCTTGAACATCAATACATGACGCCCTCAGGGACTGACAGCACTCACTGCCAATAAAAACCCAACACAAAAAAAGACAATTAGCACTTTAAAGTACTTTTTCCTCTTTCCTGAAACCTCTGGTCTTGAAAAAGCATTTGGACAGGCTTTAGATAGATCTTCTAATACTTTTTTTGGCCAGTGTTTTTAACCTTTCTTCAATCCCTAACATTCTAGTACAGGAGCTGTTTACTCTGTCATCAGCTGTGTTTACAGTGAGTTGATTCATCTGAATCTTCCTCCTCTCCCCCTACTGTTGATGTTGATTTTATTTTTAATACCTGAAACTTGACAAAAAACTCTCTTTGGCATCACATGCAAGTTTCCATTAGACCCTACAAAGCTCCAATAGGCGAGTCAAAGAGCTTTGCATGTATTTGGGAACGTGTAGATGCATCTGTGTTCAATTCCAATCTCCATCTTCATTCTCTGTCAGCCCAACCCCTTCTTGTTGCAATGATAGATACTTGAGAGGCTACTAGGTTGGTTCATTGCTGGGTCTTTCCTTCGCAAATCCATCAGAGAGGAGAGCTGCTGACACCTCCCTTGCACCAGCATGATGCCACCATCCCATGCACGTGAGAGTGCATGAATGTCACTGTTAAATGTAACAAATACGCTTTTCTCACTATAGGCTTCCAATTCACCCGGAGTTAATGCTGCACCTCCTCATCAGGTCCCATTCAGTTACGCAGCTCTGGAAACATCACTTGCTTTCCTTTGTGGTGGATTCCCACCATGGTTTCAGCTCCAAAGACTCACAGATGCAGGAAGATGTACTGTTCATCTTCCTGAGCCTAGGTCAGTCATTAAAATGGATAATGACTGACTTCATCACCTTTCCCAGCACCTCATTGCTTAGCCTAAATATTAAGGTCCTTGAATTATTAAAGGTTAACAATATTTCCAGAAAACATACATCTTAATATAAGCTATAGTTTGCCTCTTCCCTGGGTTGTGATTGGGACAGTACCCATATAAATGGCAACAATTTTTTGTGTACATGCTCTGGCGGTTTATCATAAGGAAAGGGAGTCTGCGTTTGTGATAACCTTTTGTTAAACTATGAACAATGCATATCTGTGTAATAATACTTTTTTCCTTCACTACTTTCTTATGGCACTTGTCAAGATATTTACTGTAATTGGTTCCTTCTGCCCGAGCATCTCATCTTAATGCAAGGGCAAATTTTTCCCCACACCACTACCGTAAGATGCAGATGTATTATTATTCTCATTTCACAGCTGCAGCATTAAAGATGAGTGAGATTATGTGACTTGTTCAAGGTCTCCCAGGGAATCTGTGGGAGAACCAGATCTCCTGAGTTCAAGGCCAGTGCCTTAACTACAGGCATCCTTCTGTCTCTGCCTTTCATCTGATGATATCCAAGTTCTTTGCAGACATTAATGAAGTTTCACAATATCCCATTGAGGTAACATAAGGAAATTTCAGTCAGACCAAGTTAAACATGCTTGATTGATTTCTAAATTTCGATGTCAATGATTCCATATCCTGTATACAAGTCACTGCACCACAAAGGGCTCTGTAGATATCAGGAAAAATCCTTTCTAATAAAATGAGAATGGACTTTGCAAATGAATTCAGCCTGATTATAATATTCCTTATTTAGAAAGAAAATGTCTTGTGGAAATGCAAACATAAGCAAACACTGACAAATTTGCAATGATGATCTATGCTCCAATCATAGTAATTCAGGAAGGAGCTCTGTAGCTTATCCTGATATAATTAAATAAAAATAAGACCCCAGTGCTTACAACTGGATTGCAACACTGAAGATAACTTTTGGAGTCCTAGAGTGACTATGTATGCTTTCCTTCGGCAGAATATGAATTAGATGAAAGATTTGCCACCCTCCAACCATGTCCCTAGAATTTTTCCTCCTTGGAAGTACAACAGGAAATTCAAATTACTCATAGTAACGGGTAACTCTTCTGCATTATTCACTGGAAGATACACACACACACACACGCTTTTTTTCCAGAGTTGGTAAGGCATAGAAAATTAAAACCGAAGAAGCTTCTACCAACAGTTTTCAGAACATCCACAGAGGTATTTTGCTTTAGGATTTTCATTCCTATGATCTATGTTGTCTGGTTACATTGTTACCCACTGTTATATAATATACCCCAACATGATTGACAGAGCCTGCAAGCGGTGCATATTTTGAATTTGGCACATGTCTCTGCACAAAACATTGCTGCACTTAAACACTTTTTATTATCTAAAACTTGTTCTCTTTAAGGAATGTGGCAGAGGAGAGCAGGATGAGTGTCTTCTCAGCCACAAGCTCCTAGACCCTGTATATGGCGACAGATAACATACTCAGAATTGCAGGAATCTCCATGTCCAGTACTCAAGGCTGGGCATGTGCCAATAGAAAAAAAAAAACTGTGTGTTATTGGGAGCCTGAGAGTGTTTTTTAAGTGTGAATTATCACGGACATCTCTTCCCTTCTCCCCTTGCACCTGTTCCTGGTATATTATTGCATTATTGGGCAGACCTGTTAAAAATATTCCAAATATCAAGAAGTTTTCCTTTTGAGGTTTCCAGAAGCCATTCACCCTCTGATTCCCATGAATAATTCTTTTGGCATATCAGATATTTATAGCTAGTTATGTCCCAGTTTTGTCACCTCTCAGCACAACTGTTGGAATCCAGTTACTTCAGTCTTTTAGGCTGTGTCTACACTTAGAGTTTCAGTTCGAATTCTGAATTCAAATTGTTAATTCGCACTAGTAATTATTAATTCGAATTCAGTCAATTCGAATTGACATGGCCACACTAGAAAATCCTATTCGAATTGGCATGTCCATGAACACGACTTGCTAGTTGGAATTTGGTAGGGGGCGCTATTGTATAGGGAAAAATCAAGCTGTGGTTAATTCAAACTAGCAGTGAATTCGAATTGACATGGCCACACTGGGTCAATTCAAATTACTCAGTTTGAATTGACCCTGACTTTAAAGTCAAACGAGGTTTGACCAATTCGAAGTCAGCTTTCATCAGTTCGAACTGCGGAGTTCCTCAGTTCGAACTGAGGAAAGCCATGTGTCCATACACTTAATAGAATTCGGATTGCTGGCAATCAATTTGAATTCAGCTCTAAGTGTAGACATACCCTTATAGACAGTCTTCTTATAGACTGTACTCTCTATAAGCCCCTCATCCTCACACGGTCCTTGCAGTCTGTCCCATTTACCAGTGCCCAGGCCATATGGTGCAATTCAGAACTGAACACAAGACCCAAACTGTGACCTTGCAATGACTGAATAGAGTGTAATTATCAGCTCCCTAATGTAGCCAGAGACTGGTGAGATCTTCAGCTAGATCAAAGCAAGTGCTTATCTTGGTCCTCTTGAACAACTCGTGGCATCCTATTTTCGCCAGCAGTACATGTTTTCCTAGATAGATATTTCCTTCCCCCACATCTCAGACTGAGTCCTTTGTGTAAAGAACAAGTTAGTTGATTGATTGTGCAAAGCAGATTAAAGACAAAGAAAACCATATCAGGGCCACAGAGGACAAAATTGTGCTCTTGACAGCACCCGCTATGAAATCAAACAATGGTGCTGTACATGTGTACTTGACAGCAGACTGTTACTTGGCCTCTGTGGTTTCATAATCTGATTATCCAACTCATGGAGGACTTTAGTCTGTACAGCTGATGCTTTTCAGCATAATGTTGTACAAAACCACATTATGCTGGTCAAATCTGGAATCATGTTGCCAAATCAAGACCTATGCATAGTCTGTCATATGATGTGCTTTGTATAATAAAACTTAATATGAGACAAGGAACTTAAGCATTATGTAGTTACAGGAATATTCTGGAAAAAACTTGATATGTAGAAAGAGGGGGGAAAAGGAGTATGTTGGATGTGTAGGACTCAAACATTTTACATGCCCCCATGTATTCTAGAGGATGACTGGGGTATTTAAGATCTGTCTTTAAGTGGTAAACAAAATGACCCAATTTAATAGTTCAAAACTGAATGTAAAGGGGCCAAATCACACATTATACAGCCCTACTGATATCACTGAGTATTGCATCAATTTACCCCACTGTTAACTTCGACCCAGTGTTTTGTTTTTAACAGAAACACAATCTTCATATGAGTATTTTGCCCAACAGATTATTTTGAAAACAGCCCAAACAACTCACTGTAATAAAATCTGTTAAGGTACAGTGTACCGAGAACCCAGGAAATCAACTTTATTTGGATAAACATTTATAAAGGAAAAAGACCTGATTCTAATCTCCACCACAGTAGTGTACCTCAAGCATAATCTTGATGAAGTCAAAGACATTATCACAAGTATAAATATGGTTAGACACTAAACAAATGAGTGTACTACAATGATGGGCTATTTATAACCAAGAGGGTGTTCCTGGAGTTAGTTTATTGCTTTCTTCTAAAAAGTCTTTCTTGGATTGCTATGATTGTTAATTAAAATAGTCCAAATGTTCCACATTGTTTATATTAAACTGCACAATCTCTCTTGACTGGATGGATTGTATTTTGTGGTAAGAGGAAAAACATTTGTCATCATTTCATTTTTCAAGATGTAGAGAGTGTGTGTGTGTGTGTGTTTGTGTTAGTGAGTCAGAATTTATTTTGATCTGCTTTAGAAATTAATTAATTTAGTACTGAGGTTTCAGATAGTAATAACCACATCATGTGTGTGGAGTATTTATATGTCAGCTATGTCAGTAATCTTGGCTAGTATTCAAATGTAAACTCTGTGTTAATCTTGATTCTTGAACATACAACATCTAATGCTATTGTGAAAGAACATAGTAGCTAAGCTGTATTCCTTTAAGTCTTTCCTTAATTCACCCTGTGGTGACTAGGTCTTTCTGGGTCATGGGTTGCATTTAGTTAATATGCTTCCTTTACTCTACCATCTGTGGTATCCTCTGTAGGCTTGAGAATACTGTATGTTCCTACTTGTTTTGCCCATTGCTCTGGAAAACATCATTTTGGATTTTCAGTGCACTATTCTAGTTTGCAGTGTACACGATGCTTTGTCCTTTGTTTATGAAATTGGCCTCCCAACACCCATATCAGCAGAGCTATAGGAAAATACTCCATGCTCCCTGAACTTGCCAAACCACCAGAGGAAGTATAAAACATTTTTATCAGTATGTACAATTCGTATAAATATTGGCAATTGTTTGATTTTAGATTTAGACCTTTGTGTCCTAAAGGAACAATTAAAACCTAATCCTGGAGATTGTACTCATTGTTTACAATCAAAGGAGTTTCACTTGAATGAGGTCTGCAGACTCCAGCTGGGTAGCATCAGTATTTTTTTTAGGTTTGTGAACACTGGGCCTCTGGCTTCAGGAGACTGTGGAAACTGGACTTTGGCATCTTGTAGATTCACACAGACATGGAGATGCTATGAAAAATCAGTAGCTGCTGCTCTGTGCAGACACAGAGCAGTAAGTTGATATATGAATTGAGGCTAATATTCACTGAAAGGTGAATAGACCTCGGGTGCTTTCACACAGGAAAACACCACTGTTCTTTATGCCTGTGTGCTGTCCCTTGTTGCTAGGACAGGGTGTCTTTTTGATGGAGTGACCTCATATTTAAGATCGACGGTGTGGAAGGAAGCATCAGAGTACACAATCCTGAGCAATCACAACACACTCTGTCATCTCAGCAAAATAAGTATTTTCCTTAAGTATTGTGTATATGGCTATGACTACACTGAGAACCTCGAGATCACCATCAGTTTACTCTTTCGGGTTCGATTGAGTGATCAGTCAAGACGCACTCAATTGATCTGGAGTTCAACTCAGTAACTCCAGCCCTGGAAGCAGAGTACCGCTAAGTCAAAGGCTGATCTACAGTCATGGCACTCTGTGACTTAGCGCAGTATAGACAGGGAGGTTAAGTGGGAGTTACAAAGTTAAAGGGAGATATACAAGGTATTTTACATACTTTGTGTATTTCCCTTTGACTGTCACTGAAAAGTGATACAAGTGTAGGCCAAGCCTGTGTGTGTGTGTATATATGTTATACACACTAGCGTGCGCGCACACACACACACACACACATCCATATGGCCTCCTGACTGTTAAGACAGCAGTATAGTATGTTAAAAACAGACATGCAGTGCCTTACATAAGGTTCCCATAATGCCAGTGGCATAAATGATGTCGCCTTTTAAGCATAATAGGCTCCATCTAGGTGCAGAAATATCAATGATAATTACAAACTTTTGAAATTTATTTAATAGTTTATTTGTGGTGTGAAATGTTTTTACCCATTTTAACTTTCAGATTTCTAGGCTGAGCAAAATTGTTAGCATTTTCCTTTAAAAAATAATTGCATCTGGACTGCATAACTATGTGCCAGATACCAAGCTGAAGTATATTAAATGGGCTGAGTTAACAGGTTGGCCTGTGGTAGAATTCACTACCTTCATGCAAGAGAGATGAGTTTAGTCTGAGTCCAGCATGTGACCTCTCACTTCAGAGACCAACACAGATTGGAAATTCTGCAGGGACTAAGTGAAGGAATTGTCTTGCACTGATGATTCACAAACTGTCCAGTTAGTTAAAGATGCAATGTGAAGCTCCACAAAGAATATAATCTAGTTTTTAAGGGTCAGAATGGGTCTTCAGGCAGTGAGTAGTAAAGGCAGGGAAAATCCCTCCATGTTGGAAATCCTCAAGACTGTCATGCACAGACAATCCCTTAAAACTTCTTGTGCAGCTGCTAAGACAAGAACTTCTAAAGTGGTGCTGTAACAGAAACCTCCCTGAAGATCCAACTATAACAGCACCGCCAATCTGTCTCTGATTTCCCCTCTGTAAATGAGAATAATACTTCCCTGCCTAACGGAAGTGCTGTTAGATTTAGTTAATAATACACAGTATTTGAAACTGAAAAGCACTATCTCAGGCCCCCTTATCCTTCAGATCACCACAGTCAGACCTCATGCTTCTGTAAGGAGACTTTAAACTCAGTAGGTAAGCATGAGGCCTAGTCATTTTTGCAAGATCAAACCCCAAGTACTTGATTTTATTATTTTTGAGAGAAATTCTACAATTTTATGCCATGAAAAGATCGTGTCTTGATTAAAAAAAAAATCCACAACCTGGCTAGCATTTCAACCACCTAAATGCTCTGCTTTCTTATAAAATTACATACACCAGATTCCCATTGGCACCCATCCAGGACAAAAAAACAAACAACCTGTGTCACCTCAACCCCCAACCTATGTGAATGAACCCAGGTGGTTTACATTGTGCTGACAGTTAATTATCACCAATGAATCCCCTGCCTAAGGTTTTCTCAAATATATGAAGAGTATGTTACAATATCAAGCAGTAAAAATAATCTGGGGAAAGGAGTTCCCAAAAAAATTATATTTTATATAGTGTGTCACATAAAAGCTCTTTTACCTAAATTGTTCCCTGAAGCATCTACCTCTTAATTGTTTTAGTGTTTGCAGGTGGTAGGAAAATGAGCAATAGTACTTCGCATATTTATATCTACTCGTTTGCACTCCTTGAAGTCAACACTGAAGTGATTATAATGAGGTATGACCTGGTTTTGCTTAGATATGCTTAGTAACTCTTTCAGGTGTAAGGAGAACTGAAAAGAAATTAAACTACCCTTTTACTCCCCTTAAGGATGCTGATCATCTTCTTAATAAAAAAAATATTTTAATTGCCCTGCCAATAGGGTTGCTGTTTGATTAGGGAAAATGGATTAAGCAAAGAGAAAAACACAGCATAGGTGGCTAATTTGTACCAATAATTAGTTGCTAGAAACAGATTCGTTGTGCCTCATTCAAATTGATCTGGCATGAACAATGAGACTGTCAAAATTCTATAGTATCATGGCAAATACACTGCAATATGGGCACTGATACTTTTACTACCAAAAGGATTTATTATTATTATTGTTTCTTATTAGGTTGTGTGAATATATGGGAGAATGGTTGTGTTTGGGGTTAAGCCCTGGGCTTAATCCTACACTTTTAGCTCACGAGAAGCAAGCTATGAGTTTACCCTGGCCCTGTGTTCTGTGCACTAAACATCCATATTGACATTGCTGATGCACAGGAAAAGTTTCCTAATGTGCTGATGTTCCCTGCATTGAAAAAGAGAGTAGATTAAAGTGCACTGGAGAATTTTTAGTGTGTGGTAGCAGGATCCAAACAAGACTTTTAGAGTGTGACAGAGTAGTGCACAGTTGGTTTACAATCTAGTTTACCATGAACTAAGTGTTCCCTCAGACAAGCCCTTCTATATGAGGTTCAAGGACTAAGTGGTTTTCTGTGCACTAACAAGCAGGTTAAGTATGGTTACAACCATACTATCCAAACAAATTACTATACTTGTTGTCAGTGTTGATGCTGCACAAAAAACCCTAATGATTCACAAACATAATGAGCCAAACTGAACCCTGTCATTGAATGTTACTCAGCTGAAATCAAGGGAGGTGTGACTGTGAGTTGCACCCCTGTATATCAAGAGTAATTAATGCATACAATAACATCTATATATAGTGAATTCCATGACCTTACAGTCTGCTGTATCTAGTCTATAGTTAAATACAATGGTGAGGACAAAAGTAACTGGAAGTATGCTTGGAGAAGGACTAGGGACTCCTTTTTCTATTTTAAATTGTGTGCACACACACACACACACACACACACACTCATTTGCACTGCTTATATATATAATATATATGTAAAAATGAAATGTAAATATACATAACACATTTACACATAGAGATATAGACAAAATATATACATACGATATGCACACACATACTATATATATCTATCTATATCTATATCTATATCTATATCTATATCTATATGCGCATACAGAGATATACAGATCTATTCTTAGGACTCTGTTCTCCTTTTAGCAGGCTATGCCCTATTAAAACTATCATTTTCTAGCCTACTGGCTTTTTGAATTTATTGTAATATGGACTGACACTGAGGTTATGCGCAAACAGTCACTTTCAGAGATTGTACAGATGCACATTGGTTTTAACAAAACAAAATTTCTTGCAAATAACTGAAATATTTTTCCAAGCTACTATCTCCCTGGGCAAGAGTTAAGGGCAGGAGCAGTTTCACACTAGACAGCACAATGGCTGTACATGCCTATCTCGGTTAGAACGAAAAGGAAATAGCCAACAAGAGACAAGATACAAAACTCCTTTTACAAGAGACTGGATGATGCACCCGAGCCTCTCAACGGGCACATGCATCGAACAGCAAACATTCCTAAACACTCTTCAGAAGTTTGAGGAGTGAAAATTAATTTGTTTTGAAATTCCAGAGTGAGGTTTTCTTTAATGAAGTGCTCAAAACAGGTTTTAAGTCAATGAAACGTGACCTTGTACCAACCTATCAAAGAGCTCAAAGGGATTGTTTGTTTAAGGTCCCTGAGGATACTCTGCAGTTCAAACACACACAGTGCATGCAGGTACAAGTGTGTAGTCTACACAAAATACAATGCAGATCACTGATGTTTTGAATTTTACAGTCTGGTTGGAGTACCCTGCACAGTGAAACATGAAAAATGCAGTGAATTGTATACAAACCTCTCTCTGACATTCTGCCATGGCACTTGCAATCACAGCATACTGCAAGTTGAAAACAAAATATTTTTCTTTGCTTCCACATGTCTAGCCCACAGCTCCTTCCAATCAACTGTAATCCTGCCCCAGTAGCTTATTTCTTTTCTATTTTGTTCTTCATTTTCCTCCACCTTCTGTGAGTTGACAGTCTGCTTCCATTCATTTGACTGCCTTTGCTCCATTACAAAATTCAATGGCCTTGTTTTCCTAACTCTTTTCTATCTTCTGCCTTTGACAACATTGATTTTTCCTCCACAAATTCACATCAGATCTGCTTTCAGCCCTTTCCTCTCTCTCATTTTTATGTATTCATATATATAAAAAATCTGAGCTCGCCATTGTTGAATTATTGAATGTCTTCTACTCACTGACTTTCAGACAAATGTGTAAGTTGGTGAACTAATAGCAATATCTGGTGTTTGCAGTCATTTACAAACTGGGCTAAGTTCCTACCAGCTATCTGAAGAATGCCAAAGCAGACAGAACACGAAGATCACTTCCCCATGGCTAGAACTGCTTAAAATCATCTGGAAGTACAGAAATGCCTGAAAATGAGGAAAATAGAATAAGCAAGGCAAAAGAAACCTTGGTAACTCAGTATAAATATTAACTGTATCCTCCAGAAAATACCCTCTTATCCAATAGACACAAACAAGCTACCTTGTGTGGATATTGACACCCTGTCCCATGAAAGTAAACACAAGTGAACTGATCAATCAATTGAGCAGAAGTAGGGACATGGGAGAGAATTAGTTAGCATTCAAGGGAGGCATGGCATTAGCAGCACCAAGTTTTTCTTTTTTTTTTTTATTTTGGATGACGGCCCCAATACTACAAACAGATCCATTTGGGCACGCACAGGGGGCTGTCCAAGTGAATCTGAATGTAGCGTGTGGGACTAGGGATGAGGAGCTATACTGTGTTGTTCTTCTTTAGAAGGCTTCATGCCATTCACAAGCTGCGAGCTGCTAATCTCTGACCATGGTCTACACAGAATGTTTAGTGAGATGTACTGGCACCTAGTAAAGCAACCTCATGGAAAAAGTCCAGCTGAAACCACTCAGAAGTTGATACTAATGGTTAAGTAGGTTGACTGTTTCCAATATTTGTAAGATAAAGTAAACACACCAGTCCTCACTACACAATCACCTACAGCATGCATTTTTATTTTCAAATGAAATCTATTTAAGGTGTTACAAAAAATCTAACCTAAATGGGAAAACATGCCCAAGTACTATTGCACTCAAAAAGGTTTAATGATGTAAGAAATTAAGGCTTTTTCCCCCCACTTAAAAAAAAACATGAAAACTGAAAAGTTCAAACTAGTCTATGAAGTCTCAGCTCAGTGCAATTTAAAAAGATTGAGTTACAGCATATTATACCAGTTGTAGCACATTATGAATTCCATATCCTTCAGCAAGAGTGGCAGGTTTAATGAGTAAGCTAAGTCACCCTACTCTGTTTCCATACCCCCCCCCCCCAAATTGTATTAAGCTAAAATGGGCCTTTCAATTGGCTGGAGGAAAATAGCAGAATAATAAATTTCTGAGCAACACAGTAACTAACAGTACAGCAATAACTAAAGTTACTACGACTTTTCACATAGGACAAACATTTTTAAAGTATCTTTTAGATTATCTCAGTGTACATAGCTTTATTATCTCAATGCACATATCTTCCCCATATTTTGTCTTAGGTAAAACATGACTTCCTTGCTAAAACAGCAACATAAAATTTGCCAAAGCAAATCTGATTGTTTAATAGATTAAGATCAGTATCCAGCAGAAGCCATTTTTTTTACATTTCAGAAGAAGAAAAAAAAATCCTTTAAGTCATCTCTCCAGCTGTGCAGTGTATATAGGAGTGAAATTTGCCTCCTGATCCCTGTGGCAACTGATTTATGCCCAGAAGCATGAGATTTAATTACCATTTTTTGAGGATAGCTAGTTTTACTTCTTTGCACTCAACTCGTAAAGGTGAATTTCTTTCCTTCCAGCAAAAAAAGTAATTATCTCTTTGCAATTATCAGCACAGATGTGGCAAAATTTGAATTTTCATGATTATTCAATATGATTTGGAGCACTGAAGAATATATACGCAACTAGATCATTCAGCTGGCCTCAGGATTAATGAACCTCTTGAATAGAAGATGCAGTGAGTGAGGCAGATTTTAGAACAGACTGTTCGAATACAATTGTTAAGATAGGTGGGAGAGAATAGTTATATATTCATCCCTGCCCAACCCCTACAATACATGTTTTTAAAGGGCACATTATCATTTAAGTTGCTGCAAGGTTTACTCCTATTTGCATTAGAGTTAGCTTGATTTACACTTTAGACACTGGGAATTATTCAGCTTTGTGAGAGAGATGAGCCCAAACCGAAATGCCAGCAGTGAACTCTTCGTAAGGCTGGAATGAAAACCTTCAGATCTGAGAGCTTGTGAATTTGGGGTTTGAATTCCACATCTGAACAAGCCGCAATAGCAGTTTTCAGATTTGGTTCAGGATAGGGTTAGCTTCAAGCTGCAAACTTGAATACAGATCTGTGGTTTTCTTTCAGACCCCTCTCGGTTTAGCAGAGCTACATACTGACATGTTTAAGAAATGTGTAGTTGATGAACTTTTTGGCTGGACGGCAAAGCTTCCTCCACACTTGACACAAGCAGAAATCTGACAAACTCTGAAAACGGCTGCTCAGGCCTTCAGAAAGGATTCAATGTTGATTTTAGCTGACTGATTGACTTTGACTCGTCTTGCAAGGGGAACATGTTGTTTGATCTCCCCAGCTGAGATCTCAAGGTTCGCCAGCTATGAAACATTTTACTTGCACATTGAGCTCATTTGTTACAGAAATAATCCAGCAACAGTAACCAACTCTCAAGTTCTGTTATTACAGAGTTACTTTTCTGTATCGAAATGCACTGTAAGCCGTGTAAATTACACAGATACCATAACATGAGCACCAGATAAATACTGATGATGATCATTACTCATAACAATTTACCACAGTTTCCAACATTTTGTATAAGGTTTCTTGAGTTACCTTTGAAAGAATCTGAATTACAGCATTCCAAAGCACATGCATTTATCATATACTTGATTTTATTATATGCATAACTATTTTCAGGCTGAAGGGGATGGCTTACTTATCTAAACATTGGCTTGCAAACATCTGTACCATGGTAACATGGCGCTATGGATTCAAATGTTGGCAGGGTCAACTCGGCCCTTCAATTTGTCTAGACAGAAAAACTGAATTCAACTGGGTTCCCTCTATGTGGGTATCACTGAGACCATAAAAACCACATGCCCAAGACACAAGGCTCTGACAGCCCCTGTCGTTTGCTAGGGGTATTCAAAGGCAGTCTGTATAATCATAAATGTGAGTCATTAGACAGGGAAGGGGACATGTCCACGGCACTCAAGGGATCTTCTGATTGTCCTTATTCCAGTCAGCCCCAAATGTCATGGCTCCTACAGAAGTGTGACCTTCTTTTAAAGGTGTCCTCAACCAACATCAGCCCAAAAAGGGTGACAATGCAAATAACAGCTTCCCTTTCCCTGGAGTTAAATCCTAATCATAGCACAGTATCACCCTGCTGGCACAGAGCAGTCAAAATTGTGCACCTTCCCCTGTCCCACTTTGTCTACAAGCAGTCTCTCTCCTGCTGTCCACTCTGCCTCATGCAGGGGATATCAGTTCTGTATTCATGTATTTGTTGCTGTCTCTATACAAAAGGGAGTTTCATTGCTTTATTTGTTCGATTTGGAGTACACACTCCCATGTAGCTGTCAGACTAGAATTTGGCCCACACATTAAGCAGTCACCCCTTACGAGCTTGTCCAAACAATAAGTGACTAAAACCAGTATGATCCCAATGATAAAATGGAATGACATTCAAATTAGAATTTTTTGAAATGTAGAAGTAACTGTTTTGTGATCAAGTGTCCTTTAAGAGCCAGAAATACCATTCAAAATCATCCAAGCTATAACATCTAAATGCTTGCTGTTCTTTTTCTTGTACACTGATGGCTGCCTACTAATTAATCTTTTGAAAATCTCAATTATATAACCCAGCTCAATGCTTGGTTGAAGATAAATACAGACATGAACCCATATCAATATTTTATGCAATCTAGCACATGCATGTGGCAAACAATGTAATCAAATAAAAGAACAATACATGCTCCATGTATGTCTGAAAGAAATAAAAATGTCTTGGTCCTATACCTCAAGTTCCTCCAAATGGATTCTTAATCACCTTCCTTGCAAAAAAGCCCAAATTAAAAACAATTCTCCTGAAGTTGATGAAAAGCTGGAATCAGATCATGGTAGAAAATAATCTAAATCATTGCAAATGCAAATTGTAGATTGGTATTAAACTGCATGGCTTGCTCTGCACAGTGGTTATTTATATTTCATAAAAAGTTTATAGGACAATTTTGGAAATAGGCTCTGATTACATTGCAAATATTTTAGTATCACACAGGCCGGGGATCAGTTTCAATAGCTGCATTTTTTTTCTCATCTTCATCAGGTTCAAATGTTTATGCAAGTAAAATTTCAATAGGCGGTATATCTAAAAATCTACTGGAACACAATTAGTTTCTTAATCTCTGTAAATAAACAAATCTGAAGCAATTTAATGTTTTTCCTATCTGCTTATGAATGTCTGGAATTTCTGTAGAGAAATCAATCTGGATTTTAAACTCTTTTGAAAATATAAGAAAAAAAACCTCAAAGAAAACAAAAACTCTGAAAATAAGGAACTGGAACCCTACTCATCAAATCTGGAGATTGTGACTACACACTTATAGTATACACACATTTGGATGGAGTGTTATGGCTTGAGAAAGAGTCGAAGTATACATATCTTACTGCGTAAGCAGCATAATGAGTCTTATGTTAAGCCCTGCTGATCTGCTTGGGTAAAATATACTGTCAGGCTATATCAATGAACATAGTACATATGTGGAGCAAGCTAATCCTGGAAAAGCAGCCCTCATTTCTAGAACTGTTTCAAATTTACAGAAACCTGTTTTGTGGATCACATAAATATTGCAACATCCATTTTACTGAAGAAAAATATGGTTGCAACTAGGATGCAGGCTTACGCTGTTATAATGACAGTGTTTACAGGTAATTTGGTTTTTTTGTTGCGAAACTGTGTCTTGCTTTAGACCACTCAGTGTTTTCTGGCAGATAGACTGTGTTGAAGATAGTTTCTGGGCTGAGTACCAACTCACAACTTACATAGTATTTAGAATGCATTAATAAATTGGTATGGTTGGGGATGGTAAACAGATTTCTAAACAAAGATGTAAACAGAAGTTTAATTCAGGTATTAGCTTTAATTTTAATTACTTAATTGTGAAAATTAATGGCCACTTAGCAGAATTAAATTTGAATGCTTGCTTTTGTCATTCAATTTGTATGGCAATCATTAACTACTAATTCTGAAACAAACAGCTTAATTTAAGATTTAAAAAAACTAGTGAGTAAACATGTGTACTATCTTAATGACATTAAAAATGCAAAGAAATTATCAGGGTTTGTAAATACAAGGTCAAATGGACACAATCCGTCTAATTTTAAAATAAAACTCATCATCTCAGATGGAGAAAAATTGACGTATGGCATATGAAATGAAACATTTTAAAAGTATTCCTGATTTCAAATTATAATGTGAAATGAGTGTGTACAAAAGAAGGCTGAATAATTGTACTTTCAAAAGAATGTATAATATATTTAACTGAGCAGATGTTTAGAACTATGAAAACAATTAGCACTGAGGTGACAATTAGTATTCATATCCCCATACTGATTTTTGGTCTGTCTCACAGCCTACCGTATGCAAACAGTTTTTTTTACATGATGACTTTACACCAAACTGAGATAGGTGAACCACATAGGTAGCTCTATAAATATTAAGTAATCCTTTAATCTTGAGTGACAGTGGTCTTTGCTTACACAGCCAACTGACAAATAACAAGTAATATCAGCCAATGCTTGTAATGAGGTTCAATTATACTTGAGAACTAAACAGAGAGTTAATCTTTGGCTTTTAAGTGGGGCCTGGATGTAAGTTTAGTATTGATCTCAATACAAAATAGGATACTCCATTATAATTTTTGAAATTTCATTTAATGCTGCTTAAACAACAGAAATTCACAGTCAGACATTGGAATTTGTATGAACTAATGTTTCTTAAAATTGATCCTCAAATGCAGGTTCTTTACATTGCAGGGTTGACTTTCTCTAGGCAAAAGAACACTGTAATGTGGTTTTGTTATATGTCACCATTAGTAAATGTTCTACTTAATTTAAAAAGTGAAGATGTACACATTTTACAAACTAATGTGCTTTGTTCTTGAAATTATTTAATTTTGTGTTAATTTGTCTATATTTATTATTTCAGTTTTGTCTTAATGTGGTGTTAAGGACAGATTTTCTCATGTTTTGTATCTTCTGTAATCATTTACTCCTACACAAAATAAGTACGAAGTGGGTGACTTCACACCCAGTTCCCAAAGGTATGAATGACTATACTAGATGCATAAAGGTAGAGAATCAGCCCCTTTATGTGATATCTTTGGCAGGAAGGATAAATGGGGAAGATAGGATACATAATGTATGTGAAGGGCTTAGATATGAGAAATGTGGGTACACAAGAACCTAGACAGGCCATATGTTGTGCTATCTACTTTGTCAATTCACACTATGAAAGGTGTAATATGAAGTTCTGATCTATACATTGTTAAATAAATTCTGACAACTCTGAGGATATACTGCTGTTGGCACGCTTAAGCACCCAGCTGATCCTGGATATTGGATACATTTTTAGCCCTGACACAAAAACCCAATGACACCCAAATTGCTACAGCAGCAGTGTAAGATTGAGTTGTACATATGACTTGTGGACACTTCACACTCTACATTCAAGGCAGAAAAAGTGGGCTACACCAGGTAGATAATGTATTAAAACATTGGTTTAAGCAGAACAGCTCAGTGGGACTTCACTTTTCATATATTCAGATGACTTCTAGTGCAACAAAAAGCAGGACAAGACTACAGCACATAGATTGCTGTAAACTGGGTAAGGCAGATATTGTTCTGGCCCCCAGACAGTGAAGGTTTAGAAAGTGAACTTGACTTTAAGAAAGTCAGTCCCAATTATTCATATTTCTGCCAGGTGTCACTAAACATTAATGTACAAATAGATATCTTACAATAGAATAAATATGTCTAGCTGGGAAACAAAGGGACTAAAGCAGTAACAGTCCACTGCCAAAACATAAGAGATTATACTGGCTTTCTGGCTACATTTGGTAGTCTGAAGTTTCAACTGGAAAGTTCAAACCATAATTTGAGCATGATAAATGATGGGGGTCTTTGCTAAGACAGGAAGCTATTTATGATAATGAATGAGTAAAATGGACAGACAGTGAATTACTGTGGCTGATTAAGTCTCTCTGCAGCTATTCTAAGCTAATCAGCAGTTTAACTACTTTCCTTGAAGGAAATTACTTGTGTTTTGCTGCAGTAGGTCAATCTCTTTGTAAGTTTGTATGAAAAGGGAGGTATCGTATGTGACAGGGAATTCCTCTCGATGAATCAGATAGTGTCTCTTTATATGCTGCTAACTACAATGCAGAGTACTTACACAGTTTAGGGAGAGCTAAGACAGAGCCAAATAAGCCAATTTAATTTCAGTGAGAAACAGGGTTCAAAAAATGATTATGGTTAATTAATTATATTTCAATCAAAGAGCTCAAGACACTTCATTTCCTTCTCTGGAAAAAAAAAAAAAACCTGAGAAGGGAACTGGAATCTCCATGTTTCGAATTACATGAGTTTTCAACCAAAAATCCCACTGGGAACTTCTGGAAGCTTTGATGGCAGGTGTAAATGGATCTCTCTTCTCTATTCCATATATATTGGCCACTCTTGAATGGTGCTGGTGTGGTTCCTGACTGCTCTGCAAATGAAGAGAAACTGTGTGATCTAGGTTCAATTTATGAAGTTTCAGACCTCAATGAGATATGCATTATTATATCCATTTTGCAACAGAGTGGATCATTTGAAGGAAGGGAAAAGTCATTCCAGAAATAATGGTGAAGTGAGCTTTGAATATCAGAATGTCACTTGTGTATGTTCAAAGAGCCGTCTGTTCACAAAACTAAAGGACCACTCTGGAGAAAGGTGAATCTATAAAACGAGGAGTTGGGACACAATTATGGGAAAAACATTTTTCTTTTAACGGTACATATATGGTCCCCCCTCACTGTAGTATCTCAGCACTTCATAGTGATTAATACATTTATACTCACAACATCCTTGTGAGGTTGTGAAGTGCTCTTATTTCTATGTTACAGATAAGGAACTGAGACACAGAGAGAGACTAAGGGTTGCACAAGATGCTTATGGCAGAGCCGTACTTAGACTAGTTTCCCACAGCCCAGGGACAGCATTCTAATCACTGGCTATCCTTCCTCTCAAAAGAATGAATGTAAAAGAGAAAGAAGAAAGTGCAGTCTCCAACCTATGTATAATTACCAATTTATCATTAATACCAAGTAACTGACAGTTCTTGGATTTTGCAATTTGTGATAAAGAATGTATTTTTCCTAGAGACTTGTGACTTTCGTACCCACTCTGCTGTGGACAGCAATTTGTTTGATCATACCTTTAGCTGAATTTCATTACACCATCATTCAAGACAAATTTATAGCTTGATCATTTCTTCATCAATTACTTTCACTGAGGTGTTTGTACAGCATCTAGCAAAACAAGGCCCTAACCTTGACTGGGACCACTAGGCTCTACTGAAGTACCAAAAAATAACATCTATTCTAATTGTTGTCAATCACTGGAAGCCAAACATCCCTTGATAAACTGATTTCCCACCTCTAATTAATTTTATTTGTTTTGCAAAACCATTTGAGAAAAACTAGACATTTGCTTCTGGCCTGTACTTACCCAATAAAATCTTTTTCTTTTCTTAGGAATTCACTGTGAAGAAGACATCAATGAATGTTACATGAACCCTTGCCAAAATGGTGGGACTTGTGAGAATTTTCCTGGAAATTACACTTGTCATTGCCCATTTGGAGATAAGGAGGAGATTTCTTATGGTGGCAGAAACTGCACAGAGGTCCTCCTTGGCTGCAATGACCATCAATGCCAAAACAGTGGTTTATGTATTCCTCATTTAACTAATGGCCATCATGGATTTAGCTGTCTGTGCCCACCTGGGTATACTGGAATACACTGTGAAACAATAACCACCTTTTCTTTTGAAGGAAATGGTTTTCTTTGGGTTAACAGTGACATGAAGACTGAACAGGGAGCTTTCTACAACATAAATCTGAGGTTTCAGACTGTGCAACCTACAGCTTTTATATTTCACCGGGGGGAGAAAGAAACGTTTATGGAATTGGAGTTAATAAATGGTTACTTACACTTATTCATGCAAGTCAATAACCAGCCACAGGCTCTTTTGCATATTTCACATAATGTCAGTGATGGAGAATGGCATTCCGTGGAGGTAACCTTAGCCAGAGCTGTTACCCTTAATTTGCTTGACAACTCTTGTGTACGACCATGTGTCAGTAAAGCTTCTGCTGCAATAGATAGTGATCCACTGATGCTTACATTTCAGAGCACCTTTTTTGGTGGATTACCAGTGGGAAATGAGAGCAGCGACTCTCTACCGAACGTTTATAATATGCATTCTGCACCTTCATTTGTAGGCTGTCTGCAGGACATTGAAATAGACTTGAACATTATTACCCTTGAGAACATATCAAGTGAAACATCTTTAAATGTCAAGGCAGGCTGTATGCGAAAGGACTGGTGTGAAAACCACCCTTGTCAAAATAGAGGACGCTGTATCAATTTATGGCAGAGCTATCTATGTGACTGCTACAGGCCCTACACAGGGCCTAATTGTTCAACAGGTAAGAGAATGCTTTTGGCATTAGTGTATTAACCAACAGGTCAAAGCATACTCACAGACGACAAATCTGCTTACACCAGTGAGGAGACACCATGACCTTTAGGACCTGTGGTGCTTACTGCCAACTGATGAAAAAATGTAAGAGGTTAGTAGTAGCACTTTTTCCTTGCTTTTGAGTTCTCTCTATAGGAAGCCTAAATTTCAGTAGGTAGAAAATTCCAGATAAACTGATAGGAACGTTCAGGTTTTTAATTTTATTTTTTTACTTTTAATATTCCATTAATATTTGGGAAAGTATGGTTTACTGTAGACTTTGCACATGGAGATTTAAAGGCTACATCTACACTACGAGTTAGGGCTATGATTCCCCTGCACCCTTATACACAATTGTACTAGCTCTTATTGAGCTACAGGAAGTATAAATAGCAACGCAGTCGTGGTAGAACTGGAAGCAGCCATGGAGGCACAGCTGAACTGGGCTGGCTATGAACCAGTCTGAAACTGGGCAAACTAGCTCAATGTGAGCTAGTGTGAGCACTGTACATGTCAGGGGAGTCACACCACAAACCTGTAATGCAGATAAAGCCTTGAGACCTTAAGTCCTGTTTTAAAAACGCATTTAGGTGTTTTTACCTCCCTTTACACCCACTCTCAATGGCTATGTCCACACACAGGCAGTTAAATCAATTTAACTTAAATTGATTTAATAAAATCACTATAAAAATCATTAAATCGATTTAAGTTAAATCAATGTAACAGGTCCACACCTAAAACTCAAATCAAAATAGCGCGTCCAGGGACAGGACTTGCTATTTCAATTTAGGAGAGGGGCAGTATGGGAGGTGTGACAAAATGGCCTTCTAGAAGGGCCATGCCCCCACCCAATACATGACAAAGGGGAAGGCACCCTGGGAAGGAGAAGGGCAAACCTGTTAGATTGAAACAACTGCTATATTGAAATAACATGTCCACACAGCGTTATTTCAATTTAATAGTTTTGATCTAACCCATATTTCGTTTTCAGCCCAGGTTTTATTGAATCTCTCTAGCTTTTCTTGTTTCAAAATGACAAGAGCTCATCATTTTGAAACAAGAAAATGTCATGTGGACATAACAGTTTTTTGAAATAACCAGTGTTATTTCGATTTAAAACCTACGTGTTGACATACCCAATATGTCTATGTCAAGCAAGCTCCTGTTTTTAAGACTAAATGAGGAATGAATAAAACACTGAAGAGATAAAAAATCTTAGGTATTTTTTAAAATTTGTATATGAGCTTTCACCAGCTGATTAAGCCTGTCAATAGTATTGTTTTACCAACCAACCTATGGAGGATGGATGGCATGAGTTTTGGTAAATGGATCTTTAATTAGGTGGTTGAAGTCAAGCCCAAGATGGTAGTTACCAATAGCTCTTACCATCTGAGAGCTGTCTGGTGCAAAATGAGTCCATTTCTTACTGGGCATGCTCCCATACCTCAAAAACCAATCAATGGGGATTCTTATGGGTAGAACCAGCAAAGAAGTCAAAACCTGAATTAACCTAGAAATTAAATACCTCTCATTTCCCTCCAAGTGTTCCATAGACTATGAGCTGAGAGAAAATATGAGGTTCCTATTTTGCTGTCTGCTGTGCTGTAGCTGCCACATAGAGCCACAGTTTCCAGGGTCATAAACATAGTACCTTTCAGAAATATTTTGAATTGGACCCTTTCTTTCTTTCTCATCAAAATTTCCATTGAATTCTAATGAGTGTTTTGCTTAAGGAAGGTGTGCAAGATCCAGCCTTCTATTCACATACATACACTCCCCACCACCCCCTACAAATGTTATCTTTCTACTAACACATATTAGTTTGGAGATGAAGAAATGGCCATTTATTTTTTAAGTGTGCAATCTGGAAAAACTGAAGAGCAGAGGCAGTGCCCTGACTGGATTCAAAGGGCCAATGTTCAGCTGGGGCAAGATGGTATAGCCTCATTGAAGGCAATGAAGCTACACCTATGGACATGAGCTGAGGATCTGTTCCCATGAGCTTATTGGATTTATTTCTTCAGAAATCTGCATCTTGAAATCCCATTCTAAATGTTTACATACTATAATTTCATATACTGTATTTAATAGTTAGCAATACCTTTTTTTTTTAAACTGTAAAATGATAAAGTCTGAGAGGTAACTCTAACAGCCTGCTTTGAAGTCCAGCTGTAACTTATCCAAAGGTTTGAAAAGCAACTTTGGAGTACAGGACAACATCTGGTAAATATGTTTGCCTCTATATATGAAGTGAAATGAAAACCATTCAGGGCCAGGAGAGGCTTATACTTGTATTAGAACTGTTGAAAATGATTAAGAAGTATTCAGTACCTTTTTTTCTGTTGACCGCAATATTCCTTGCAAATCATACCACCATGCCATTTTGATACATGGATTCAAGATATATGCTGTACTTAAAATACTGTGGCAGATTTCTTTAAGTGAGGAGGATTGGACTTGTGGCTCAGGATAACATAAGAAATGGTAGTGTCTTTTTGAAGAAAAGTTGCAGCCAAGTATTTAATTGACATGAAGCAATATTTTCACTACATATACAAAATAACAAACAGATGTTGACTTATTTTGATCAGCATCCAGATGTAATGACCCAAGATGTTCATACTGACCAAGGTGATGCTAACCGTCCCATCAAACCCAAGATCAGATTCAAGATTTTTTTTTTTGAGGCAATGTAATTGAAAATTTCAAGTACACTATTACCTTTTTCTAAGAATCACCCCTCCTTCCCATATTGCAAGGCTTCTATACTCCAGCTCCTAGAAAAGCTTTTTCTTTGTAACATGAAAAATGCTTAGTTTTTAAGGACTGCCTTCTAGAGAGGCTGAACTTTACAAAACTTTCATGCCTCAAAACACCCATTTCAGCAAAAGAGAAAATTTATTTCTGTATGTTATGTTTTTAATAAGCAGATAAAGAAAGAAATGTGGATAATCTCATTCATAAAATTAAAATATTTCATACTTAGTTATTTATGAAATTGTCTATTCAGGAACAAGTCAGGGATTTATTCCCCTTTCTAAATAATATTACTATGGCACATACTAACATGATGATTGTTAAAGGACTGTTAGGGCTTCCACAATCAATCCCCTGTTTTCATTGGTTTTATAACCAAGTCATAAAAAACATAGTGCTGCAGGCAGAAACTTGACATATGAGGTCCCAGTCCAGGAGTTTTCCTGCCCAAAAGTGGACTCTGACTGTTTAGTTGCAGGCATGATTTCTTTGTTTAAACCAGCTTGACACTTTTTATGTACCTGACATATTAAAAATAGTTCTTGAAAGTGTTTAGGAAGACAGCATGTAATATGGAGAACAAGATTTTGAAACTTAAAATGTTAAAATTGTAGAAAAACAACAAGCAGTTGTGTGGCACTTTAAGACTAACAGATTTATTCTTTGCATTCTATGCAAAGAATAAATCTGTTAGTCTTTAAGTGCCACACAACTGCTTGTTGTTTTTTCACTGGACTAGACTAACACGGCTATCCCTTTGGAAACTGATAAAATTGTGGAAACACTATTGCTTTAAAAGCGGAGGCATTAAAATAAATATTGTTTTCATTACAATGGTCTGCGAGATGTATTTTCTCGCCTTACTTAAAAATCTTAGTTTCATTATGGGATACAGAGAGAGAGAAAAAAGAGTTCTAGTTTAATCATCTTAGTTGACAAACACAAAATTTAAAAAGTGTGTCTTGAACTCTAGATCATTTGCCTACTCCAGAGGAACAGCAGCATCATGTGTCGGCAGTGACCGACCATAATATACAGAAATAAGTTTGGGAGTCAGATTCACTGATAGATCTAGGGTAACATAGGTCAACATAAGTGTAATCTGCCCAGGGAAGAGAAAGCTATCACAGGTCCAGAGTGGGTAGTGATGTGTAGAAACTGGATAGGAGATATAATTTAGCACATGCTCTTAGCAGCCTATTTGGAGATCTAGTCATAGGTTTAATGATGACCACTCTCCTTGATAGGAATGTTTAGGGAGGATATGTAGGGGAAACACTGCCTGCCCTCCCTGAAAGTGGATTCCTAGTGTTGTATGGGGTCCACTTGGAATGCAAATGTGTAAGTTCCTCAGTGCAAGCACTAGTGCATGTGGTCTTGGGTGAAGTCCTATTCCCACTGAGGTCAACTGAAGAGCTTCCATTAACCTCAGTGGAGCCAGGACTGTATTTGTTCTTTAGGGGATGGTTATTAATAGTTTGGGCTTAAAATATACACTTCTCATGACCAATACAAATAATTGTGCTGAAGCTTGCCCTAGGAAACCATTTGGATGCACATCTTCACAAGATGTACAGAGACTACAAAAGTAACAAAATGTGGTATAATAATGTACCTCATCACACCAAAATAAAACCTAACTTTACTTCCATTAGAGCCAATGAGAATTTTACCATTAGAGCCACTCAGACCTGAATCAAATCCTTATTTTGTCCTTTGATGCTAGCAGATGCCCCTTTTTATCAAACATCTGTTTTATCACTGTCCTGCTTCCGCTAGTCAGTTGATTTTAAACTATCTTATTTTCTCTTTCTTTCTCCCGTCATCTCAAGAGTACATACCAGGCCGATTTGGACATGAGGACTCCTCAAGTTATGCTGCTTTTTCTGTTGAATGCACTCAGAAAGAAAATATGACTATATCAATGTTTGTCCGAACACGGAAGTCTTCTGGCTTGTTACTAGCTTTGAGGGACAGTACATCCCTGTATATAAGGATCTGGTTGGAAGATGGAAAACTAGTTATGTTAGCCTCAAATTCCACCAAATTTTTAGGCACACGGACTGTGAGTGATGGAAATTTTTACTTCATATCATTAAAAATAGAGCCAAATAAAGCTGAATTGTTCCAGTCATCTCAAAAGCTAGGCCACATTTCTACTCCAATGCTAACAGTTCAGAATAGGAATATACTTTATGTTGGAGGACTCCCAGATAGACAAGAAACTGATATAAATGGTGGCTATTTTAAAGGCTGTATACAAGATTTAAGACTGAATAACCAACTACTGGAATTCTTCCCATTTACCACTTCACTGAATTCTGTTATCAACCGAACACTGATCAACGTGACACAGGGATGTACTGGAGACAACCTGTGTAAGGTAAGGATGCTATTTCTCAAAGCATGTTTCCATGTTTAGAGCCAGAACTCCTCTTTTGACCCATTAATGTTCCCTTGCAATATGAGACAGTAGTGACATCTTAATTACACATATACATGATGGTAAGAGCAGATCTTGCTGAATACTGCTGAAAATCATGGATATCAGCAGCAAAATATGTGGGGATTATCAAAGAGTGAGGCAAGGATAAACATTTACTAAATCTGCTCTTCATGGCACCTGTAAGGCTTTATCCCTTTCAATCCAAAGTAAACAAAATTATGTGTTCTGTCAAACAATCCTGCCTTTGTGTGGCAGTCCATTACCACATGCTAATACCATGATTATCTCTAATCTTTCCATTTAGTTCAGCCCTTGCCACAATGGCGGCATTTGCTATTCTATCTGGGATGACTTCACTTGCACATGTCCCCCAAACACAGCAGGGAAAGCATGCGAGGAAGTTAAGTGGTGTGAGCTCAACCCGTGTCCTCATGAAGCACAGTGCCAGCTGGTACACCAAGGATTTGAATGTAGGTACATTTCAATCATTTCTACAATCTTTGGGGAACTGAAATAACTTCAGATAACTTTGATTTTCATGAACCTTTTGATTAAATCTAGCATTCCAATCTTCATATGGCCTATCTTAATTTTATTTCTCTCTAGTTGTTAATAAAATACTAATTAATTATTATTTATAATAATAGAATCCTGATTGTATCTATCAAGAGTAATATAAATGGAATAAGGGGAGAGTAAAATTCACATTTTATTCATTACCTGTGCCTAATCACAAATTAAGATCCATTTAATCTTGGGCCTCTTTTTTAAAATCAGCCTCCTATTTTGAAAGGGATGGAGTGAGAATTCGGACAATATAGCCTGCAGGGGCTTTACTCTTCAGTTAATTGATGCATCTACTTGCCGTGTTTATAAAATAGACCACTTTGTTCCATCAGAGTGCCACTGCAGGAAGATAAGAGGATTAATTTTAAGATGCTCTCCCTCCCTCTGGAAAGACATGCCAGATGACATACTCCTGCACACTGCTTTAGTCCATTTCCTTAAAGTAAAAAGTCTTTAAAAACTATCTAAAGCATCCTAACACAAGCAATGCATTTGAAATATAGTCATTTAAACTGGTAACTTTATACAGAGCACAGGAGTTCTAAGAAGCTTGTTCATTTGAAAATTAATGACCACTATTTATCATAAGAACAAAATGTTGGGATTTCTCTTCATATTTCCCCTCCCTTCAAATGGAGTGGAATTTAAAAAGCAGATTTGATTACAGTGTTCTTCAAAAGGGATCCTTTTTTTCCCTCTGAAAAATATCCCCACGATGCTGTGAAGCAGGATTAATGTGCATAAAATGCAGTGGAAGCAGTTAAGAACAGCTGACTCCTAGGAATAGAAAAGTTGGTCAGCAAAAGGTTTCTAGCACAGAAGTAATGGAGCAACCTGCAAATATATCAATATGATTCACACTGTTGTTGAGACAGGAAAAAGAGTTCAGTTACAGTGAGTATTAAAACACATACATTATTTAAACAGTAAAATTGTATTTATAGCATAATTCAAAATATTGCACATTCTTTTTGATGAATACATTAAAACAGGCAATATCTTACCCATTATTTTAGCTGATTGTAGTAGAGTATAAACACTCACTATATTTGCTCAGCCAACATTTTCACAGATGAAAGGAAACAAGATGAAGTCAGTCATTCAGTGCTGCTTGGCAGTACTGGGAGAAGAACCATTGTGTGAGTGACAGCCCTTCCCACAGTGACTACAGATCCAGTCGCCAGCTAGAGGTTGGAGCATACTGCTTCCTGGCTCGCCTACAGGCCTCAGCCTGGGATCTCTGATGATTCTTCACAATGACTGCACCAGCCTTGACCCCTGACTGAGCAGTTGTGGGCAGGGCTCTCTCACTTGTCAGTGAGAATGCTGGATTATTTGGACCCACCTCGACCTTGTCACTGTATCAGAGCTCTGGCCTTCCTGTGTACTGCGAGTAGTTCTTGAGTTGACCACAGAGCACAGCCTTTGGTTAATGATCTTGAGGAATGCAATCCACGTGTCCTAGCCAGCAAAGTCTATGTAAGGCAGGCCTAGAGGCTGGGCACTTCTTGTGCTTAACAGCCAAAAGGGGGGAGGGGCAACTAATTTGCATGGGCTTTGTATTTGCATGAGCACAATAAAGTATTAGCATAATTTCACTACGGAGGTGCAGGGCATGATGGTAAATTGTATGTGGGTTGAGTTGATCACAAATCTATCAATACCTGTATTTTAACTGAGGAGGGAAATGAAATAATGCCTTTTCTGTGATACACTATCCTTTGATTGTATAAACTCTGTTTAGCCTATTTGGTCGAAAAGTCACCATTAGCCACACAGAGCTTGAAAGAGTGAGCAACTCTGTGTTTCAGTGTGTAAAGGGAAAGAAAAGGGGGTGGAGTAGTATTAGCTTTGCTAACGAGTAATGCCTGAAGAACTGCCTCTCCTTTGCTCCACTGTTAAAAGATAGACTTGAATGGCTCCTTGTGGAACCTCCTTTGTTATTTTGATCAGAGGAGCTGTCTGTGGTATCCTGAAATCAGGAGCTGAAATTACTGAGGGCTGAGATCCTCTCTAAGAGCTGAAATCACTGAGGACTGAGATCTTCTCTAAGAGCTGAAGAGTGACTGGGGGTGGAGCTGGTGGACCGTGGACAGAGACAGCAGACAGAGAGAGCAGCCAGTGAAGGGCTGGAGAGCATGAGTGACCAGTGGGCAGAACCAGTGGACAGTGCCAGTGGGAAGCGAAGAGCCAGAGAGCAGGAGTGACCAGCGGGAGGAGCTGTTGTACGGTGGGCAGAGCCAGTGGATGGTGCAAGTGGCTAGTGGAGGGCCAGAGAGCCTGACTGACTAGCAGGTGGGGCCAGCAGACAGTGCGAGTGGCCAGCGGAAGGGTAGAGAGTGTGAATGACCAGCAGGCAGAGCCAGCAGACAGAGGGTGGAGCCAGCGGATGGTACAGGTGGACAGTGGAGGCCTGGAGAGCATGACTGATCAGCAGGTAGTGCCAGCAGAAGTCCAGTGGTAGGAGTGAGTGATCAGCAGGCTGAGCCAGCAGACAGCTCGCATGGAGGAAATTCTCTACATATACTGGGGTGGCATGAATGCTGTATTGGGTTTTGCGGGAATCTTGTCCTGCATTGATTCTCAATATTGCTTCTGTACATTCTTTTATGCTGCTATTAAAAGTTCTATGTACTACACTCAGACTTGTGCTTGCAAATAAGGAAGCATTGCCCCTCTAGGGTGCCCAGGGAATAATGCATGATTTCCCAGGAGACTGGGTGGGGGCTCGAGCTGGTTGGTATTGTAAAATTATTTGGAAACCCCTACATATGGAACCTGGCCCTTGCTCTGCCCTCTCATCCTGGCAGAAGGGTTACACCTACAAGCATCCCATGTAGCCTGTATACACTCTAGTCTGGTTCTCTATGATTATAAGGATTTTTCTGAGACAACAAAGGTGGAACTGTTCAATCTCTGTTCATGCTTTGAATAGGTGGCCCAGCTTTCACAGCTATAAAGGACTGAAGGGACAACCATGTTAGTCTAGTTCAGTAAAACAACCATGGAGTCCTGTGACACTTTTAAAAGACTAACAAATGTATTTATTGCATGAGCTTTTGTAGGAGAAAATGCCAGTTCGTCAGATGCTTTAAAGATGGAGGAACTTACAGAATGGGAGGAAATAAATGCAGGGATTAGGTCTCACTGTAACAGCAAATCAAAGCAGTTGTTAAGATTCAAACACTGGACAACAGCATATAGAGGAAGATGAGGTCAAGTCACCTATTGTAATGAGGAAAAAAAATCCAAAGTCCCTATTTACTCCTGAAGAGACCATCAAATTTGCAAATGAATTCTAGTTCTGCCATTTCTCTTTGAAGCATTGATGTGTTATTCAATTGCTTGAGCACATCTCTACATCTTCAAATGTTAGTATTTGGTCCAGTTTCTGCATCATTGGAAGTGGTTTTTTGCAAATTGGACCAACTGTCTGTTTGACTACCAAAGTAAAAAGGACTCTTACAAAGTGCACCCTACTTCTACAAAGAGTCTGTTTTTCAAAGCAGGTCTGAATCTTCAGACGCAGATCTTGATAGTACTTCTGGGAACATTCTATAGTGGCTTTCTAGACCCCAGTCTTAGTTTCTTTCAACTTAAGAGTTCTGGATTTTGTTGGCTGTTGCAGTAAAGTTAGGCAAGCTTGGTTTTTCTTTTCAATAAGTGAGAGTAGCCAAAGTTCAAGATGCTACAAGCTAGTTGGGTTGTGGGTTGGGTTTTTTTTTTTGTTATTGCTGTTCAAAAGACATCTATGGCAGTAGCCAGCATCTTATTTTCAAAGTTACCCCACAAAGTGTCCAAATAATTTTCAGAAACACACTCAAGAGCAGGTTAAAACTTTGTACACATGTCAGAGTCCTTCATATTGGTGATGTTGAGGTGAAGTTTGCCTTTAGGCTTTGTGTGGTGGATCATTTTAAGGTGTAATTGAAGCTTGGCCCTGACATGGTCAATGTCACAATCAGTGCAATGCATTTCTCAAGCATATGGTACATTGTGAATGTTTCCGTGATGGATCAGGATGAGGTCAAGCTGATGCCAGTGTTCAGAGTGGCTGTGCTGGTCTGTGACCTTTCAGCTCCTGCTGCCAGGAAAATAGGTATTTGAGGTTATCAGCTCACAAGAGATGCAAAGTTCAAGGACACACTGGCCATTTTCATTAAGGCCACCTTTGCTGTGTTCACAAGTGATGTGCTTCCAATGCTCCCAGCCCTTACCCAACCGGGCTTTGAAATCACTTGGAACAAGTCTGTTTCTTAAGCGGACATTCCTGATGATTTGTTCCAGATAAGAACAGAACTCATCTTTTTGCTGTTTAGAGTAGTCAAGTGTTGGTCCATAGATGGACAGAAAAAGCAGCATTCCCAAGTTCATATTCACATCCAGTCACACGAATCTCTCATTGATAAATACTTGGGGGTAGGGTACATACACCAACTTCAGACTTCTTGACAGGAAATGAAATCCATATACCTTGGTTCGTTTTCAGATTTCCCAGACCAACAGAAGTGGTTGTTCATTTTGTCTAGTGATTGAGTTTCCACAAGTCTTGTTTCGCACGGGGGGGTGGGGGGAATGCAATAACAACACTCAGTAGATGTAGTTTTCTGTCAGTTGTGTCTGTTTTCCAAAGTCCATGTTTTTTCCATTCAAGTCCTGTTAACATATTACAAGCATTCTACCTTCTGTCTCAGCAAAGCTTGTAGAGCTCCAATGCCAAGATGAAGGTCAAGAATGGTATAGGCTTGGTGGACCTTCTAGCTGCAACGTTACTCCAAGTTGAAGAAAGCACCTGCCTTATTGTGTCTGCAACTGCATTTTTTCTAAATGGGTCTGGTCCCAGTAGTGTGGGTACTCTTGGCCAACAGGATTCTGGTTCATCTACTTTTCTGGGAACATATCCTTCCCTAGTGAAGGGGTCCACGACCACACCATTCAGAATTTCCCAAGGAGAAACAGGTTTATTGACTGGCAGCTGCCAGTTTCCATTGAGCTGTTAGCTGTACTATCTATCCATCTGGTGATGAATCCCAGAGAGACCAGTCAGATATAGAGAGACACACAAAAGGGAAGTAATTACACTGTTTTCTTTTGTTAAAATAAAGGCAATTTACATCTTTAGCAGTCTTTACCTGTGGATCTCAGTGCTCTTATGTGGCAGTGGTAGGTGTTTTCCATAATGGGTTTTCATAAATGCCTGGAAGACTGATACGTATCTTCAATTATGTCTTTGTTTCTATGTATTTGTATCCAAACTTCTGTGAAATATGCCAATGCATAACTGAAGGAACTTAAACATCACGGATCTGAGTCTCCTTACATTAGTTTTATACCAGTTGCATCAGTGACCGTGAATCAGGATCATGGCATCAAAAGGTGTTGCTTTACATAATCATGCTCATTCTAAATTTCTTGGTAAACCCCCCCATGATACTATTTAATGAAAAAGAGAAATGGAAAAAGGAGGATTTCTATTTTTCCACAGTTCTAGAGCTACAGGGTGTTTACCAGGATTGCAAATTTAGATGAGTACTTTAACAGCACATGAACTAATTGTTAGACATTCTTTGTAATTCCTACCATTGGATAAAACACTTACTTACGCTCTTGCAAAAACAAAACAAAGAACATGCATAACTTAATACCAACACTAAAGGTATATTCAGCTTGGTTTTGCCAAATCTTTACCAAGTTATTTCTCCAGCTCAACTATTGGTGTAAGTCATCATAGCACCATTGATTTCAGTAGAATTATGCTGATTTATGCCAGCTGAGGATTGGGCCTTTGTTATTTTTTAAGAGTTGTATGAGGCAATAAAATGGGGCTTGATTTTGATCTCAGATATACCAGTGTAAAACAAACGTATCTTTATTGCCTTTCATGGAGTTTCTCCTGATTTTAACAGCTGTGAATGAAATCAGAGTCAAGATCACAGCCTCCCAAGATCTTCCAGCCTAAAAATAGTAAAAGTTGAGATAAAAGCACATAGGAGCCTGAGGTGTTTACAGCATGAAAGGGTGATCTTCAGCTGATGTAAATCAATGGACCCAGAAATTAGCACCTGACTCTTAATTTTTAAAATGAGAGGCCAGGAAGTGTAACATTGACATTGGTTAGGATTTGCAAGCCTTATGGCAAGAAGGGGAAGGGTTTAAATGACAAGAGGCAGGCAGTGGAGTAAGGCAATTTTTATGCTTGTCAGTCTAAAATCATCCTGCTTTCTCAACAGATATTATTATCTTTCCACAGGTGTTGCCAATGCGGCGTTTACTGGCAGAAGCAGTGCCATATTTTACAGAACCAATGGGAAGATAAAAAGAGACCTCACCAATATCACATTTGGTTTTCGGACAAGAGATACCGATGTGATACTGCTCTACGCTGAGAAGGAGCCAGAATTTGTTGCCATTAGCATTCAGAACACCAAGCTAGTTTTCCAACTGCAGAGTGGCAACAGCTTTTATATGCTAACCCTAGTTAGTTCACAGCCAGTCAATGATGGGAAATGGCACCAAGTGATTCTGTCAATGACAGAACCCCTGTCCCAGTCGTCTAGATGGCACATTGATATAGATGATAAAAAAGACACAGCTACTAGCACAGTTGCCACAGGAAATCTCAACTTCCTAAGAGAAGAAATAGATGTTTATGTGGCCGACAAAGCTTTTGACAACCTGGATGGCCTAAGAGGATGCATGAGCACTATAAAAATCAGTGGCATTTATCTCTCGTATTTTGAAAATTATGATGGCCACACTAAAAAACCTCAAGAAGAACAATTCCTCAAAATATCTGCAAATTCAGTTGTTACTGGCTGTTTGCAACTGGATGCCTGCAGCTCGGATCCCTGTTTGCACAATGGGATATGTGAAGACTTTTATAGTTACTATCGTTGTACATGTCCCAAGGGATGGACTGGTACGCACTGTGAAAGCAACATTGATGAATGCTTTTCAAACCCCTGCATCCATGGAAACTGCATTGATAGAATTGCATCCTACGAGTGCAAATGTGACCCTGGTTACACAGGGGTAAACTGTGAAGAGGACATAGACAACTGCCGTGGTCACCTGTGTGCCAATGGGGCAACTTGCATAGATGGAATTAACACTTATTCCTGCCTGTGTGCTGGGAATTTCTCTGGAAAATTTTGCAGGTATTAAAAATAGGCTACAGAAACTCCAGCTACCAGAGCATATCTATCAGATGTTTTCCAAGTTGTTGAAATTAAACTGAAGCAATCCTAGATTAATACTTAGGCTCCATTTATATGACCACTCTTAGGGTACGTCTAACCTGGAGCCTTAGGTCAATTTATGGAAGGTTAAGTCGACCTATAGGCTTCTGCAACCACACTGGCTATGTCCACACATACATTGTTATTTCAAAATTACTTATTTTGAAATGAGTTATTTTGAAATAAAGTCCTTATTTCGAAATAAGTTAATTCAAATTAAGGAAAACTCTGCTATCAAAACAGCTGTTATTTCAAAATGGTTATTTCAAAATAAGGCCGTTTGGACATGTTGTTTCAAAACAGTTGTTTCGAAACAACATGTCCAAATGGCGTTATTTTGAAATAACCATTTTGAAATAACAGCCATTTCGAAATGAATGGGGCTTAAGCTGTTTTGAAATGACGGTTCTTATTTCAAAATGACAGAGCCTATCATTTTGAAACGAGAAAACATTGTGTGGACATTCAGTTTTTTATTTTGAAACAACCAGTGTTGTTTCGAAATAAAAGACTTGTGTGGACATACCCACTGGGCTTTTATTAAGTTGACATAAGGGCTTCCTTAAATCAACTTAATAACATCACCTCTTAAGGTTGACTTAATGCTTAAGTTGACCTTATTAAGTCGACTTAAGCCAATGTAGATGGGGAAAGCCCTTAAGCTGACCTAATTGGCCTCCAGAGGCACTCCTCTGGTGCAATGTGAGACAGCTACCCACAACACACCACTCCTCCACTGACCTAACACCAGCCAGTGTGGACACAGGTAGTCAACAGGAGTTTTCAGTGTGGTCTCTGTAAGTCGAATTAACAAGGTCAGCTTTAAGTCGACTTGAAGTTGACCTTGTTAAGTCAATTTAACAGAGCCCCGAGTGTAGACGTACCCTTATCCTGGTATAGCCGAAGCAAAGAAGCTGTTGTGCGCCATGTAGCACCACAGTACAGACACTTCCAAAATCAAAGAAAGGGGTTTTTCTGTCACTGCAACTACGCTATCTCTTGAGTGGCGGTGATGCTTCTGTTGACCTAACCACAACTATACCAGGGATTGTGTAGGCAAAGCTACAACAATTTTATGGCAATTTTACACACCCCTGAATACCATAGTTATGTCAACCAAAGGTTAAAAGTAGACAGGACATAGATTTTCCCTGCAGAATTATTACACAACAGAAGTTCACATTTCAAAGGAATTTAGGGAAATTGTATAGATCTGCAGTAGGGGCATGCATTTGCATTCTATTGGAACCACAGTATAATTTGTAGATAGTGTTGTTCAGATAAATCCAAACAACATGGAGTTTGCACTTGTCTTGGGTAACATTTCAAAAACTAGAGTGGAAGCCATGATAGTCTATTTCAGCTAAACAAATAAAGAGTTCTGTTGCACTTTTAAAGACTAAACAATTATTTATCACGAGTTTTCATGGGTAGATGCATGACAAGGACCTCTAGTTCATGTGTCTGATGAAGTGAGATTCTGCCCACAAAAGTGCATGCAATAAATAAATTCATTAGTCTTTAAAAGTGCCATAGTACTCCTTGTGTATTTTCAAAAACATCCAAGAGACTTAGCAACTTAACTCCCAAAGTCTATAGAACTTAGACTTCTCATTCACATGGACACTTTGCAATTTTTTTCTGTTTTGTTTGGTAAAAAGACTTCATTCACGTTTCTGGGAGCCATTTATGGGGCCAAAATAATAGGACATCACTTCCCTCACAGAATTTGCACCACCCAAACTTGAAATATAATGAGGAGACCAGATATGGCTTTATTTCAGCCCCACATATGGTAACTTGAGACAACAGAAACTAACTGCAATGGGAGTTTTACGTGAGTAAAGGCATGAAGCATTATTCAAATAAACTTGAACACAAAATACTGAATGCCCTTTCTCTCCTAAATGTTCTGCTGCTATATAAAAAATTGAAACACAGGCTTCAACACAGAATCATAGAAACTGGAAGGGACCAGACCATACAAGTTCATCAAGTCCATTCGTCTGCACTCATGGCAGGACCAAGTACCATCTAGACCATCCCTGACCAGTCTTTGTCTAATCTGCTCTTAAAAATTTCCAGTGATGGAGATTCCACAACCTAAGCAGGCAATTTATTCCCATTGTTAATCACCATGACATGAGGAAATTTATCCTAATGTCCTATCGAAACCTCCCTTGCTGTAATTTTAAGCCCATTACTTCTTGTCCTAAGCTTTTTGGCTATGTCCACACATACATCATTATTTCGAAATAAGTTAATTCAAATTAAGAAAATGTTAATTCGAATTAAGGGAAAGCCTGCTTTCAAAACAGCTGTTATTTCGAAATGGTTATTTTGAAATAAGGCCGTTTGGATATGTTGTTTTGAAACAGTTGTTTCAAAACAATGGTGTTGTTTCAAAACAACATGTCCAAATGGTGTTATTTTGAAATAACTATTTCGAAATAACAGCCATTTTGAAATGAATGGGGTTTAAGCTGTTTCAAAATGACTGTTCTTATTTCAAAATGACAGAGCCTGTCATTTTGAAATAAGAAAACGTCATGTGGACATTCGGTTTTTCATTTCAAAACAACCAGTGTTTTTCGAAATAAAAGACTCGTGTGGACATACCCAAAATTTGTTCCTTAGTACAGAAACCTGACTACTGTCTCTGAATTCCAGTCAGAGTTTACTGACTTCAGTGGAGTTACAATGATTTATACCCACTGCAGATCTGGCCCTCTAATTTAATTTAAAACTCAGACGAACTAGAGAACAATGTATTTTGAATCATTATCAAATTTTGTTTCTCCATTTGACGTGCTATGCCCTGTACACAGACTCTATCAAATAAACACTCTGCTAAATTGTAGTACTATCAAAATAGTGCCAAGTCACAAACCTAAGCGGTGGGTTTGGTCCATTATTTTCCTCATAGAGTACATCTACTCTTAGAAGTTATTTTGAAATAAGGAGACTTGTTTGAAAATAACTTTTTTCCTGTCCATGAATGCATTTTGTTATTCCGAATTAAGCATGTCTTTATTTCAAAATAACGAAGCACTATTTCAAAATAATAAAACCTGCTTTTATTTTTAAATAGAGCTTAAATCAAAATTATTTTGAAATAAGCCATTCTAAACTGTGGAATAGGCTTATTTCAAAATAATGGCCCTATTCATTTGCCTGCCTTCCCCTATTTTGACTTAGGGAGTCTAGTGAAGACTCTCTACTTAGAAATAACAACTCCTACCTTATTTTGAATTAGAGAGTCTTTCCTGGACTCCTAATTTGAAATAAGAAATTTGAAGTGGTGCTAATTCAGAATAATTACTTTGAATTAAAATCGAAGTAGTTATTTTGAAATAACTATTTCAAATTAATTTTGTAAGTGTAGACATAACCATAGTGAATTATTCAGTATTAGTAGAGCTTGGCAAAGCAAATTAAATTAATGTGAAAGCCAGTTTTTCAGGTTCACTGTGAGTTGGTATTACATTTCAGATATTGCTTTACTTTCTCTGTAGACACCCCCCTTTCGTAACTGAATTTCACTCTGTTCTGATGCTTCATTTGATTAATCATACAGGCAGCAGCCATGGTAATAAGTGTGCCAGATAACAATTGTATTGATGCATGCAGGCAGAGCACTGCTGTCTGCAGGAACATAAGGTCCTGGGTTCAAGCCCCAGGGGGTTAGACTTGATGATCTCATGAAGTCCCTTCCAACCCTATGATTCTGTTCTATTCTAAAACTGTGCAGGCCTTAGAAGATGTCCGTGTGCATGCACTGCATCCTTTTGCAGCTTCACAACTGTGTGCTGATTTACACTCAGGTCAGGCACCCTGCTGGAATAGTACCTTATCCCAGGAGCCACAGAGGCTGCTTGGCAGTTTGACACATTTGTGGAGTAAAGTACTCATTGTTACTATACTCTAATCCTTATGAAAGCAAGTCATCTATAAAACAGAAACCCTAAATACTATTTTTACATACTCTTAAACAAATGAAAGAGGGAAAATTAGATTTTTACCTGAAATAGAGATTAACTTCTGCTGTTGCCTCTTATGTATCCAGGCGCACCAGATTACCTTCTGCAGTCTGTGGGAATGAGAAGAGAAATATCACTTGTTACAACTATGGCAACTGTAGTGATCTCAAAGGCGAGCTGAGATGTACATGCCTGCCAGGCTTTAGTGGAGAATGGTGAGACATTTCAGACCTTTACGCGCAGTTTCTCTCAGCAGGTTATTGTAGGACTATTGCATGGGCTTCCTCAAACACGAGTTCTAGAATAGTCCCTTTTTGTACATCCAGAATTAGCGATTGAAATGGTGCCTCACTTGTTGCAGACTTCCTGCAACAATGATACAGAAATCTGTCCATTCAAAATGAAGAGAGCTAGGCAGATTTTTTTTCTGATTTATATGTTATTTGTAAAAAATCCAGTGAGAGGTCAACTGAAATTATTTGTGAATTTAGGTTGAATTTGGCAAATAGATTGGGTGGAAAGTTTGGGGGTTTTTAAGTCTGGAGTAGTTTAAACATTTTGTTTTGATATTTTTTAAAATGACATTTGATTTTTCGTATTGAAACAATATTGCATTCTGCAATTTGCCTAAATTTAATTTTTTACAAAAATTTTTAAAAGGAACAGAATGTTTGGGCTGAAGAAAACATTTTAGCTGAACCAAAACAATTTTTTTTCAATTTTTTTTTGGTTCAACCAGTGAAACAAGAAGTAAATTATTTGCCCAACTTAATGCCCCACTTGATTAATAAGACTTTCAGGACTGAACAACATGGCAATTTGACTCTTACAAAAGTCAATGGGCCAAATTCATCGCTGCTCTAACTCCATTTACTTCAGTCAGTTCTTAAATAACATTACATAGACCACACACTCTGAATACAAATAGTCCTGGATCCTTGCTAGTTTCAATTATGACAAAATGAAACATTATAATGATTTTACCTATCTGCATATAGACAGGCATATGTACACATCTACCATATAATCCACAAATAGACATACACGAAATAACTGATTTTAATTAAAACAAAAGAGGAGTCTTGTGGTGCTTTAAAGACTACCAAATTTATTTTTCACATGAGCTTTTGTGGGCAAAGTTCCATTTTGTCAGATGCCAGAGTAGAGAAAACTTTGCATGGTTTTAACTGACATCCAGTGGAAATATATGAGGTGTCCTCTCACAGGAGAAGTGTTATGCACAGAACATTCATTCATATCTTGCCAGTTATGTACCAAATTGTAAAACAACCATAAAAACAAAAATGCTTAACTTCTTTTTATATATATTATACTATAGTGCAGCTCTTAACACAAGGCCCCACCACTTTCACTCATGATCAGATTTTAGCTCTGCAACCCATGTTTATTGTCTATTATATTATCATCAGTTTTCTATATTTCAGTAGCACCTGTATCCCCAGTCAAGACTGGGCCAATTGTTCTGTGTGCTGTACAAACAAAAGATGACATGATTTCTACCTCTACAAGTTATCCCAAGTTTTGTTCAGAAGCATTCAGCTGATAGGAAGAGATGAAACATGGTACAAAGAAGTAGAAAACACGAGACAAATTGGTTTGCTCTCTTTCTCTTTCTCTTTCTCTTTGTCTGTGCAAAGAAAATTAAATCTGTGGCATAGAGGGTCCAAAGGCCCAATGGACCCCAGTATGCAGTCTTAGCATACACAGAACTTTCACAGAAAGGTTTCTCACTCTCTCATAAACTTTTTAATGCCCACTGACTTTGTAGAATCATTGCAGCAAGTTATAAATCATAAATGAAATGAAAATTTTTTGCCCAGCCAGTACCGAGACACTTGGCAACCACTGCTGTGCTGTAATATTTAACTCAGGCATCCAGAAAGGTCTCCTGCCAACCCCAGAAGATTTGGAAAAGAAAAGAAGAAAAAACATCTCAAGCAGTTTTTTGGTGTGTATCTTTCTAGGGGCTTCGGGGGAGGAGGAAAGTTCTTTTCTTCTTCTTTCTTCCACCCCCAGGCATACTGCTAACTAGAGGTTTGGGAATGAATATTATTCCTTACATCCACACCCATTGGCTGGCAATAACCTCTATTTTATGGTTCCCAAGGTCCTACTACAGAGTGAGGAGCTGGAATTGAACAAACTGCATGATAACATACTGCTGTTGAGAGACATTCTACATTTTTATAAAGCCTAAATTTCCACAATATGTATTCACTTTTTCTCTGGGCTGCCAGAGGTAACCTAGCATGTCTGTCTCTTTGAAGACCTTTAATAAACTAAATCAGTCAGTTACCTCAAAACACACAAGAATTATTTTATCTAGAAGAAATTAAAAATATTTCATATAATGAAATATTAAAAAAACCACATCATCTCCCTGATTGACTAGTTTGATATTACATATGTTTTCCTTTAAAAGCATATTCAGGACTAGACACAGGGTTTAAAGTGCAGAGTATATTTTTCTGGACTTGGAGAAGAACTCTGTGTCGCTTGAGAGCTTGTCTCTTTTACCAACAGAAGTTTGTTCAGTAAAAGATATTACCTCACCCACCTCCTCTCACTGATAAAGTATTCTTCATGAGAAGTTGTGAGACGTGAGCTATTCTCTATTTTATAATAAATACTGCTTAAAACCATTAAATAGTATTTAACTAAACCTTTACAATCTGATACAATGCTACACTTCAAATATATTTCCTGGCATTATTGCTCCTCAGATGGACTAGCAGAAGGCTGCTACTAGAAATCTAATGGAATTTTTAGTAGGCAGTATTTGGATGCTCACACAGGCACTTAGACATGCAAATAGATGATCACAAGGGTCCCTGCAAACTGTAGGATCTAGACATCTATGAACATGGGCATTTGTGTGACTTTGGGAGCAATCAAGATGCTAAGTGCCTTCAACTCTTGCAGATGTCAACAAGAGTGGAGGGATCACAGTTCACTAGAGAAGGTAGCCAAGATTAGGCTCTAAGCATATGGGATAAAAGGCCTGTAACAGAGGTGCATCTAGCCTTGGTCAGCTGACACAGACTTGCAGAGCTTGAGCAGAAAGATTAAAAATTGCTTGTAGACACTTGAGCTTGGACAATAGACCAAGCTGTGGGACCTGTCACCTGTGCTGGGTTTTTTTAACCCTGTGTAAACATAGCCTAAGTCACAAATGTCCATTTTACATGTCGTAAGTGTCATGTGAGCATCAAAAAGCCATAGATATGCGATTTCCCATTTTCTGTACCTGTATGTGAAAACAACGCGAGGCATCAAAGATTTAAGTGCAGCTGATAAATCAGTCGACGTTTGTTATTTTCAGGACAGCAGTGACTGAAACCTTTGTCTGTTTAATGTTATCTATTTACTATCAAGTTGCTTAGTGCTTGGGGTCTTTTACTGTAGGTGTGAAACGGACATTGATGAGTGCAACTCTGATCCATGCATGAATGGAGGCCTCTGCCAGAACCTACTTAACAGATACCAGTGCATCTGTGATGTAAACTATGCTGGCGACCACTGTGAGGTAGATGTAAGCGACCTCTCCTTCTTTGTCTCTTTATTATTGTGGCAGAATCTCTTTCAGCTTCTCTCGTACCTTATTCTGCGAATGGATGATGATCCAGCAGTTGAGTGGGGTGAACAGGAAGATTATTAGCAGTCTATACATTATTAGTATGTTAAAGCCATTGAAACAAAATAGAAGATGCCTTGATTGAATAGGAAACCTAGGTTAGGACTCAGAAAAGCAATAAGAACCACATTTTTAATATGATTTACAAATGTTTTGAACATATTAAATATTTTATTGTAAATAATTAATTCTCCAACTATGGCTTTGAATGAAGAAGCTAAATTCTAGGCAATGTTTCATTTCTTTATATTGTTTTGTGTAAAAAATGAGAGATAGTTAGAGCTTTCCAAAACATTCAGCTCTTGTTTCTCATATATTCGTGAATCATTTTTCACTCTGCTTTGGTTCATTTGCTTAATTTTGGAACACAGGCTATTAAGTAGTGAATATCCATCTGAAAACACGCTTTATCCAATGTCTATTGGTGTATTGCATGGTTTTCCTGCATCTTACAATGTAATGCACCAAAATAGCCCATGACGAGATATGCTAAGAGGTGAGAGTGAAATCCAGGCCTCCACAAAAGTGAATAGCAAACATCCCTTTGACTTTAATGGAACCAGGATTTTATCCTTAAAATTAAAATATATCACACACTATATTATTCATGGCTGTTAATCTAGAAGTTTGGTTCCATGTCTGTGGAATCAGATATTTTGACAGCAGTGGATAATGTGGTATTATTTTGGATTATCTATTGGGCAATATACGGAGACCAGTCCTGTTGGACTCAATGGCAAAAGTGCCATTGACTTCACTGGGAGTAGCATTGGCACTATTATTACCTGGTCATTTTATCTGACTAAAAGTTCATTTGATTAAAATCAAAAGACACCTATTCTATGACTACACATGGAACATTTTTCAAGCTTGCCCCATGATTTAAAATTTATTCATTTTAACCAAAGTCCAATAAGGATATCATACTTCAAATTTAAAGGTCCTGCAGAGTGGGGGAGGGACCATTTCTCTTTCCTCTGCAGCATGGGGCATGAGTCATTTGCTGGTGGCTTCTCTGTACCTTGAAGTCCAAAACCCATGAATTAAGGACTTCAGTAACTCAGACATAGTTTAGGGGTCTACTGCAGGAGTGGGTGGGTGAGGTTCTGTGGCCTGTGTTGTGGAACGGGTTGACTAGATATTCATAATGAACTTGTCTGACCGTAAAGGCTATAAGAATTCTTTTTTAGCTATAATATACCACTTTAAGTAAATCTATTTGGTCTGTGAACTGTGTGTGTTAGCGCTATATATGCAATATATAGGTCCAAGAAGAGTAGTATGCTTATTTTTTCACTTCAGGAACCAATTACCTTGCTCACTGGCAGGGTGTGCATTGTTATCTTTAATGAATCAAGATGAACTCCTCACCATCACTGATCAGGCCTGATTCGGCAAAGTACTTAGGCACATACATAGCTGTGAGCACATGCTGAGTACATGGCATTGAGCAAGTTGAAGTCAATGGGACTTAATCACTTGTTTAAATTTAGTCACCTACTAAAGTGCCTTGCTGAATCTGGGACAGTATGTTCAAACCATACTTTTTTTTTTTCTGGATAGGGTTTTTATATGACAAGTCCACTACTGAATTGTGCAATAGTTTATTTAACTATTAATGCTCACATTATATTTGTACTGTCTCCAGTCCTACAAACACTCCTTTGTGTTGTCCCCTTGAGGTCACTAATCACAAGAGTAAGTAAGGACTGAAGTTCATTATTAATAAGTGATATGGCAGGCAAGCAGGTAGAGTTACAGGAAAGAGTTCTTTATTAACTATGCTTAGCAGCCAGTGTTACATCCTGAGGCTCTACAGTTTGAGGGAGAGCAGCTTGACTTCTGCTTGAATTCCTGAGCCCTTTGGAGTACATCTACACAAGGATAAAAGACCCATGGAACTGTCTTGGCTGGCCTAGGTCAGCTGACTGGAGTTCACAGTCCTCGACCTGAGGGACTAAAAATCACTGTGTGGATGGTCAGGCTCCGGCCAGTGCCTGAGATCAGAGATGTTTGTCTCCCACAGAGTGTGGGCTCCAGCGTGAGCCCAAGAGTCTACACAGTCATTTGTCAGTCCCAGAGCTGAAGTCAGCTGACCCAGACCAGACACATGTTTTTATCCCCATGTAGACATAGACACACACCCCACGTTCCCACCCTGACACCTAACTCTTTCTCCAGTGCTATTCATTATTGTATATTTGTGCAGAATGCTATTGCATGTCTCTGTTACATGTAGCATATTAACATTTCAAGGAGCTGCTCTGGTCTGAAAACTTTGTGCAATAATAAGCGTATTACACCAAGATAAACTCTTTGTCATCTTCCTTTAACTAGAGAAATAACTGAGTTCTGTTGTTGATTTCTTGTAAAGATATTTTTCCTCTCTTTTGTTTTATATATAAACTGCACTTCTGTGATATAACAGAATATGTTCCATAGTGGGGGTGAAATTAGTGTACCAGTATCAAAAACATAAGCACTATGTGTTCTATTATGTATGCTGTCAGATTATTTTAGATCAGAATAGAATGATTTGGATGATATGCCTTGCAGACAGTTTAGACTATGGACAGAGCCCTGCAAATCCACAGATATCTGCTTTATACTCACAGACGATTTTTGTGGATCACAGGGCAGATGTGGATAGAAATTTTGCATCTGTGCCAGAGACAAGTATCAAGTACTGGTATTTACATTTATGCAACATAGCCCCTGATTTGGCAGACTACTTTGGCACATACTTAACCTTAAACAGATGTTTAAATTTGATCTGATCACAAAAAATTGCATGGCAAGCTTTCCTGCTGAAAAATCTGGTTAATTGAAATTAACATTTTTCACAACAAAATGAGAAATCTCACCAAAATTATGATCTCAAGAAACATCAAAATGAATTTTTCATTTGAATCAACAACTCCCTATGTAATGATATTTTGGTTTTCAAAATGGCAAAAGGAAACAAAAACATTAATTTCCTTTAGACTTAAAAAGTCATTTTATTTTGGGATCTTAAAATTGAAAAAGGAAAAACAAAACATTTTATGTTGAAATATCAATTCAAAAGTGCAGTTTTCATTTTGTTTTGATTTAAACTGTTGTTCTGGTTTTATTGAAAACAAAATATGAAAACAAACTGAAATTTCAAGTCAAAATGAATATTATCATCGTTTCAAGATGTTAATCAGAAACAAAATATTTAATTTGAACTGTCTAGTGGGAGAGCTAAAATTTGTCACCTGAAAAATTTCAAACCATGGTTTTGTGTTTAAAATTTCACACAGAAACAAAAAATTGGTTTTCCAACCAGCTCATATGTAATCCCATTGAAATTAATTGAAGTAAAGCACATGACTAAGTGCTTTGTTGCATAGCAAAGTGTGCTGAATATCATGCCACAAGCTGCCTCAGAGAACTGATTTCAGTTTGGTGTTAGTGACAAGGAAAGCTGGGGAAAGAGATGTATCTTATATCTGTGTTCTGGTATACCGTATTTATAATGCACCTGATGAACAAGAAATGAAAACCAAAGAATGGATAGCTGTACAGAGATGTCAAACGCACTGTTTTTAAGTTCTAAAAGCTTGATATTGAAATGGAGAGATACATACAATATACCATATATTTTATATATGTATTACGTTAGATAAAAAGTTACAATTTCAAATAGCAGTACAGCAGTTCAAGCTGTTTCTCTTTGTATACATATCACTAATGCCACTATATCCACTATGATAGAAAATGACTTCTTTCCTTCTTCTGATGCCTTGTCCTCATGAAACATTTCCTGACTTAGAAATGCTGTTCTTTCCTCTTCGTACTTCTGTATTCTCAACTACATCAGTGTGTGTGCATAGCTATCTCATCTGTATATACCAAATAAACCTTCTGCCTTTGTCCTTTTATGTCTACTTCTTCTCATTCTTCTGCCAAGGACTGTTTTCATTTGCTTAAAGTGTACCATGATTGTTAAATGTTTACACTTCACATGTGTGTTACACAAACATGTAGAACAGAGCTCTCCTGCACTGTAATGATATCCTCAAAATGTATGGGCCACTTGAGCATCTGTTCAGACTAATGGCATTTACTCACAGGCATGTTATTCAGTATCCCAGAATATATTCAGTACCTGGCTCCTTTGATTTCAGCAAATGTCATCAAAAAAGTATTCCTCTGTTTAAACCTGAACCCCACTCTTCCCCAAGCTTTTGAAGCTGAAAGTTTGCTATGTTTTTCTGCAACAGCTATAAGACAACTATGCCATGGGTTGTGAACAAGAGGCATGGAGTGAGAGAATCATAGCAGGCATAGCTTGTGCCAGATAACACAAAGGAGTCCAAATAATTACAAGAGTCTTTATAGCAACATTAGGATCTGTAAATATGGATATGTCTAAATTCTTCCTTACTTATAGATGTACTTTATTTTTCAGTTTTTGTTCTGTTAAAATATAGGGGATTTCAATTTTAAGACGACAAAAATGGAAGGAAGTTTCTGTAGAGACAGTGCATTTGACTTGGACAACTTAAAGTGACCCACAAAGGATTTTTGGAGGAACTGGGCTTGTTCTTTTATATTTCATTCTTAACGGCTTTTGGAAAAAAAGAAAAACAAAATAAAACAAAAAAGTTTTCGGAGCAGGTCTTCTTTTCTTTGTACATTAGAAATTCAGGTGTCATATACCTTGGAATACTGTTTGGTGACATCCAAAGGGGCAACTGTGTTAGTCTAGTTCAACAAAAAAAGCAAGGCGTCCTGTGGCACTTAAAGACTAACAGATTTATTTATCGCATGAGCTTTTGTGGGAGAAAAATCCCATGTCATCAGGTGCTTTGAAGATGGGGAAACTTACAGAATGGGGTGAAAAGAAATGCAAGAGTGTGTAAAACATGGGATCAGGTCATACAGTAAGAGCAAATCAGGGCAGTTGTTAAGATTCAAACACTGGGGAACAGCACATGGAGGAGGATGAAGTCAAGAAGCCATAGTCACGATCCCTCTCATTATTTTCATCCCATTCTGTAAATTCCCCCATCTTCAAAACATCTGACAAAGTGGGATAAATATCACATGATGCATAAATCTGTTAGTCTTTAAGTGCCACAGGACTCCTTGCTTTGTTTGGTGACTGGAATACTACCCAAAGAGACCAAAATCTGAGTAATTCAGGAAGAAAAAGGGATTTGTAGTCAGACTTATAAATTTCTTTTCCAGAAGAAATTACTTTGTTAAGCACCAATTTACTTTCAACTCTTGGGGTTTAGGACACCTTTGTTAAAGTTTCAACATGCCATCTCCTTCTGTTCAGATACAATTGCTTACTGCTATTGAATACCTTAGAGACAGGTTTTCCAGTAACACCAGGGAAGAATGTACTTCATATTCTTTATATTTAAGGCTTAGAAAGTGGGATTTTAAAAAATATCAGAGTAAATAAATTTAATGTAAACTCATTTTTTTTAAAAAAGGAAACTCTGCTTTGGGTCACCTGAAAGGGGCAGCTAAGAATGCAAACAGAACACATGGCTGGATGTCTCAGGAGTAAAAGCACCTACTTTAGCAGGTATATGCTTAACTATGCATGATTTCAGAGTCTTTTTTAGGATCTCAGAGGCTCCCCTTGCAGAAGAACTCTTACAGACATGTTAAATTTAAGGCCAGAAGGGATCATTGTGATCATCTATTCTAGTCTGACCCACCCCACACATCACAGACCACAGAACCTCTCCCTCCCACTTCTGCAATAGGTCAACAAAAGACTGAGATACTGAAATCCTCAAATCTTGATTTAAAAAACATCCAGTTACAGAGAATCCACCACTTACTCTAGTTAAAACCAGCACATGACCTGTGCCCCACATTGCAGAAGAAGGAAAAACCTGCCCAGGATCTTTGGTGTGTTTGGCTGGTCATTTGAATTTGTTCTGCAGTTGTGCCTAAAGGCACCATCAAGACTGAAAGCACTTTGTGCCATATAATCAAAGAACCACAGACATGTAGGGCTAGCAGAACTTCAGAGGTCATCTATTTCAGCTACCCCAGAATGAGCCAGGACCAACTAAACCCAAACCATCCCTGACGGGTGTTTAGCTAACTTAATCTTAAAAATTTGGAATGACATGAATTCCACAAACTCCTTTAGAAGACTATACCAGAGCTCAACTATCCTCATGGAACAGTTTTCCTAATATCTAAACTAAACCGCTCTTGCTGCAGATTAAGCCAATTACATCTCCTTCTCTTTCTGACTAACATAGTGAGTAGACGGTGTAGTGGTTAAGAGTGCCGTAGTGGTTAAGAGCAATACCCTTTGATAGGGGAGACCGGGATTCAAATCCCGGTGGGTACCTGTCTACCTTCCCAGTAGGGGTCCTTGGGCAAAAGACCCCCCCCCAGTGCCTCACTTGCCTACCTCGAATATGAGAGTGACACGAACTAGGAGAGTCATGGCAGCTCGGCTGTCACCCGGATTAACAAGGTCCGTGCCAGATGTTGGGGAACCAGGACAATCTGATAAGTGGACTATTAGAACAAACCATAGATGGACGAGACAAGAGAACCTGGAATTGATGGAATGCTACTACAACAGTAGACCTAATGAGAGGGGATATATGAAACGTATGAGGGAACTATGGGTGGACAAAAGACCTACATCCACACTAACTGAGAAACAGCTAGTTACCCAACGCTTCAGCATAGGAAAGAGGCAGCTGCTCTCACAAGTGGAGATAGACCAACTCCACATTACATCCTGGACTCAAGAAGAAGCCCCAGAAGAACAACTAGATGTGCAGCCAACACCTGAACCTGGAACTTCACTGCCACCCCTCCATTACAGAGCACAGCAGCTGATATGAGGCATATGATCATGGATAAACTAGCTACAGTCAACCCTCGAGACTGATTACCAAGGCTCATTGAAAAAGTACCATCAGCTAGTATGCTAGAAGATGCCAATAGAGCCCTAATGACAATTCCTACTACCACCATCACTGAAACCAATGAACTGGTATATGCTACAGCCTCTGTAATCCTGGAGATGCTTGGCTACACGATCAAGAAGAACACCAGTACATACCCCCCATGGAAAATGAGGTTGGAGGATAAGATCAAGGCAACCCGGAGAGAAGTTAGTCGGCTGGTGGAACTACAGAAGGGTGTAGAGATTAAGGATAAGACTCGGCTACTGAAAAAATACAAGGGCCTGACTCCATCTGAAGCCCTAGAGACTGCTAAACAAAGTCTCACAGCACTGGCTACCAGGCTAAGGAGATACACTAGAGAAGCAGAGGCCAAAAAGATAAATGGCCTGTTCTCCAAAGAACCATCCAAGGTGTACTCCCAACTACAGTGCAACAACACAACAACAGCAGAGCCATCAACAGCAGAAACTGAACAGTACTGGAAGAACATCTGGGAGAAAGAGAAGACTCATAACACCAGTGCAAAGTGGCTGCAGGACCTGAGAAGAGACCACAGCAATCTCCCAGAACAGGAACCGGTCACCATCACAGTAGCAGACATCCAACAGCGGGTCAAGAACATGAAGAGCTGGACAGCACCTGGCCCGGACATGATCCACACCTACTGGCTAAAGAAACTAACAGCAGTGCATGAATGCCTAGCAGCACAGATGAACCAGCTGCTAGCAGCAGGCTCCCACCCAGACTGGCTAACACAAGGAAGGATGGTGCTGATCATGAAAGCCCCCCACAAGGGAACAGCACCAGCCAACTACCAGCCAATAACCTGCCTCCCCACAACATGGAAAGTCCTATCAGGCATCCTAGCCGCCAAGCTACAGGACCACATGGGCCAGTACCTGAGAACAGCTCAGAAGGGCATTGGGAACAACACCAGAAGCTCAAAACACCAGCTGCTGATAGATAGAGCAGTCGCCCAAGACTCAAGGTCTAGACAGACCAATCTGAGCACAGCCTGGATTGACTACAGGAAAGCCTACAACTCAATGCCACACACATGGATCTGTGAATGTCTGGCGCTATACAAAGTCAATAGGACACTAAGGACCTTCCTCAAGAACTCAATGGGACTGTGGAAGACAACTCTGGAAGGCAACTCAAGACAGCTTGCACAAGTGGCCATCAAGTGCGGCATATACCAAGGTGATGTGCTGTCCCCGCTGCTGTTCTGCATTGGCTTGAACCCCCTCAGCCAGATAATCACAAGGACTGGATACGGATACAAGTTCAAGAGTGGAACTACCATTAGCCACCTCCTCTACATGGATGACATCAAGCTGTATGCTAAGAATGAACGAGACATCGACTCGCTAATCCACCTGACACGGGTCTACAGTGAGGATATTGGGATGTCATTCGGACTGGAGAAGTGTGGCTGGATGGTAGAAAAGAGAGGAAAGGTAGTCAAGACTGATGGGGTGGAACTACCAGTAGGCCACATAGCAGACATACAGACCAACTACAAGTACCTTGGCATCCCACAGTCACATGGGAACCACGATGAGGAGGCAAGGAAGACAGCAACATCCAAGTACCACCAAAGGATAAGACAGGTCCTGAAGAGCCAGCTCAATGGGAAGAACAAGATCCACGCCATCAACAGGTACACCCTGCCAGTCATCAGATACCCTTGCCAGTATAGTGAGCTGGCCGAAGGAGGACATGGAGGCTGCCGATGTGAAGACCCGGAAGCTCCTCACAATGTACAGAGGTTTCCACCCAAGTCCAACACCCAGAGACTGTACACCAGCCGGAAAGAAGGCGGGCGGGGTTTGGTGAGTGTCAAAACCACTGTCCTGGATGAAACCCAGAGCATCCAGGAGTACATCAGTAAGACGGCACCCAAAGATGAGCTGCTGAGAGAATGCCTGAGGCAGCAGCAGCAGACATGGGAGGAAGATCAAGCAGAAGAAGTGCCGTGGCAAGACAACACCCTGCATGGAATGTACCATCGACAGATAGCTGAGGTGGCTGACATTGGGAAATCCTACCAGTGGCTGGAAAAGGCTGGACTAAAAGACAGCACTGAGGCACTGATCATAGCAGCACAAGAACAGGCACTGAGCACCAGATCCATTGAAGCAGGGGTCTACTACACTAGACAGGACCCAAGGTGCAGACTGTGCAGAGAGGCCTCAGAGACAGTCCAACACATAGCGGCAGGATGTAAGATGCAGGCAGGAACAGCGTACACTGAACGGCACAACCAAGTAGCTGGCATTGTGTACAGGAACATCTGCACAGTGCATGGGCTAGACCCTCCCAAGACCAGATGGGAGATCCCACAGAAGGTCGTGGAGAATAACAGGGCTAAGATTCTGTGGGACTTCTAGATCCAGACAGACAGGCAGGTACTGGCCAATCAACCAGACATCGTGCTAATAGACAAGGACCAGAAGACAGCGGTGGTGATAGATGTAGCAGTGCCAAGTGACAGCAACATCAGGAAGAAGGAGTATGAGAAGCTGGAGAAGTACCAGAGCCTGAAAGAGGAACTAGAGAGGATGTGGAAAGTGAAGGCCAAAGTGGTCCCAGTGGTGGTAGGAACACTCGGGGCTGTGACTCCTAAGCTGGGAGAGTGGCTCCAACAGATCCCAGGAACGACATCAGAGCTCTCTGTCCAGAAGAGTGCAGTGCTCGGAACAGCTAAGATACTGCGCAGAACCCTCAAACTCTCAGGCCTCTGGTAGAGGACCTGAGGTTGAGGATGACACAAACAACCCAGAGGGGGTGAGAGGGGAATTTTTTTTTTTTAATACACATGCACACACACACACACACAGATATAGATATAGATACACACACAAAAGAAAATATGGTCCATGCACTACTGGGCTTGCAATTTGGAAAGTTTTCCTGAACAATAACATTGATTGCACCTTTGGAAAAGTATTCACTCACAAAAACTGCCCTTATTGTACATATGCAAGTAGTTCAGAAGTACTTACTGGATTCATGACACAGAGTTAAAAATTCTGCATTAAGATGACTAGAATTCCCCTCATCCATACTCACCATTGCTACTTTTATATCCTCTTTCAGCTTGCACCACTTTAAATTATTGAGCAAATGGACAACTGGAACATGGACTTCAGTGATTAGTTAACGTATTCATTAACTGCAAATGTTTGTAATATGTATGTATCTAATGATACTTAATTACAATAATTAATGCCTGATGTCTCATGAATAATTTAATCTCCAGCTATTTATATTTTCATACTTACTTAGTTACGCATGAGTAATTATAATATTGACTAAAAAGGCATGGAGATAAGGAAAGCAAGAGCTCTATCTTCTTCTCTATGTTCACTTTGCTTTCTGCTCTCCTGTCACTCTCCAGTTCACTTTTCTGGCTTGGCTTCTCTGTAGCATGTTGTTATCGCAAAAGGAGATGAAATGTATTTACTTTTCAAGAGGTGTATTGCAATGTGTTGATAAACATGGGCCCAGTTCATTACTTACAGTTTCAGACTGAGGCAGCTGCAGCCCATGCTTCATGCCAGTTCTTGTCTGAGGGCCCCAACATGGTTTTGCAGAATGTCAGCTTTCATTTAAAAAGAAAGGTTTCTAACCTTGAGGGTGGCAAAGAAAAACCTCAAATATTAAAAGATGCAGCACTGCCTTTCTGCAACTGCAGATAGCCTACTAATTGTCACCAGGAACACTAAATCAGGGAAGAAGATTTGGCTCTAAGAACCTTGTTCTCTGGAGTTTGGCTTGGTCCCATGATTTAAGCACATGAAACTAGCTAGAATAGAATGGGAATGGAAAAGGAGCCAAGAACTTACATGAGTTCTATTCCTGGTTCTCACAATGACTTCTGCTGGACACATGTCAAAGTTGTCTAACTGCCCTACTTGTTCCCTCATTTGTAAGATGGAAACACCAGTGATGCCAGGATTTCCAATATAACCACAAGTCTTCAGAACTTTAATGTTTCTAAAGCCCCAAAACCAATACAAGAATCTTTGCTTTCTCAAAAGTTTCTAGCCCTTCTGTGCGCAAAAAACAAAAAGCTTAAAAATGTAACTCCTTAAAGGCTGAGAAACTGGAAGACAATTAAAAAGAGCTCCAAATTACTTTGATATTAAAATCATGACTTTTTAAAAAAAATAAATCTCTCTCATGACTTTTTGTAGCTTAACTCATGATTTTTGAATGCATGGGACGGGTAATACAGGCATATTAATATTGATCTACCTGTCACATAAAGTGGTGTGAGATGAAGCCAAGGTTATTTCGAGCACTAATTTTAACTGAGCAACCACAATTTCAGTTGAAGTCTACAGGAGCTCAAGAAGACTGAAAAGCTGGTCCTGAGTAATTTTTGGTTCAAGAAGGTTACAGATGGTGAGTCTTCCATTTCCAGGCCCCAGCCGTGAATTTCATACAGGAAATGGTGTGGCTGAAGAACCTGCAATTAAACAGTACCAAGAGGGGACTGCCTACTTGTATTATTTGCAGTACCAAAAACTAATACTGCGGATTCATCCCCACTAACAGTCCACTCCCTCAATTAATAGCGAGGAATCAATTAGCCCAAGCTACAACTGAATATTTGGGACAATAAATGAAAAAATAAAACAGGAGCAGGAGAGAGGTCAAAGGATGAAAATCAAAGATACAGAGAGAAACACCAAGCAGAAAACAGCCCCGCCAATGTCCACAACTCTTCAAAGCCATCTAGGGAATCAATGGACACTGAGCATAAGAATGAATATACTGAGTCAGAACAGTAATCTCTCTAGCCCAATAGCCTGTCTTCTAAAGGTGACCACTACCAGGTACATCAGAGGGAATGGTCCATCCCCTATCATCCGGTCCCAGCATCTGGCAGTTAGCGACTTAGGGACACCCAGAGCATAGAGTTGCATTCCTGACCAAATTGGGTGATACCACTGATGGCCTTATTCTCCACAAATTTATCTAATTCTTTTTTAAATCCAGTTTTAGTTTTGGCCTTTACAACAGCCCCAGCAATGAGTTCTACAGGATGGCTGGGCATTCTGTAAAGTACTTCCTTTTTTTTTCTTTTAATCTTGCTTTGTACTAAATTATTTGCATGGCAACTGGATCTTGTGTTATGTAAGGGGGTAAATAACACTTTCTGCATACCATTCATGATTTTATAGCTCTCCATTATATTCTCCCTTACTCTCTTTCCCAAGCTGAATGGTCCCATGGGCTATGTCTACACACAGTTTTGTTATTTCGAAAGAAGCTATTTCGAAATAACTTATTTCGAAAGAACCTGTTATTTCGAAATAACTTGTTTCGAAATAACAAAACTGTGTCCTCGAAATAAGGGAGCGAAATAGCAGGTCCACAGTGTGGACCTGCTATTTCGCTTCCTCTGGGGGCTGCAGGCACCCACAGGGTGCAGTGCAGAGGCGCACTGCACCCCGTGGGTGCCTGCAAAGGGCTGCAGGCACCGCGCCTCACCTTGCGGGTGCCCGCAGCCCCCTGCAGGCACCCGCCAGGAGCGGGCAGCGGGGCACTGTGCCCCAGGGGCTTTAACGCCCCTGCTGCCCCCCAAGCTGGCGGAGCGGCTCCGGCGCGCGGCTGCAGCCACGGGGAGCCGGGTCCCACCAGCCCCTCCGGCCCCGGGCTCAGCGGGGGCAGTGGTTGCGAGCCCCGCGGCTCCCCCGCCACCAGCTCGGGGGTCCTGCAGCCCCGGGGGAGGTGGCCACAGCCCAGG
>ML682014.1:22174962-22192165 GCA_007922195.1 Podocnemis expansa | reverse complement strand
CTTCCATTCCCCACCCACTGTCTGCAGAAGGAAACCACAGCCTTAGGACCCAGGTACAGTGCATTACCAAGGGGCTAAAAACACTCCCCTCAGCTCCAGCAAAGAACAAAACGCTACCAAGGCTCTTGGCAATGGGGACTCTGCTGGAGCCAGAAGGATGGGAGGACTTATCACCTGTCCCCCTGGCTGCAGAAGGAAACCTAGGATTCAGGTGGAGTGCATGGGGCTAAAGGACACATGCAAATTCCCTGCCACAGCCTGTGGGATGAGAGAGCCTCTTCGCTGAACTGCTTTGGTCTGGTTGTGGGGCAGGTGAGAGTGCTGGCAGATAATTGTGGCACTTCAGGATCATAAAAATTATAGCTGTGGTCCTCAAGCCAAAAAGGTTGGGAACCACTGCCTTATATACTGTTAATTACTTTTAAACAGCACTGTACTTGGATTAGTTAAAAACTGCAGCAACTGTGTGGTATTCATTAGAAAATTCTGATTTTTGGAAACCTGCCATTGACTGTAACTTTATTTTTTAGGCCACTCTGATAACAAGCTGTCTGGAAGAATAATTTTACAACATGCTTCTACTCAGGAAATTTCCAGGTGTTCTGTAACAACGTGTTTGTGCTGAGGCACAGTAAAATATACCATGCATCCTTCTTGCTTCTCAGGATATTTTTTCTCTTTCCTCTTAGAGCTCAAGGAAAAACTGCTTGTGCTGGAATCCATTACAGCCCTGTGACAAACTGATTAAGCATATTGTATACAGAAAGCAAGTGACCATGACCTAATGCTCAGTTCAAAGGTGTTCTTAACACAGCTGTCATGGAAAAGTCAGCATAATATAATAGCAGAATGTGATGCTAAATTGAAAAGTGATGTACTGCTGTGATGATCTGTGCAGTAAGCAAGGAGACATCACCCATATATTACTCAGTGTCTCAGTACTGCAGGAGTCTCAGAGTAGAGTGTGGCCTTACATGTATCACAGGCTAGATTGCAGATACTTCACTCTTCTTCGTAAGCAGTTACTCACACATTAGAGTCCAAGAGAAGAGTTATGTGAGCAACTGCTTACCAAGGGTTCCCCGTCTGGCTCCATACAAAGTACAAGGCAATGGTCAGGGAAAATAAAGATGAGTTAAGACAGAGGTGTGACTTGAATTCTTGATTTCCTGACTTTAAGACCAGCCCCTACCATTATTTAAACACATCTTTGTTGTGGGTTTGTTAATTGAAAACACCTCCTTGCATCCCCTTAAAAAGCAGGACTGTTATGTTCCTAAAGACATTGTTCAGTGTTTTATCTTCCGGAGACCATGTAAAATTCCCCTTCCCCCCCCCCCCCAATATGACAAACAATCCTGATGCTCACAGTCAAGATTTCTGATTTTTTTCCCCAGACAAGCCCATTTGTTTTATGTTCTCCAAATCAAATTAACTGTTCAGCAATCAATTAGTGGAGAAACAGTTGATCCTGATGGGAGCAGACTACAGAACCTTCTGGCAACTTTATATCAGTTCACTGCAAGTACTAATGGGGCTACCCTCACTGTAAACCTGAGCTTTTCAATGAGAGCTGACAGATCAGGAGGACAGTCCATGACCCACAGTTTTTAATAGCTCAATAGGGCCTAGTCAAGTGGGTTGAGAAGGGTGAATTTTTTTAGTATTGGAAAATCAGCAGTGAACACTGAAAAGAGAAGTAAAGTTGGTCAATATGTCCTTTTATGATAGAAAATGGCTCTATGGTTCTTGCTCAAAGCTGTAGCCCCTTGACACATTGGATCAGGATGAGATGTTTTGACAGTCTTCAATTCTAGGAACATTTACAACTCCACTGGCTTCCTCTAGCGTAGGTCACTATCCAGTCAAAACTGTTCCTAAATCAGACACAGGGGGTATACAAAAGAGACAATGTTCTCCTCTGTAACAGCAATTTTATAGTAATTTCTGTTGCATTAGAATACCCAGGCACTGAATGGTCACCTGAAGTAGATATCAGTAGAGGAAAATTACCTGTTTGTTTAAATCACAAGAGTCATATTTTAATGACCTAGGGCAGAGGAGACTATAATCTCTGCTGGTCACAAATTCAGCTATGAGAGACCTTGAGCCAATCTTGCGCTTGTTAGATTTTTTTTTTAAATCCAGAAATAGAAGATTGCTTTACTATTTTTCTTGTGGTGCTGTCATCCTACTGTAGAAGATTTTGAACTGTGTGGCTTCAAGATGTATATATTCGGCATTTATAGAGAATTAATGCTCACTTTGAAAATCCCAGTTCTACACACAATGTTATCCTCAGCACTAGGATTCTCTTTGCATACCATGGGCCTGACTATTAAACAGATTATCAATGTGGGTAGTAGTACTCTATAACAAGCTGTATCTAACTCTCTGGGAAATGGGATCTGAGTTCTGACCTGCTGTTTTCTGTTTCTAAACATTTTGGATTTGAAAGTTCTGCCGCAAGCCTATGTGCATCTACAACAGTTCAATTGTCACTTGTAATACAAATCAAAAGATGATGGCAAAATCTGCCTGGAAGACCAATTCCTTGCAGGGTCATTCTGTCCATAGGGACTACTTTTCCATGGCACCCCATCATTTCTATGGCTTTCATGACTGCAGAAATACTATTTTAAAGAAATGTTTTCATCTTGCAAAAATCCAACATGAAAGGTGTTTCCGGCAGATTTGTTTGACTGTATATAATGTACACTAATATTATTACATTTCCCATTGCTATATGAAAACCAGGCATAAAAAAATACAATCTATACATCCATCCCGTACTATATTGCTTCCTGAAAAGGAATTATGGAGACAAGGATGTGGATATGCCATAATTAAGGGTGCAAGCTCTTTAAGATAGTAGTTGATCTGGGTTGTGGGTTGTATTACAAAATATTTTCTGTTAATATTTATTGATTTGAATTTTCCATCAAATGCATCACAGTTGTGTTCATATGTGTTTTGAATCTGAATCCTTTCCAGACAACCAGTCATCATTTAGGTCCCAATCCAGGGTCCACCAACCCTGTATATCATGCTGTTTGCTGGACTAGCTACCTTGCTGTTTCTACTGCTTTTTTAGCATAGGTTATTGCCCCGTCACTCAGCCTTCAAACTGAAGGATCAATGGGCTGCTTTCTCCACATCCTTACCCTTAAGGTGTGTCTGATTTAGGTGTTCCTATCAAAACTTCCATCAGCACAGCTCTCATGATCAGTGGAATATGCAGGTTTTCCCACTACACATAGGTGCAGTCACCAGGGAAAGTCTGAGTGTTCACCTTATAAAAATATTCCAGGAAACAACTTTTACTGGCAGGAATGTTCAAACAAATGATGTATTTACAAAAGTTTTTACGGAAAGCAAAACCTGAATTTGTTTCATCCAGTGAGGGAAATTGAAATACCATGTGCCTGTGTATCCAATCAAAACTGATAAAATGTAAAATATCAGAGACTTCCAATGAACTGCTCTCAAGTAATCTATAGACAAAGAATTGTTAGCCAAACCAATTCAGCAAACTATTTCTGAACAGCTCCTCCATTTGAGAAAAACCACAATCTACCCACAAATGATTTGCAAACAGAAAGTTGTCAAATAAACTAGTCATTTGATTCATTCAACTGTAGTAGGTGTTCAAAATATAGCATACAGCAGTATATTTACTTTCCATAGGACTTAAAGTACCAAACTTTGGCTGGCTAAGCTACTTGCCTAATAATAAAATGTTCTTTAAATGTTAGATCTTACATTATATTTGAAATCACTACCCTAGAATGTTTTCTTACCATCATAGCTCCATTATATGTGCCTCTACATTCTTAACATCAATTATATTGCAATTATTTCAATCCTTTCAGTTGACATCTGACTTGATCTCGAACATATTCACCGCCATTGGCTCCGTAACAGTGGCCTTGTTGTTGATCCTCTTCTTGGCAGTTGTGGTTTCCGTCATAGCTGCCAACAAACGGGCGACTCAAGGGACCTACAGCCCCAGCCGGCAGGAGAAGGAAGGATCCCGTGTGGAGATGTGGAACATTGTGCAGCCACCACCAATGGAAAGACTGATATAGCAGAAAACACTCCTCTGGGCTACATGCTGGCAGGCGTCTTGCTGAAAGAAAACACAGTATACATGTTGGAAATTATTAATTTTGGTGATTGGGCTGTTGAAAATATTTGGCATTTAATCCAGTAACCTTAAGGGTCTTTAACACTTGAGTGAACTGATGGCGTTTCTCACTGTTTTGGACCAGCCTCTCAAAGGACAGTTTTGTTTGCACTGGTAATTTTCAGCCTTCATATTTAACAGTTGGCCTTACAGAGTGTAACGGCTTCTAATACATGTAAGTGCCTGTGTCTCAGATACAGTTTGACCCACAGCTTCTGTTTTGCTTTTCCCTTTAACTACCTAGTGATTATTGTTGCAGAAGTCAATGCAGAGAAATAAAATCAGACTGTACAATAACTACATCGTAATTATGTTACGAGAGGTTTTAGCATTAGAGCTGTGGTTCGCCATATCTACTTTTGTTCTTTAATCAGGGATTAAAAGGAAGCTGTGGGGAAGCTCTCCATGAAGCAAAATAAATGGTTCTAAAGTTATTGGCTTGCTTCCCTTCAGTGCACTCATTTCACCTGCTGTTTCACCATCCGTTTCTAGACAGAATTCCTGTAGCATCCTGTGACAAGCACATGCTTTTCTCTAAGCATAAGAGGCAACAACTTAGGTTGATACAGGTTACTTAACCAGGCCTCTTTAAAGGCATGGAATCTAATCATCAATTCACCTCTGCATTCTCCACTGCTGTCTTCTTCGTACTTCATCGCTACATGAATTTGCACTATTAACCCTCATACAGTCTAGGTCATAAATATACATTATGTGCAAAACAGACAAGCTTTGCTCCAAAACATTCTGCCTAAGATTACTAGAAAATATCAAGAAAGGAGAATGATACTGTTGTGCCTAAAGCACTGGACTGGGAATCATGAGATAGGGCTTCCCAACTCTGTAATGGATCTGATGTATGACCTTATGCAAGTCACTCACTTTTCTGTGCCTCAGTTTCCCTATAATGGGGATAATAATATTTGCCTACCTCATAATCCTTAATGTTTCTTGGAAGAGCTAGAGAAATGTAAAAATAAAATTGATGGAGCCAAGGAAAGTTTGGAAAATCACCTATCAAGACAGACACCACAAGGTATATTTTTGATAGGATTTAAGGCTCAAGCACCCAGTTGGTGGGAGTAACTGGCATCTGCCATCCATGTTGGTCTGTAGCTAGTTTTTCAGGGCTTACAAATGAACTCTAGCTGGTTTGCACATACAGGTATTAAAGAACTAAGCTTTATGCTCACACAAATTGTGTTCACAGAAGGTAGAAGAAGCCACTGAAAATTTGCCACCAAATTATTTCTTCTGGAGTTCTGAGTGTATGGCATTTTTCATATCTGCTCAATCCTACCCAGATTTATGCATAGTTCAAACATTCATGCCAATATTACAACTGAGATCAGATGGAGCTATAGCTAAGTATACTTCTCTTTAAATGGCCAAAACTCAGTCCCCAGTGGGCCAGTGAGCACCAAACTTGACCAAAGTTTATATTCTTTATTGGTCATCAGCTGAAAATACTGAAAAGAATGCAGGAGGAAAAATATAAGTTTCAGGCTGATCCTCAAAAACACTTAGTGAACCAGGAAACAAACAAACAAACAGAAGCCAACACAGAAGCTGCTCTGAGTTACAGCTCAATGGAATTGCACAGATGGAAAAGTGAGGATAGAATCTGGTGCATCATGTACTTTGACTGAGTAGATGTTAGTTATCTTTGCTGCTGCTCCTGACTTCAGTGAACCCCAGTGACAGCTACTAACAGAAAAAAAAACCAAAAATTTTAAAGTAGAAACTGTGGCACTTTAGCTGAGCCTTTAGCAGAGCTTGATTTATTTGTTATTGCATTCAGATGACTGACATTGAGGCCCTCAGCATGAGTTTACAGCTATGCTTAGCTAGTATGATACATAACTGTCTATGACTTGGACTAATAGGAAACACAATGAGGTTTGTTAATTATAGAACTAGGCAAACTATTTTATGATGAAAAATATTTCACCAAAAAAAAAAAAAAAAAAAAGAAGAGTTGGGTTACCAAGCCCCAAACACATTTCTAGTCACCATTTTAACTTCATAACTACCCCTAAATTTCTCCCCACATTTGTAGTGGAAAGAGGTGAGAGCCAGCACCTATTAAAAAACACCTACAATTAGCCAGTAGTTTAGCATAGGAAGAGATAGTGAGGTCTGCATCCAGGGATGTTAAATAAGGCAGCATATAATTTTCCCAAACAGAATGTGGCAATGACATGGTTTAGAAGAACTGTACACTACTATGATATGTGCCTTCTGCAATTTTTTCTTTACTATAAAATCAGTTCAGTTCACTCTGCATATATGATGTACATAATTTTATAGTATGGATTATACATATTATTTTCTATGTGCAGTCTTAAAATACAGAAATGACAAATGTACAGGGATTGTGGCAAATCATGCACAAGAACTGCCCATGTTTTTGTTTTGTTCTGTGGGATTATGTGATCAGGCATTTAAAAGAAAAGTAACCTCAGGCTAGAACCATATTTGCTGCTTAAAAATCAAGAGATATGCCATTTGGAACCAAGTGATCCATGAACATTTACGATATATGGAAATCATATGAAATTGCTTTGTAGCTGGGATCTGGGGTTGTCTGTATAAGTCTCCTGCTGCATACACAGCTTTGGTTACGTGTTCATGCTGACAGACCGTACTTTGTGGGTGTGTTAAAGGAAAAAGATTTAGGAGCAGGTGGTGTGAATCAGCAAAGTTCCTTTGGAGTCCATGATACTATGCTGATTTACATTAGTTGATAATCTAACTCTCCATTTCCTAATGTGCATGGGTCTTTCTGTGTTGTTTGAGACTTTTTCCTAACCTTTAGTGCTACTCACACTAATTGTGGAACTGGACAGTAGCTCACATAGAGGCAAGTGGGGCCAACTGTTCTTGGCCCTGAGCTAGTGCTTAAGGGCAAGAGGTCCACACTGTCTTTTCCCTCAGGACAAGCACATTTCACAGCCCTACTTGTCATTCCAATCCTTCAATTGGTGTCTACTGGTAACTGCTGATTTCTACTAGAGGGCCAGAGGCTTCAGGAAGCAGCCCCATTGCTCTCAAACCAAGTAGCCATCTGGAACTATTAGGAACTGACTGAACATTTTTAACTTATTTTAAAGCTTGCAGCAGCACTACCTTCCTCAAGGGAGAGAGTGGGCTATGCAATGTACAAGCTGCACTGTTAAAAACAGGCTGCAATGGCTGTGCTCTCATCCCACTCTGGGAAGGTACAGAATTCAGGTAGCAGCCCTACGTCACAGCCTTAACTATGCCCGCGTTGAGTGATGCCCCAACCCACTTGCCAGATGGATGATATGGCACAGTGGCATGATAGGAGAAACTGTCAGACCATGTCCTCACTAAAGCAAACAAACACCAGCTGCCTGTGCCTGGCCTCTCCTTAACCACTGAGCTTATTCTGCACAAGCCCCAGGGTTGTCAGATGTTATCACCCCTTGATCCTTGCTTTAAGGATTGCCTCTGAAATGTCATCTCTAACCTACATTGTACTGTCCTATCCGCTATCAGACTGTTACAAATCCTCACAGGAAGAACAGATTATTATGCTTCTCTCCATGCACAACTAACGTAACTCCATGAACAAATACACTGTCTGTAAGCCCTTTGGATGGAGAGTCACCTTGCCCATATTGCAACATGAGCTTGCAACTTCCTGTAGGTCGTCCCCACTTCAGCCATACAGCTGTCCCTAGCACAGAGAAGTTGGAAAGCATGTACACGAATGAGCAAACAATTCTGCAGGACAACACACTACACAAAATGGCACACTTAGTTATTCCTCATGTCTGCTTAGCATAGGGCAGCCTTAGCTAACACATAGTTTCGTACATCTGCCCTGGCTCTGGCCAGCTCCATGCAGCAGAGTTATGCCTGTAGAGCACAGCTGGAGTGTACTTTAGTTCTACATCTCCAGTTTTCAGAGATTCAAATACTGCTGCAATCAATACTCAGGAAGGGTTCGAGCCACGCCTGGTCAATCTAAACTCTGTGTGAATGAACATTTTTATGGACAGTGAACACGCTCAGTGTTTAAAATAGAACCTGTTTAATCCTGAATGTCAGGACAAGTTCCAAAGGGGTAGCCATGTTAGTCAGCAAAACAAACGAAGAGTCTGGTGGCACTTTTAAAGACTAACAAATTTATTTATTGCATGAGCTTTCATGGGAGAAAATCCCACTTTGTCAGATTCACCCACAAGAGCTCATGCGATAAATAAATTTGTTAATCTTTAAAAGTGCCACCAGATTCCTTGTTTGTGAAGATAAATGTAATTGCCGCAATTTAGAACCAGACAATGCCATCACTAGTAATAGAATGCAAAGAGATTCTGCTCTTCTCCAAGGAATGCAAATAATGATGATTCACCACAGTGGACTTTACATGAAAAGAAAATATTGTCTTGCCTTAAAGCAACGCTGCAAAAGGTGAATGCTAAGAACATAAAGGAAAGATTTTTTAGTATGTTGCCAAGAAACCTTGAAAGAGTAATTCTCAAGGATTCTTCTTCCCCTTGATTAACAAGCTATGTTCTCTGGCACTTAGTTTACTTGAACAGTTAGAAATTGCTGTGACCTATATTGACAGGATGCTCTGCCATTTTAAAAACTCCACAAGAATTTTCCAGCTGTGGCAGGCCATTCTCCGCAGTGTGCCCTGAGGGCCAGAAAGTTCCAAAAGGGTAGCTGGAAGTCAGACGCCTTTGGGTCTGGGCTGTTGTTTAATAGCTGACTTACTATTTACTGTCACTATCAGTGTATGAGTCTGTGTAGGAGTGCGACTGTTCAATAACCAGTTACCAATCAGTGTTAATTGTTCATTGTTGGTTTTTAATAAACACTCAGCTGATGGACCCAATATAAATTACAGCTTAAATAAGAAAGGTGATAATAGCAAATACAATTTAAGGAGATGGCTGTGACAAGCACAACAAACACATAGCAGGAAACTTCTACCCTCATCCCTTCTTCCAGCTAGCAAGGCAACTGAAAAATTGTTAATTGTGTTTTATTAATTTGAACCAGGAGACTGGGACCCACTCTTTTCAGGACATGGATACCAGATTCAAAGGCACGACCCCTGGAATCACAATGTTCTTTTTCCAACCTTACTTGATTGCCTTGCAAATAACAAAATCTGACACTTCTGTACATGATTCAAGCAAGAGCATCAGATTGTGCAGCATAAGTCAATAAAGTGAACACTGAGTCGTTGACAACACTAAACATTTTGCCTATTACAAAACGTCACAGTTGACTGAATGGAAGGGGCTTTCATGCCCCACTGGAGCATGCACAGCCTTCAGCCTACTGGCATGTGTCAAGATGCTGCAAAATATAACGTTTATAAAAGATACATCTAGTGTGTATTTATTGGGAGCAGAGTAATGTCTTGTTTGAATTGTGGGCATGCATTTGAAGTGAAAAACAGGAAATACCCCTTGCACCTCAATGAAAGCATGTTTTAACCTAAACTCCAGCTATGATGCATGCCATGAAATGCTAAGGCCTAGTGCACGTTGAAAAGCAGAGTTTAAATTATGAATCAAGGCAGAAGTGGGAATCCCAAAGACCAGAATAAGCATTCTCCTTTCAGTGGTGAGATTGTTACCTGCAGATTCTCTTTAAATGTTATTTGTGGAATAAAAAATTATTGGGTTTTTATAGCATAACCAATCCAAGCAATTTTGGGTTATGGTTCACAAAAGTTGTTTTTAATTCCTATTTTTATTAACTTGTAATTTTCCATTAAAATCATTTAGCAAAGTGATTACATTTACTATTAATTTTTCCAACATTGTCTAACAGGAAGGCTGACATTTCCCAAACTTTAAATCATCCTTTTGATCATAACTAAACAGGCCTTCATCTGGTTTTGTGCTCTTCACTGTACTGTTAAAAAGTGTGACATTTTTCTTCGCTCAGTAGTGTGCATGACCTTTCAAATTTCACCTGTAGTTTCACCAGAAGTGCAATTTTCATTGCCATGTATTGTAATAAATAGTGATGACAAAAATGTGTGTTTCCAATTTAAATCCACTTAGTTTCATTTGGCACCTGTGCTGAATTTTACTTTCCTGCAGAAATATGAAAACACTGTCAGCAAAATAGGGTTTGAAGGAGAAGTGCAAATTTACAGGACAGAAAATGTGCTTTGGTACATCAAATTGTTTGGATGACAGCGCTTTGTAATTCTCCCCCAATGACATTTTCATCTGTATGAATATACATCTACAGCTTGTTTGCTGTGCATCTGTGGCTGTAATATGGAGGACTTGCAGGTTAAACATCAACTTTCTGTCCCCTTAAATCATTAGTTTGATGTTTTCTGCACACTTAAGTCACTACACAGTAATACAAAAAATATCACAGGCTACTAAGTCAACAGCAACTTCAGAATCACTGTTAAATTGGCAGAAGTGTGAATTTATGGGGAACAAAATTAATGGGGTTTACAAATAAATTTTTTCCATAATGCAAATTAGCTTAAACAACTTCAAACTGGTTTGCCTGTGAGCTTTTTCCTAGCATGCAGAAACGCCACCTAAAGCTCCAAGTTGGTGTGCACCCAGCAGTGATGGGCCACCCTTCCTCCTGCCCTGAGCCAGAACTAGAGAGGTTGAGGCATGACACATCCCAGCTAAAGGCAGAAAATACATGACTCTCCTACAACTCCCTTTAGCCTGCCTAAAGTACTGGTGCTAAATCTAGCAAGACAGGCAACATTTCAAGAACTGGACACACTGTCCAAGTGATCAGACAACCATTGAGCGAACCAGACTGAAAACTATGACAAACAGAATCTGAAACAAACAAGTTATGAATATCTCTCTCTCTCTCAATCGCTGGAGGTTGCCCCTTGTTTACTGTTTCCCCATCTGCCCCACAGATAAAAATGTCACTTGGTGGCCAGGTGTGTTATTTTGAGACTATTACAAGTAAATTCACTCGGGACTGCTTATCAAATTATCTTTATTCCATCTCCAATTTCCAAGAAAACTAGTCAGGTGGCCCCAGAATAGCCTTTTTCAGCCTGTGATCTGTGTGGGGCCATTAACTCAAGATATTTACCTACCCTTCCTATCAGATGCCAGGGACAGAATCTAAATTATTCTGTTTACATTAGAGTTTGGCCTGACAAGCAAAATTCAGATCCAACTCTTGACAGAGCACAGGTGTAATTTAGCCTAAAGCTGACTTAATCAGCACAGGAAAAAGATCATTTCAGAAAAACCAGTGGTTAAGACTAGCGGGGAAAAAAAAAAAAAAGATGCCTTGCTGAAGATGTGCATTGCCAAACTGTTTTGTACATGCTGCTAAATGCTGAGCTGTATTTTCTCATATGCTGTGGCTGAGATATAGAACTGCTGAGTCAAACTTTCTGAGATGGATCAGAGTGGGGAGAAGACAAAGGAAGAAAAACCCAATTACACAAATACTGGCCTGTTGACATTTCAAGAGAGACAATGAGAGTGTTAAAAAAATACAAAAAATACTTGGCCAGCAACCAAAAGGACCAAAGACAAATCACAAAATAAGCGGCAACTAATTAGACCGAAATGCCAGCATTGCTCAATACGTTGTTCAAAGTATCCACAGTGTCAGACTGCTACCCTAACCTCCAATTTGAATATGCCAGAGGGAGATACAGCACAGGACTGAATCAGAGAAGTTAAATACAAATATTTTAAAATGACATTTTAATTTCAAGCTCACCATTTTAACATTTTCAAAATTGTTAAATAAGCATCTCACCTATTCTGGGAGCAGACTGAAGGTCAGCTGTTTGTATGGATTATTCAGCTGAATATTAAAAATACATAACCCTCCACACTGCTAAAGAGATTGTATTATATTAAGGGGTTATCCTGAAAGGGAAAAGGTTTGTGCTGAATAAAAGAAATTGCTGATACCATAACACTGCAGATGTTAGGACTGATATTACGGCTCGTGGATCCTGTGCTGTGATGAAGCCCATCTTAAAGGTTTTGGCCTATGTCCTTGGGCTGTCCAGTACCAAAGCATCTCGTTGCACCCTGGGAATGCAGGCAGCAGCACTGTTACTGGTGGAATAAGCTCCCTTATGCAGTTCCCCTCCCCAGTGCAGCCGTTATTTGGTCCCAAACATTTTTTATTTCCCTAGATTATAAGTGCACTAGCCTTTTTACAAACATAGAAACAAATCTTTGCTCTTGAAAGATTGCATCTCAATTGAGAACAACTGTTCCCATCAATTCCCTCAGCTGTGTTCTATTTGCCCACATTCAAAGCTCTGCAGAAGCTTCCAAACCTACAAAATGGATCTGAGTCCTCCTTTACCCTTCTCACTCTGCCCAAGTCACCATGGTTTTCTTTTCCTATCCCTCATCTCAGCCCCTTCTGTGCTGCTCCATATACTTGGAATCAGGGGTTAAAGTGGGCCGGAACATGGGAGAACTCAGCATTCTGGGCCTCCTAAAAATAGAAAATTTAAAAATAGCAGGCCCTGGAATGCAGCGTTCTGGTTCCGTTTTCTATGTTTAAGGGCCTGAATGCTGGGCCCCTAAAAATAGCAGTCCCCAGAACAGCACTCTGCAGCGTTCCAGCAGGCAGAAGCCTCCAAGTGCAGCCGGCAGGCCTAGTGCATGGCTGCTGGTAAGTGCTGGGGCAGCCCGGCTTGCGTTGGGGGGCTGGTATCTGGGGGGGCTGAGCTGGGGGTGGGTATTGGGGGCAGGGGATGGATTTTGGGGACTGGGGATTGGATACTGGGGGCAGCAGCTGGGTGTCAGAGGGAGGCCTTCTCAATTAGGAGGGTTTCGGGGCCTGCCAAATTATACTTTAAACCCTGCTTGGAACTACCTCCAAGGCCCAATCCAAGCCATTGCTAAAAACGCCTGAGACACACCACGAACACTGAGCCACGGTGGCCTAAAGCGCTTTCCACCCCAGGAAACTGGAAAGAAGAAAAACAACAAAACACCCTAAGCCTGTTCCCTGGATTTCGTAGCAATTTCTTGTTTTTGGATGCCTTGGCTACATGGGAGATGCCATGGGAACACATTTGTTCAAATACGAGACTCTTTTCTGTTAATCTCGAGGAGGGGCTCAAGCTAAACCAAAAACAACCCACTCTTATGCCTGAACACAAGTGTCCACATTGGCAGGGGTGGGGTGTTACACTGATATAACTGATACCACTTCCCCTCTGGCTGACAAGCCCTATGTTTGGCGGATGTATGTTCAATAGTGCAAGCTCTGCAGGCCCAGGCCTATCTTTAATTATGTCTCTCACAACACTGAGTCCATCATCAGTTCTCAGCAAATGAGAACTGATCAGCTTGCAGAAAGGAAGTAATTTGCAGTAGTGAAGATTAATGTTTCCTATATTCCTAGGTTTTGTTTGATCAGCTATTGGCAGTTATCTGAGGAGAGGAGCAGGGTTTAGAGGCCTCCTGAAGGAAGGCAATTCAGCAACGACCAGACACACTAGCTGAGAATCTGGACTTTGTACTTTAAGAGGAAATTTGAAGGAGAGAGTAGTAAGTCAATAATACATGATTCAGAATGTATTTCAAACTAAACATTAAGCATTAGCTCTTGTTTCTACTTCATGCAGAATTCGTAGCAGGATTGACAGCCTTCACGGTATTGAAGTTTTAGAAGGAGGCTGCCAGCATTTTTTCTGACTAAGGAAAAACCATAAATTCACTCCCCTTTGCTTTAGCTGGATACCAGCAAACCCACATCATAACTTGAGGCATTGCTTATGTTTCCGCTGTTATGACTTGTCACATCAAATAAAAATCTAAATCCCTGAATTTGATGAAGTTCCTTTCTTTAGTGATCATGAAGGTTAAGACACAGGGAGTTCTGGAAAGAAATGAAGCACTTTATCATTCATGTATGGTTGCTGCAGCAGCACCATATAAGAGCATGTTGCAATAGCAATGTTCTCAGCTGCTTATACAGCACACACTAATGAACGGTGATTTCATGACCTCTATATCTAAGCAAGCCCACAAAATGACAGAATTTTGAATTACATTTTATCTAATAACCTGCTATTCCTAATAATATACCAACCTGGATATTGCCTGGTGTGTCCCATCTGACATTTATACTAAAGCTTTCTGAAAAATTCTTTTTTCACAAATACTTGCCATTTTTTCTTGGCAGGCTTACCGTTGCCCTGTAGTGCCACAGCTTTAAAATTGGCCACTTTTAAGATAAAAAGGTCAGGTTTCTTCAATATTTGCTATGCCCCTTGTACTTTCCTGTATTTTTTTTATAGGAATAACTTTTGTAATTGCAATATTTAAGGTATTCCACTGCACCTACACTGTCAGTGCTCTGAGAATTAACTAAAGCAAATGGCCAGCTGAAGCCAAAAGAAAACCAACGAATCAATGTTTAATTATATTAAACTGTTTCCTGCTTGGATGAATACTTTGCTCTCTCACACTGCATCCCAGAAGCAACGGTCAGCTTGTTGTGGTGATGTCACTACAATTCTGACAGGAGTAATTCAAGAGACAAGCAGCATGAGGTAATATCGACCAATTTCTGCTGGTAGAAGACAAGCTTTTGAGCTCCAAAGAGCTCCACTTCAGGTCTGTGAACAGTACTCAGAATCTCACAGCTAGATTTTTTTTCATCTTCATTGTGTTTTCTGTTACACCACAAGTTAGACAGGTGACAAGGATTTTGTTACTGTAAATATCTGTAATTAAATGAATAAATGGATGTAACTTCTTAAAACTCAAGTGACGATCAAAAATATTAACGCTGATCTGTTTGCTTTGTTTCTATCACACAGCAAAGTGCTTTTCATTCTCTTCCAGTTTGGACAGGGGAATTATTGGGTAATTATTGATCAGGTTCTGCGGTGTGGCCATTGTGTGTCACACACCTGTAGATTCTGATCATGAGTTTACATGAACTGATCAGAGGTTGGATCATACGAGAAGCTAAACCATACCTATGCAAGGACCTCACGCTACGGTGTTTGTGGGAATGAGGGATTCTCTTTCATTGTGCTGTGTCCCACCATATAAAAAGTGACTAATGGCTGAATGAGCTGTCTTTGGGGTGTTCATAATTTGTGCCAGGCAGTGTGCTCCCCCTGGACTGGATGGGTTCAGAAAACTTGGGTTCCAATGGCCCACTCTATGATCTTTGGCAACTTCATTTTTTAGTACCTCAGTTTCCCTAGCTTTAAGATGGGGGAAAAGGCTTGCTTCCTTTGTAAACTGCTTCTTCTGTAAAATGCTTAGAGAACTACAGATGAAAAGTAATGTAGAAAGACTAAATATAATTAGTTGGGATTTTCAAAGAGACCTAAAGTAGTTTGGGTTGCAAATCCTTTGGAATCTGAGATTTGCTATACAAACTGCTTTAGGCTCCTTGAAAAATCTCTATCATTATTATTGTAAATTTTATTCTAAGAAATAGCCCTCTTACCTCTTACCCAATGGGACATCCAATTTTACATGAATCATTTATATAAAGAGACATCACATCTGCCTATGTTGGCATCCCAAAGGGGGTTGGGTACTGTCCATTACCATAACTGTATATTCACTGGGGTTTTTTTTGTTTGTTTGTTTGTTTTCCAGTTTGCTGTTTGCTTTTCGCTGCAACACGGATGGTTTTTTATAGGGTTGTGTAACAGAACCTAAACTGAGCATTTCCTGGTTTTTCAATATTAAAGGAGACTGTATAATTTAATGGTGTGAACGTGGGGCTAGGAGACACTAACTACTGAATTGTAATGCTTCTTCTGGCTTTATCTGTTCAGGCTAGATCAAATTATTTACATTTCTAAGTCTAACTGGGGGATAATGTGGATAACAAGTACCTATCTCACCGGATGTTGTGGTAACATCCACATCCACACACACAACACATTGTAGATGCATTATATAAAAACACTAATTATTAACAACAAACATTTGATTAGCATCTTCAAAAAGGACAGGCTAAAATGATCATCCAATGACTTGAGAAACTTGATAACATTACCATAATGTTTTAAACTACATTTCTGATGGAAAAAAGATAATCTCACATCCCTTTGCATGAAATACATAAACCGGTTCACTACATCAAACAAAAACCTGCACCACCACAATGGTTCTGATTTTGGTAAATTTTATTTTATAATAAAATGTGGGGCACTTCATTGTAATATGGAGTTCACCAAAAACTTTGCACTGACACTTTAACATGGAAAAAAATACAATTAATTTATTGTACATACACAATGTGCTACATATAGTAGTCTAAGATCAGCTCTGTAATTCTGAAGATGACTTCATTCTGTAGAGTAAAGAGTGCAACGGCATAGAACAAAGTCCTAAATTTGGTTGTAGTTTTAATAAAAGTCATGACTGATTCTATTTATAAACAAGTTAGAACACAGTGTAACTGATTTATTTAAATGCCTCCATGATTATTAAAAGGACCAATAAAAGCACTACATCTCAAAACATCCTGTATTTCATTTCTTTCCTATAGGAATTAAAAATATTCCTACTGGCTTGTAACAATGAGCTTTGTAAAGATTTTTTCCAAAGATGGCTATAAGTTTAAAAAAATAAATCAGAAAAAGTTCAGGAATCATGTCAGGGTAGGATATTTCTCACTATGCAATACCAAGGGTTTTTTTCTTCTCTCTTTCAGACAGATTTTTTTTAATCAGGTATTTCCTTGAACAAATGAAACACTTTAACTTGTCTCCTGAACAAAATGCTGAAGTAACAAAATATTCGCTTGTTTGTGTGCTGCACCTGAAACTAGCTATTCTACAGTGCTTTACCATCTCATTCAAGTAAATTAATTTAAAGCTTGAAGGTTACAACAAAATGTACATCAATACATAATTTAATTTAATTTACAAAGAATTAAAAGATACTGGAAAACAACTGATTTAAGAAATGATTTATCACAACCAAGATTCTGCGCATTGAGATCGGAAGAGCGTCGTGTACACATAAAAAAATAATATATATATATATATATATATAT
>ML682014.1:22111471-22174862 GCA_007922195.1 Podocnemis expansa | reverse complement strand
AATGATTAACATACAATTATATATCCATCTATAGATAGATAGATAGGTAGGTAGATAGTCACCATCTTAAATTATTATCTAGCATTGATTGTATGGAGAAGAGATGCTTAACTTGTTAAAAAATCAAGTAATAAACTAAGCATCAGAAATTCTAAATGTATAAAAGAAATTAATCTCACTGTGTTCTAGTGATGCACTGGAATATAGACATTATTATTACCTGTGATTAATTGTATGTTAATCATTGCTGAGACCATGTTTATTATTAGAGTAGTACAAAAACGTGACATCCAGTCAATGAAGATGCATATTTGCTTGCTGTGAACGTACTGTTTACATTTTTATCATACAACCATATTAAAATGCTACAGGTAATTTTATACAGTTCCAAAAACTATGATATCACAGATCTGCTTTAGAAGCAGATGTGCATATTTGTCTTAACTAAATGACTTTTTAAAAAGGAAGGAAAAATATTGCACAAAATCCAGTAAATTTTGTAAGTCAATACATGTCCCTCCATATCCAAAAAGCTCCCTTATTTTAGCAGAAACACAACTGCATATTACACTAACAGAATTAAATGTCAATTTACTTGAATTCTACTTTTGTTGTTCCAGGGTTAATACTGTTACTGGACTCTAAATGTGAATCCTTTTAAAACTGACCTAAGTAAAATACACACTAGCTTCTTCTGAGCACATTTTACTATAATAAAACCTGGGGTATACCTTGTACTTTCCAGCCTAACTACAGCTGGGTAAAGCTTTTCTGGTTTTTCTCCACAGGGAGACAGTGCACATCTCCCATTCTACTAGACTGTGATGGGAGCTCAGAGCTTCTGCCTGTGGCAGGGTGGAGGGACTAGAGGATTCTGGCCAGTGGGGGCAGACAGGGGGCGGGGAAGAAAGGCTTGGATATCTTCTGGCTTTAGCAGGAGCAGGGCTGAAGCCTCACTGCAGCACTCAAACTTCTGAAGATTGTTGTATGTGGATCAGTTTAGCCACCCCATTATGGACATTTACCTATCAATATGACTTGAAGGTTGCACAGAGAGTTGTAGAACTGAACCACAATTGACTGTTGATGAAAAATCAGAAGCTGTTTAGCTGGCTTAAAATGTCTTTGCCTAGAAATATATAATTAACACAGGGTTAGGAAAAAGTCATTCTAAAGCCTCAAAGACATTTTAAACCCAAATTTTGATATCTTAAAAATAAAACAACACAAATGTGATTTTCAAAACTGCTCAGTCTAACTCTGCTCCCATTAAAGTCAATGTTAAAATGCCTCGACTTCAAGCAGAGTGTGGGTAATGCTGATAGTCTGAAAATCCTACCTTTAGCCATCAGCAATACCACTCTCTGAAATGCTACATGACTGTGAAAGTATCAGTCAAAACAGCTCTTTCACAGCTTCTCAGACTACACTCTTCCTTCAAAATAAGGCTCTTTTGGAAGTCACAGTACCCCAAAACATCATACTGGAACTGACAGAGTGTCCTCAAATCATACCCCTCCACATGCATACAGGAGGGCTGGGATTGGCACAGCATCTATGGTTGTCTATCCCTGGGACACGTGTAAAGGATTTTCACAGTATTGGGGAGGGGAGCTACACATGAAGAGTTGGGAAGTCTATCAATGGGGTACAGATCATCCTTCCAACCACCTGAAGGAGGGGTGGGGGGTGTAGAGATTTAATAAAAAGGCTGCTCTGTCTTGCAAGGGAGCTGGAGTATGCCAGGGTCCAGAGTTCCTGAATACCTAGTAAGATCCACAGGTTTAAGAGACTGAGTCCACTGCTCATTTCCTGGGCTGAGGGAGCCAGCTGTATCACCCCAGTGGAACAATACACGGAAACTCAGAGAGGGGAACCCTGAGGAGCATCTTTCCTCCTTCTGACACTCTCATATTGTATTTCCCAAGAAAAAAAGGGGACATGGCTCACTTCATGGAGGCTTGGTGCATAATCTATTAGAGAGGCATTGGAAGATGTCACATTAAAATCCCAGTGTGACTGAGTAGATCAACATCATCCCCATGCATGGGTAAATAAGTGCATGGTTTAATCAAACAACCTGATTAATTCCCTTATGAGGGGATATGGGAAGGTCAGAAAGATACTTACTTCAAAAAACCAAATGTCACTACTGGAACCCTGAACAGTTTTTTGACTGAACAGAGAGTTCAGCTCTCACCAGTAGATGGAAATTAATGTTGATGATTTAGAAGACATTAGGAGAACTGAATGCATGAAAGTTGAAAACTTGTAAAATCCTTGACTTGGACAATTTCTCTTGTAATCAGCTGTGATAATCGGAATACTGTAGATGTAGCACATAGAGTGGCACGGCGCTGAGAACAGTGTAGAGTTGTGCTGGCTGTCTGTACCAGTATTGCTACTTATCTGGGAAATTTGGCACTGTTAGCTGATTATTTTGTTAATAGGGAGGATTCCTGGCAATTTTGTATGCTTAAATAAGGCACTGAAGTTAGCCTTTTCAAAAGATATTTGATATCAAGCTGTAACAAGTCTAAAAATGTACCTAAGTTTAAATTAATCGAACAGCCAACTAAGCCACATTTGTAAGGTACATAAGTTTCAAAAAGAAAGAGGACAATAGTCAAAACACTGTAAACATTCTACAGACTGCATCAGCAATATGGGAAAGATTTGACATTATTGTGGCAACCCTAACACATTCATTGCTATTGCAATAAAATATTTAAAAGAGTTGAATTTTATCAGCCATCTTTTAATATTATACTTCTTACCAATCTGCAGTTTCACTTATGAGAGACATGAATATTACTTACAAAACGATAACCAAACAATGCACCAAAGAAGCACAATTCTCAAATAATTTTTTTCAGTGCTATAATAACCTAATAACTCCTAATAACCATCAAAGGGACATTAGCAATGTGATTTGGCCTTCCAATTCTCCTCATTTTTAAAATTGCCTATGGGAGTCAAGGTGCCTAACTCCCACCAAAAGTCACGGAAAGCTAGTGTATTAGATGATTTTGAAATCCCACACTTAGATCTCATGCAACATTCCTGAGAGATGCTTTTAAAAGTAAACGTCACTAGAATTTCTGACAATGCTAAATATTTCTCCAAGACAGAAATTGATAAGCCTATTAGATATAAAGCCATTTAATATTCCACACATGTGCATAGCACCTATTCTCCTAGTAGATTCCTAATGTCACATTGCCTCATTCTGACTCCTCCTGGCCCTACCCAAGAATTCATTCCCTTACTGTGACAGGGTGTGCACCCCACACCAGCCCTGATAGGGTTAATGAGGGCTGGAGATACTAAATAGGTCATCTGATATCACATGAGAGAGGGAGGCCAGAGTTAATTGAAAGGGAAACCCAGGTGGGGAAGGGCTGAGCCAGCACTATAAAGGCATTGGGCTTGTAGGGGAAGGAATCTGCAGTTCCTTCCTTGGGAGGAGGGAGGCCTTCAGGAACCAGAAGGAAGTACAGACCAATTATAAGCCCTAGGATCCGGTCCTTGTGTAAGGAGTCTGGCAAGAGGCTAAGAGGGGTGAAGCAGCCATGGGGAGTAAGAGTAGGCTCCCGTGCTAAACCAGAATCAGGAAAGAGAAGACAGGAAAGGTCTGGTAGGAAGGACTGTGGGTATGGCAACAGGGGATAGGAATAAAGACCTGAATTGCTGGTTATAAGGTCCCTGAGCTGATACCTGACACAGCAGGTGGCACAGTGGAACAGAGAATGAGGAGGGGCTGAATGCTATCTGGCAACAGGGTTTAAGGAGGTATCTTGTTGGCCTTTGTAAGCCATCAGGAAGAGGAGACTGAATGGTGAGCTGGCTGGAGGGCCAAGTTATCCAAAGAGAAGCTATTGCAGAGCAAGCAAGGAACAGCAGCTGGGCAACAGATGCAACATGAGCTGCATTCCCCAGCCTGGAATAAGGAGGCACAGTAGCAGAGAGCGACAACTCCATTACAGCTACAAAACAAGGCCACCTTCTCCAGAGTGGAACAGTGCAAAGCAACAGCTTAGGAAAGGAAGTGGAAAAGAACAGTGTATTTCGTTGAATCTGGGAATTAAAATTCACAAAATGCAGTTACGCAAATGAGAATGCAACAAAGCATTTCACTTTGCTAGTGTTATCAGGGTAGCAATCAAACAAGAAGTGCCATGAGACTGCAGGACTTTTGTTTTTCCCATCTTGTATAACAGCACAGGAGTACCTACTTGGGGACTGATTCATGGCCAAAAAAGAATGCCCCCTCCTGCAACATCTTGGATTTTTCTGGGAGCTCTCCTATTTAGACATTGTTCAGACCTGACATTTCCTACCTCTTGATAAGCGGCCACAACGTTTAATAGTATATGGGTTAATAATAGTTTTGGTTCTTAGTAACAAAGTTTTGCCAACTGACACTGTTCAGGATAACACAAATAAAAACTCCACCTACATCTCTCATACTACGGTAATATATACAACAGAAAACCCTAAAATAGATCAGGATGCAAAACTTACAATTATCTGCAGCACCAGTAGGCTCCTGTGGTCCTCTTTAGTAATATATACTGAATAACCTACAAAAAGTTTCATGCTCCTATCAGCCAAAGATGATATATCATGAATTGTGAGTCCACAACCATGTAAAACTGGATCTTATACGGTGAGGGGGCCTTATACTACAATCCAGTAATAACGCCCATGCTCACCAGTGGTATAGCTAACATCTGCCTCCCCTCTCCTTTTATTCCAGTCTGAATCTGTAACTTGGGATACAAAACCTCCTTTTACAAGGCCCAGGATGTTGCCAACAAAGTTATGTAAAATGAAAAACAAGAATTAAATTCTAGATCTCAGGCACAGCATAAAGAAATCCACTGTTCGCCTCCCCCTCAAAAAGGGATCGCATACCAATTCCCTTGGGTCACATGACAGCCAGCTCTGTGATTCTCATGGTGATAAAGGGAAAAGATAACCAAATTGCAGTAGCCAAGAGGAAACTTATTTTGAAAACCCAAACATGGCAACAGGTGTTAACCTGTGCAGTGATCCACTACCAAAGTACTGCAGCTCAACCTGCCCCTAACACCTGACTTCTTCAACTTGCTCTCCCTGCTCTGTGCTTAGGACACGGGAGGCCCATCTTTGCCACAGAAGAAGATACCTGCTACTGGTGAGGAAGAGTGAAAGAGCATTCCTATGAATGTGGGACCGTTACCTCTTGCCTCATGTTATTCTTGACGATAACATGATAGACAGCATTCAGAGTTGCCATTTTGGGGCAAGTGTGGCTCACCCTACAATATATCTGTTCTGAAAAACAGATGGCAGTGAGTGAAGGGCAACAGACAAGAAGAATGGATAGATGGCTCCACACAGAGACAGGAATCTACTTTTTGAATTTTAAATACATAGGTATCTTCCAGGAATGTTATGTGCTTGAAGGAGGATAAACATTTATGCCTGCATACAGTTCATGAAGCATCCATTTAATCCCCTTCCTTCTAACTGCAATAAGATTTTCTGATTTCCATCTGTGGGTGACATGAGAGTGGGTTATTTGCGTTCTTAATTGCTGAACCAATTATTTTTGATGGTTAGTGATGTAAGTAAGGTTCAGACACTGCTCTTAAAAACACTGCATATTTTAACAAAACAAAACTTCTAAGCAGCAAAACAATAATTTAATAGCTCTTTTAAAAGTGGCCTGTAAAAATCTAATGGCCATGTTCAGTAGTGGCACAAATTAATTTTAGTACAGAATTATTAAATTGTAGAAATTTAAAAATAGCAATAAAATCTGTCAATTTCACTTATACTTTCATTTCTGAAAATTCCTAGTTGAAAACATCTACACTGGGACTCTGGATAGTATGTCTTTAAAGTGCCTTAGTTGTAAACAGAAGCTAATTAACTTCACATTATATTTCAGCACTTAATAAAAGAAAAGCATGCCACCTTTTCAGGGTCTGGAAGACATGGCCACAATTTCTGTTTATAAGAAATTCTCAATTATTCACAAGAGGTCCTTTAGTTTAGAAAAAGTCCTTTGCTTCTTGGCTCAAGCAGATACCGGCCATGGAAAATCATTATTGCTCTTTTGAACAACTGCAAGTCACCTTCTAAGATATTTAAACCTTTTCCCAAATGATTAAGGCAATTAACTCATTACGAACATCGATGCACATAAGTTCCACACAAATCTAAACTGTTTTGTTCATTTCGTGCCCAACAGGATTAATACAGTACCTTCAGTAACTGGATATATGCCAAGGCGATACAATTCCTGCTGCACAAAGGACCACTAGTAAGCACTATGCATCAGCTGCATACTCCACATAACAGACAAACTAGTACCTGATTTAAGAGTCCGTAAGTATATGGAACAAAAAACACAGCCAACAAATTAACTGAGAAACATAAAAGCAGATGTTGAAATGAGAGAAAATGTATGTACTAGAGAAAACAGAAGTATTTTAAAATGTAAAAGGAATTCATTTGTGATATTTTGGTTTTCGTGTATTATGTGGACTCCTGAGTAGCCTCTAACTAAGCTCTAATGGTAGCAGTTTCTTCTCTGAAAGTTCCCTTATGCTTTATTTCCACCATTATTACTGGATTTATCCTCGGAAATGTTTAAACTGTGATGGAAAGCAGAGGTCACGTCACATATTGACACAACTTCACGGAGAAGCCCATCTTCTTCTGGGGTTTCATTTCCTTCCTCCCCTTCTCTTTGCCAAGGAACTAAAATGGCTGGATGTTGACAAAGGTTCACTGGGAGCTGATCCTCTGAAGTATTACTTAGTGTTTCATTTGGTTTTATCTTCCTATGGAAGGAGTCATCTACTTGGGAATATTCCAGAGATTCAAGCTGTGCAACTGATTGTGTTGAGGAAGCTGACTTTATAAAATCTTGATGGAAAGCCATATGGTCAGCATTAAGAGATTTGTCATTATTTGCCTCCTCCAGCACAGACACAGATTTCGTACGGCCACTAAAAGCAACTTGTTTCCTTGGTGACGGAGGGAGCTGTTTCCCATGGAGAACACTATCATCCTGACCAAGATTCCACTCCATTTGATCATCAGTACCACTACAGAGCAGAGCGAGGTTGCTCTCACTAGGTGCACCGGACTTGTTCTGAAACAAAGAATGTGTTGTTACTATAGTTTATGTCACAAGAAGCTCCTCGACCTGGCATCACTGAAATAAAATATTTTGTTTGTGAAAGCATATACTTCTTGGATGTTCCCAGACACAGAACGACATAGCAGGTAAACATCAATGCAAGGTTTTTCATACTGTTTTACCCCAACCTGTAAAGAACATGTCTAAGCATGACAAAAGATCAGTCTCTATGACCACTCAGTCCTTGACCACACAGCTGTGTCAACAAAGACATAGGCAACTGCCAATTACAATGAGATTCAGACCCATAATCACTGTTCGCAGTGTTGGTCCCATGATATTAAAGAGGAAAGATGGGTGAGGTAATATCTTTTATGGGATCAGTTTTTGATGGTGAAAGAGCAAAGCTTTTGAGCTACACAGAGCTCACCTCCAGGTTCGGGAAAGGCATTCCCAGTGTCACAACTAAAGGTAAGGCAGAACAACTTAGTGTAAGCAGTTAAAACCACACTGCATGATACCTTTTCAAGTTGAAATGGCTAATTGTCACTCAACAAAAAAGGGGATGCGTGGGTTATAGATCATCATAAGCCATAAATCAAGAGTTTTTGTAAGACCATGTTTTTTAGTGTCTAGCACAGTTATGAATTTAAGCTCCCAAGACCATATTCTGGAAGTGTTGTGCAGGTTTCCTTTGAGATTGAGAACCAATTGTTCAACTACAAAGTGGTCACTTTGTGGAAGTGTTCACTCACAGGTGATACAGGGTTTTTGTCTCATCACTCTTCTGTCTGAGTGCACTTGAGAAGTCTACCATATATTGTGGTATTGGCAACTGAAGGACCCGTGGGATCTTGAAAGGTGTGTTGTGGGGGATACTGATTACTATCTCAGCAGATCTATGTCTGCAGGTTTTGCACCTATTGCTCTGGTGGCATCTGGTGCCATTCTGAGTTGGTATATCCGGTCTATGGTGAGCTTGGTTTTGATGGTGAACTTGCTCATACTAGGTGTTGTTTAAAGGCCAGAAGAGGAGGCTTGAGAAAGACTTCTTTCAGGATGTGGTTCCCATTAAATATGGGCTGTTACAGTTTGATGATATCTCCTGGGGATTCCAGTGTGGATTGGTAGCTGAGAACTAGAGGTATACGGTCAGATGCTGCCCCTCCTCCCATATTGAAGCACATTTCTTAGGGTATATTTACTTCCACCTTGTATTTAGCTGTGACAGTCCAAGTACCTTTCTCAGGCCTGAAGAAGAGCTCTGCCTATGTTCAAAAGCTTGCTTCTTCTACCAGCAGAAGCTGGTTCAATAAAAGATCACCTCATCTACTTTGACTCAGCCATGATTACAGGGATTTTTATTCTTCATTTTAGTAGTTAGCTACACACACTTTTTAAAATTAATCTTTTAGTTTATGAACTAGATGAACATTTTACTAATGCAATCCTTGTAAGGTGCTCATAATGTCAATGTTAATACAGATTTTAAAAGTTTGCTTCAGAGTTAACTGTCCCAGCAAGAGATATCTAACATGGGAGTGCTCTTTACAACAGCACAGAAGATGGCATTGAAGTCTTTTGATGCTGACTACTAACACCAGAAAGCTGATTTAATGAAGACTTAATATTCAAGCAAGAGCAAAAAAATCGATCTACACCAGGGGTCCAATGGGAATCTGAACTGTATTAGAGGGCTTAATGAAAAAGACCCATTTGTAGCATGGGGTCATGGTTTTCAACCAGTGTATTGTGGCACACTGGTGTGCCATGAGAACCATCCAAGTGTGCCATGAAATCTTGTACAAAGGTAATGGAAATCAATGTAAAGCAAACATTGTTTCCTCTTAAACAACATTCTATCCAACCAAAATTAAAACTTATAGAACTCGTGAAAATTCATCATCAAATTAAAAGTGAGGTATCCGTCTTTCAATTCTAAAACATGAACATTCTAAACACTGGTGGCAGAAAGGCAAAATTGAAACAACATGTATTTGTTTCAGTGGATTTGAAACACTAACGCATTTGATCCTTCTTTAGCTTGTTGTATGCACTGTGCTACAAACCTTTAGAGTAAAACCATAACCATAGTAAATGTAAGTAAATGTCATGTTTATGAGCAATCATTTCAACTGAAAAAAACTGGGTGTGCCATGGAATTATCTGTCTCATTGAAGTGGGCCATGTTACTGAAAAGGTTGGGAACCATTGTCTTAGACTGCTACACTGAAAAGGAAATGGTCTCTAAAGCAATGCTTACGTGGGCCCCATGACTTAAACAAGCTGGTGACTTCCCCAGACTGATACACTAACTCCTACTTCCATTTGGGGAGGCCAAGATAATATTAAAATACTGTAGAACATACAGCTGAGACTTATTCCTGCCCAGGGGACAGAGGGAGAAAATGTAAGATGCCTGCATAGCAGCGGGTAAGATTCATAATTAGCCCTAAATGAAATGGCAAATCTCTGATAAGATGGAGAGGAGTACACCCAGATCCTCAGCTCATGAACATTCAGACTCTGGCTAGCAGCAAGTGTTTGCTAGAAATGCATCATTCTCTTTTTTCGAACAGCAGCAAGGCCCAGTTGTGACCTTATAAACTGTTCTTCCCTATGTCAGACATACATGCAGCGTCTATCAGTAAGTGCAAGATTCTATTCAAAATGTAATGAAGTTGCGTTACACATGAAAAGATAGACTAACCATAGCCTTATAATCAATATTATCCATTGATCTAAAGAAATCCAGGCTCTTTGCTCCTGAGAGCTTTCCTTGATCGGAACTGTGTGTGCTCAGTGTGTCCAAAATCTCTCCTAACAAGTCCATTTCTCCTGTCTGATGAGAAGCTATTCCAGTTTCACCAGAATCGTCACTGTCATTAAAATAAGCAGAAGCTTCCTCGCTGTCTTCAGACGATAACCTAAAAACAAACAACTTTCCATCAGCTATAAACAAATTATTTTATGATACTTTATGCATGGGCATACCTGTAAGTAAACAAAAATAGCATTTCAGAGGCCGTTTGAATTTGAAAGTTGACTTAATCTGGCCTTTGCACCTACAATTTCACTTGCAAATAAGAACACACAGACAGATATAAATGCAACTGAGCAGGTAGCAGTCTATGTTTCCCAATTACATACAGGAACAAAAATGCAGGCTAGGTTTTGAAAACCAAGCACTAAGTGCTGATGGATTTGTTTTATATGCAGCAACATTCATAGAGTAAAAACAAACAGCCTTTTAGAATACAGTCTACATATTTATACCATATGATTGAAAAATGATATGTACAAAATTAATAAACCAGAAGAAAAACCATATTTCTAGTGGTAGCATGTAGTGGTGTTTTTTGTTTTTGTTTTTTTCAAAGATCTATTCACCACAGTAAGGGAAATCAGCACTGAGTGTATCCCCAGAAATAATTTCTCCATGCTTATTACCACTGTGGTTAAAAAATACAGCAGGATGCAACAACTGTAGCCAAGAGACTGGAAGGATAAAATGAAAGTCAGTGACACTGACCTGTAAAAATCTATGTCCCATTGTGTGCATTCCTTCTTAATTTACATCCCACATCTACCCTGGAGCTAGCCCTCCAGCTATTCCTACCTTCTCCATCTCCCACAGTCATTCCTCCACACTTTTTTCTTTCTCCCCTTCTCTTACCATCTTTGGAGTGCTTACTCCATCTCTTAAAGATCACAGCCTTCTCATATCTCACTGCCTCCAGCTCCTGACTCTCACTAGGACATGTATCCCTTCAACTAACACTGCCTCTGCAGCAACACTCTCTTAAGGACACCTCTACCCCTCATACTTTCTGTTCCAGGAGCATAGTCAGAGGTGATTTTTGGCAGGATGTGGCTGTGGTTGATATGGGTAGGCCAGCATAAACACAAGTGCTTTCTGAATTTACTGCTTTCAGTCACATGACAGGAAACAGGAAGTTTGGGAAGCAACTGGCCAAGAAACTAAGCAGTCTGTGTCCAGTTGCCAAGGTAGTTTAAGTGGATTGTCAGGCTAAGCTGCTGCCGTAGCTCAGCTTAAGCTACCTTGGCAACTGGAGCATCAGACAACCTATTGATTCTTGGCCAGTCCTTCCCTGAATTTTCTGCTTCCAGACACGTGACTGGAGCATGATGCTCAGGAAGCCACTGGCTTAACTCTGTGTTCTCCCTTCCATCACTTCTAATTTCTTTACAGTCTACCTCATCATTGACATATAATGCTACTCTACCACCTATGCCTTCAATTTTTGTCCTTCTTAAACAGCACATAGCCTTCACAATACCTGTACTCCAGCCATGACTAATATTCCTCTATGTTTCTGTTATCCCTATAATATCTGCTTTCACTTCATGCACTGGTAGCTCTAGTTCTGCTATTTTGTTACACAGGCACCTTGCATCGGTGTATAAACATCTTAATTTTTATTATCTGGCTTTGTTCACATTTCTTATCCAATTTGGCACCATCATTCTACTGCCAGTATCTCCTAATACACTGGTGTCTACACTACTCTTCCTCTTAATGTCCATTTTTGCCCCTACTATCATACCCTTTCTTTCTTCATTCTATTCACAATCTCCCAAATTCATCCTCAGTGACTTCAACTTCCATTTTGATCTCTCACCTGACCACTTACGCTCCCATTTCCTTGCCCCTCCCTCTTCATTTGACTGAGGCCCTGACTGGTTCATCCAACCATTCCATAACTCCATCTTAGTGTTATTTGCATGAGTTATAACCATGGATTTAAGTATCATTTGGAGGGCCCTGGAATGCTCCTGCATGCGTGGGACCTCCATATCCCAGCTCTACCCGTCCCACACCAGTGCCCCACCTCCTGCCCCCAATACCCACCCCCAAGGGCGAGCTGGGTTGCCCCAAAACTTACCAGCAGTGGCGCAGCTTAGGAGGTGAGGGAAGTAGGCCTGAGGCTGGAGTGGCAGCTCAGCTGTGGAGGAGCCAGCAAGCCCCAGGTTGGGGCAGAGCCTGGAAGGGGAGGGGATTGGGGCAGGGCTTGAGCCCTACCCAGGAACACCCCTGGCTCCTGACCCTGCCCGCCAGAATGCCACTCCAGGGTGCATTATTTTTAGGGGCCAAGTGTTCGGGCCCCTAAAAATAGAACATGGAACCACAACGCTGCATTCCAGGGCCTGCTATTTTTAAATGGTGGGCCCCAGAATGTGGCATTTTGGCTCCATTTTCTATTTTTAGGGGCCCTGGAATGCTGCACCCCTAAAATAGTGGGCCCTGGCATGGTGTTCTGGTGTTTCCGGGCATACCTTAACCCCTGGTTATAACCAGGCTCTTTACTGCATTCTCAAAGTCATTAATAAAAATACAGAACAGTACTAGACCCAAGACAGACTCCTGCAGGACCACACTAGATCTATGTCGCCACTTTGTAAGTGAACCATTGATAATGACTCTGAGGACAGCCTTTCAACCACATGTGCCCTCCCCTTACAGTAATCATGAAGACCACATTTCCCTAATTTGCTTATGAGAATTGCATGGGGGATTTATATGCAATCTACTGCTAGCCATGTCAGTTCCAAGATATTAGAGACACGAAGTGTGTGAGGAAACACCATTTATTGGACCAACTGGTTGATGAGAGTGTCAAATTTTATGACTGGTGTCATAAATGCTTACTAAAATCAAGATATGTCATAGCTACATCTATCCCTATTCACTGGGCCAACCCTGTCAAAGAGGAAAATAAAGTTAGTTTGGCATGATCTGTTCATAATAAATCCACACTAGCCATTCTGTATAACCCTATAGGTGTTTAGAAAAAGATTATTAACTAGTTCTTACAGTATTTTTCCAGGTATCAAAAGACAGGCAGATTAGTCTATAACTCCCCGGGTTCTCTTTGTTCTCCATTTTAAAGACAGGTACTATGTTTACTCTAGTTCTCTGGGACCTTAATCACCCTCCATCAATTCTTAATGATAATTGCTAAGAGTTTTGAGATTGTTTCAACAGGTTTTTAAAGTACTCTAAAGTGTCTTTCATCAGGTCCTCCAATTACAATACATCTAACCTATTTCTTAAACTGTCCTTTCCCTACTTTGGATTGTGTTCTTTACCTTTTCAGCAAAGATTGACAAAAATTATTATTAAATACTTCAGTTTTTTGAGGTAGTTTATTATTAGCTCTCCTTCTCCCCTAAGTAGCAACATACACTTTCTTTTGTCTATTTCATAGTTATACTTTATTTATAGATCATCATAGTGCTTTTATGTTCTTAGAAGGTATGTTTTAGCTGGGGCACCGCTGGGGCTGGGCTTATGGGGCTTGAGCCCTCAGTCCCAGTGCCCAAGCCCCAGGTCCGCCGCCATGGCTGTGTGCAAGCCCCAAGTCTCAACGTCCAAGTCCCCGGTCTTTTACCAGGCCAGCGGCACTCCTCATTTTAGCCCTTTCTTGTTTTGTCTCTTCATGTTTCTGCTATTCTTCTGAATTCATCTTTAGCAGTCTGTTTTTGTTTCCACATTTTGTAGAATTCTTTGCTGATTTTCAGGTTCCTAAAGAGATCCTGAGGGAGCCACACTGGCCACTTACTATTCTTCCTATTTTTCTTTCTCATCAGACGGTTTGCTGTTGCACTTTTACTGTAGTTTCTCTGAGAAACTGCCAGCTCTCCTGAACTCCCCTTTCCCTTAAATGATCTTCCAATGAGTCTTTACTGACCCATTTTCTGAAAGTGTTTAAGGTCTGCTCTTCTGATGCCCTTTGTCCTTATTCTGTTGCTTTCACATTGTTCACGTCTTAGAATCATGAACTTTATCCTTTCGTGATCATTTTCACCCAAACTGCTTTCAACCTTCAGATTTGCAATCAATTCCTCCTTTAGAAATAAGTCTCAAATGGCTATACCCCAATTACTTTCTAAAACAAACAGCTGTCCCCAATAATTCCAAGAACTTCTTGCACATTTTGTAGTTTGCTATGTTTCTTATTCAAACAGGTGTTTGATTAGTTGAAGTCCCCCATTACAACCGTAAAACAAATATTTCTAGTATTAGTTTTAGAGATCCCTCATCCATCTCCTCCTTTAGATTTGGTAGTAGACCCTTAACTGTGACATTGCCACTGTTTTCTCCCTCTTATCTTCACCCAGACACTTTTAACTGATCTGTCTCACTTCCTTCTGGATTGCTGAGCAAGTGTATATATTCTTCTTGTATAATGCCACAAATCCTCCCTTTTTCCCTGTCTGTCTTTCCTGAGCAGGCTGTGCCCTTCAATACCAATATGGCAGTCAGGAGATTTATCCCACCAAGTCTCTGTGGCGACAATAAGTCATAATTTAATATATTGAATAATACTTCCAGTTCTTCCTGGTTATTCCCCATGTCCCTTACATTTGTGTATAAAGATCTACAAAGTCACCTCATTGTTCACCTTCAAATCCCTCCTAAAACCTCTCTTTTGCTGTGTTGCCTTCAAAAGACTTGACAATGGTTAGGCTGCTTGTGTGCTGAGATCTCTGATTTTCATGCTGACCAATACTATCTTATTGTTTCCTTGCACTTTTTCATCTGTTTGTGTCAATCTGTTGTCTCGTCTTGCATGTAACTCTTCAGGGCAAGGACCATCCTTTTGTTACATGTGCAGCATCAACACAAAGGAGTCATGGTCCACAATTAGAGATCCTTGGTGTTACAGTAATATGAAATGTAATAATATTCCATTTCCCTGGTACTAAAAGTAGGATTTTATTTCTATATTAGACAGTGGAATATTTAACCATTTTGGGGATACAAGTCACACTACAAAAATATCCACTCATATGAACTCAACTGATTTAAAAATCCATTTGCAAGATAGACCCACATGTATATTCTCTCACTCTCTCACACTTACCACATGTACATTCTGTTACATACTCTCTCTCTCTCACACACTGACCCACCCACCGACCCATGGACCCATACCCCACTTACTTGCTTGTTCTGTCCATTTCATCATCATCATCATCGTCGTCGTCCAGGGCAGAATCATGACTAATGACACTGGAAAGATGTTGGTTGAAACGCGTCTAGAGAGGAAAAACTAGCATTATGATTTAAAAAAAATAATAATTTTTTTTGATCACTTCATTTGGGGCCTGACTGCCCTCATTTATTTCAATGAGAACAGAAGCTCTGAGCAGCCAACAGGATTGAGCCCATAATGGGGAATACTGATAAATGAGGCCCTTTAGCTTTTTGATAGGAAAAGCAGAAAACTCAAACACCATGAATGAAAGAGCAAATAATGAGTACATTTTTTTAAGGACACAGCATAATTCAAATAAACCCTTGATCGACATCACTTGAAGGCTGCCCATTGAGAATAAAGAAACTGCATTGAAGAGCACTGGCTATTTTTTCTTGTAAGCATCTTAGACAGAGAATTATGTTTCAGTATCTTCAGACATGCACTTGCTTGAAATTCTTAAGTTTAAGTAGTCTGTGTATGAGAAATTAAGTCAAACACTGGGGAACAGCATATACAGGAAAATGAGGTCAAGTCACCTGTTGTAATGAGAAAAAATTCTAAAGTCCCTATTTAGCCCTGAAGCAACACAGTTAAATTTGCAAATAAATTCGAGCTCTGCAGCATCACTGAAGACTTGAGCTGCTATTCATTTGCCTGAGCACAGCCATTAGTAAATAGTCAATGCAGTAATCGGGAAGACTGAAATGCTCACCCACTGCTCCCCAGTGTTTGAATCTTAACAACTGCTTTGATTTGCTATTACAGTGTGACCTGTTCCCATGACTTACACTCTCCTACATTTATTTCCTCCCGTTCTGTAAGTTCCCCCATCTTCAAAGTGTTTGACTTTCTCCCACAAAAACTCATGCATTAAATAAATCTGTTAGTCTTTAAGTGCCACAGGACAGGACTCCTTGTTTGTTTTGCTGAACTAGATAACATAGCTGCCCCTTTGGTGTTTTGGAAAACTGACTGAAGAGCTCACTATACCACCAGTGTAAATGCTTCCACAATGAAGTAGTGCATTGTTCTGTATAAACACAGACAAAGTATTACTCCCCAGCAACCAATTCCAGTGCTTCACTGCTCTCCTAGTTAGAGAATTTTTCCCAATATCCAACCTAACCACACACCGCCCCCCCCCAGCCTGAGACCCTTATTTTGTCATCTGCCACCTCTGAGAGCAGCCTAGAATCATACCCCTGGAATTCCCCTTCAGGCATCTGAAGGCCACTATGAAACTCTCTCCTCAGTTTTCTGTAGACTAAACAAGCCTAGTTTCCTCAACCACCCCTCATAAATCATATGCTCCAGACTCCTAATAATTTTTTGTTGCCCTCTGCTGGATTCCTTCCAATTTGTCCATATCCAAAACTGGACACAGTATGTGGCCTCACCAATAGGGGGAATAACCCATTCCCTTAACATGCTGGCAATGCTTCGACTAATGCAGTCCACCATTTCCTGTTGTTCGTTCCGAGTGCATGAGGTTGCATCTCTGACCATCTTGACTAAGAGTTCTCAACCAGCTTACCCTCCATGAATTTATCCAATTGTTATAGGAACCCAGTTACACTTTTGGCCTTCACAGTATCCATGGCTAACTGTGTTTAGTGTGTGAAGAACTTTCTTTTGTTTGTTTTATACCTGCTGCCTATCAATTTCGAGTGACCCCTGGTTCTTGTATTACATGAAGGGGTAAATACTGTAACACTTAACACTTGATTATTCACTCTTCTCTACACCAGTCATGATTTCATAGACCTCGATCATTTTCCCTGTTGTCTCTTATCCACGCTGAACAGTCCCAGTTTTCCATACTCAATAGTTTTTGTTGCTGTTCTCCATACCCTTTTCAATTTCTAATATACCTTTTTTTTTTTTTAATGAGATGGGGTGACCAGAACTGCAAACAGTATTCAAACTGTGGGTGTAGCAGGGATTTATATTGTGGCATTATGATATTTACTGTCTTCTTATCCATTAGTTCCTAACATTCTATTAGCTTTTTTGACTGATGCTCCACAGTGACTCCAAGATCTTTGTGGTAAGTGGTTACAGATAATTCAGACCCCATCATTTTATACACACTATAACTGGGATTATGGTTTCCACTATGCATTACTCTGCATTTATCAACAATTAATTTCATGTGCCATTTTGTTGCACAATCACCCAGTTTAAAAAGATCCTTTGCAATTCCTTCGCAATCTGCTTTGCATTTAATTAGCTTAAGTAATTTTGTATCATCTACAAATTTTGCCACCTCACTGTTAATCCCTTTTCCCAGATCACTTATGAATATGTTGAACAGTACTGGTCTCAATACTGATCCCAGGAGAACACCACAATTTCTCTCTCTATTCTGAAAACTAACCATTTAATCCTGTTCTCTGTTTCCTGTCTTTTCATCAGTTAATGATCCATGAAAGAACCTTCCTTCTTACACAATAACTGCTTAGTTTACTTACAACTCTGTTGTGAGGTACCTTGTCTAAAGCCTTCTGAAAGTCTAAGTGCATTATATCCATAGGATCACCTTTCTCTAACTGTTGATCTCCTCAAAGAATTCCAACAGATTTGCGAGACCTGGTTTCCCTTTACAAAAACCATGTTGACTCTTCCCCAACATACCATGTCCATCTGTGTGTCTAATAATTCTGTTCTTTACTATAGTTTCTGCCAATTTACCTGGTACTGAAGTTAAGTTTTTCAGGCTGTAATTGTCAGGATTACCTCTGGACCAATTTTTTAAAAATCAGCATCACATTTGCTATTGTCCAGTCTTCTGGTTTATGTAATAAGTTAGATACTTCAGTTAGTAATTCTGCAATGTCATATCTGAATTCTTTTAGTACTCTTGGGTGAATACTACCTGATACTGGTGAATTGTTTCTGTTTATCATTTTGTTCCAAAATCTCTTCTATTGACACTTAGTCTGGAACAGTTTCCAGATTTGTCACCTAAAAAGAGTAGCTCAGATGTGGGAATCTCCCTCTCATCCACTGCAGTAAAGACAGTTGCAAAGAATTAATTTAGCTTCTCTGCAATGGCCTAATCTACTCTGAGCTCTCCTTTTGCACCTTGATTATCCAGTGGCCCCACTATTTTTAAGCAAGCTTCCTACATCTGATGTTGTCATAGGATGCACATCCATGCACCATGAGGCTATGATCTATGCAACTCTTCTGTTCATTTTTGCAACATAATTTATGGTTTGACACAAATTAGGCCATGCATTTCTTTTGAATGCTTTGCTGTAATGTTATGGTATCACGTTACTTGCAGCACCATGTATATTACTTGGTTCAGACCAGCAGGGCTATCTCAGCACAGAGACTAGAGGCAAACATGACAAAGGCAATGCAAATTGAACTCAGTGGCCAAGGAGAAAGGAAATGAAGACACTCAATGAGAGACAAGCTGTTGGCTTTTTGCCACAGACTCTCCATCTTGAAACATCTACAAGGAGGACTAGAAATAGGCAGAGAATGGCTGTAAAACACAGCTGGACACAAGTAGTGAGACGAGCATAATTTTAGTAGTGTTGTTAGGTTAACGTGCTATATATCTTTTAGTTACTTGTGGTAACTCGTCACTCTTTTATTAAATGATTGTGCATCAATTTGCTAGGTACTCACTTAAAATCATTCTAATCAATAACTAGCATTTGTTTTACCTAAGGTGGTGTAGCCTTCAGAAAACGTGGATCAGAGAGGCTGGGCACATCCATTTCAATGTCAAATTGACAGACAAGGGCTTACGAGTGTAGGGGGACTGGGGAAGGGTCCCTGTAGGACAGAATTTTCTGGTGTTGCTTCTGGGGGCTTGGGATACTCAGTTGAGCCCCTCAAGTGGGCCTGTGCCTTGAGTGGTCAGAGGGTGCCCATCCACTGCCTGGGACTGATTACACACAGGAGGCTGGTATGAACTGACTCAGGAGTGAGTGATCATGTAGCATAATGAGGTAAGCTGTTGTTTAGGAATGGAGATCAGGGGGTTGTCACAGTGGCATACTAAACCAGATTCTGGGAGGGCACCATCGCAGATTTACTTAAAAACATTTTGTTGTTAGTTTTTTTTTTTTTAATCTTTTGCTAGTTGATCTTCAAATTCTTTGTTGGCCAGCCTAATTATACTTTTAGACTTGACTTGCCAAAGCTTATGTCCCTCTATTTTCCTCTTTTTTGACTTCCAACTTTTAAAGGATAACTTTTTGCCTGTAACAGCCTCTTTTATTCTATTGCTTAGCCAAGGTGGCCTTTTTGGGTGAGGTGGGGGGTTGTCTTACTATTTTTAAATTTTGGGGAAATTTAATCTGAGCCTCTATTATGGTGTGTGGAAAAGAATTTCGTGCAGCTTGCACGCATTTCACTCTTGTCATTGCTCCGTTTAATTTCCATTCAAATATCTTCCTTATTTTTGTGCCCCTACACTCGTAAGCCCCTTTCTGAAGTAATATGTTACTAGGTTGTTCTTGATTAGAATTGATAAATGCCACTGAGTAAAACAATTACTTTTGCCTGAATGCCTTGAAGAGATTTCTGAAAGTGTTATGGTTTGCCATAACTCTGCACATTAGTAGATCCCCGTAGCAACAGCATAGAATATGAAGACAGTACGACAGTAGACATTGCAGTGAAATAAATAAAAATAAAATACATTTCTTCCTTTCCCCTTGACTTTCACTCTCTCTTTGGAGATGGATTTTTGTTGTCAACTGATATTTTAAGAGCATGCTATAATAAGAGGAGGCAAGATTTTTACATGCAACTGATGAATGCCAACATAAAGAAAATAAGATTTAAACAAAAATATTTGAAGTTCAATTCTTGATTTAAAAAATCTTAAAAAGAAAAATAATATAACCTAGGACTAAACAAGCACATTCACAATTATGTAAGGTGCCAGAAATAGCCACTGAGACAAAATGTAACATATGTTTTTGAATAGATGACTTTCCTCTCAGAGTTGTAATAAAAATGACTGGAAGGGAGGGGTTTGGTCAGACTGCTTTGCAAATAAGGGGAAAAAAAATAAAAACCTTCTTAATAAATTCCAAAAGGAGAGCCATAAATCTTTTTCAAAGCTCTACTAGATGAAGTGACATAGTATGTGCACCTGCAAATGCTGTCAAAGTCATTTAAGAAAATCTTCCATTACTGACGAACCCTGCTGTTTGCAGTTATTTAAGCTTTTAATTTCTCTCTTTTCTGCATTTTGAAGTATGCACACTTTTCATACCATTTTGTTAAAAAAAGGTGGGGGTTGGGAGGGTACAGATTTTTGTTTCCCTCCTGATCAGAGTTCTAATGCACAGACTTCTTAAATTCATTACCAGAAGAAACAACATTTGCAACCCTCCTTTCTTGAAGCCTCAAAATGTTTATAAAGACTTAATGGACTGCTGTCATAATTTGCTTTATAAAGTAAGAAACAGACTTCCTACAGTTACTAAACTCATATGGCTTCTTCTAGTTGGCACTGTTTAGATAATAAATAATTTATAAAATTAATTTACATACACACACTTATACATACTATATCTTTCTATGTAACTTATAAAAGAATAAATTGAAGGTCTCTCTCAGAGACAGCCACCTCTTCTGGCTCACACAGCTATGTTATCTTTCCCTTCTCATCTATGAAATATATAGTAAGAGCCAAAAAGAAACAGTTTAAGATGTGTAGAAGTGATCAGCTGGTGACCCCCATGGGCAAGTTCACTGAGCCACCCACAAGCTTAACTAGCTTGTATGTTTGCTCTGGAGAAGGAGCAACTGTAGCCAGAGTGGGGTTGAGGTCAGAGGCTCATCCCCAACCACCAGGTGGCACCATGGTACCTAAAAGCAGCACTGTAGCATGAAATTGTCATTTACTCATCCTAGAGCCTCAACTTGTAGCCTGGTGATATATCTGTGATGCCGTTACTTTCTTCCTCCTGCCAACACATGTTTGATTTCATTGTTAATGTATGTTATTTTAATGTTATATGCCATAATGTTCCCCATTTTGTGTGTCTGCCCTCTCTAGTACATGTATACATGGAGACTGTATAAAGAATCAATGTTTGCTGCCAAGAGGACTAAAGTGGGTGCTGGCAGCTGATTTTGGCAGCCACTATAAATATGGACAGAATCAAATAAAATGAAAAAAGTTACAAAAGAAAAAGGGTTTTATATATGCCAGTGGTTTAACATAATTTCCTATGGTGGCACAAAAATCTCAAAAATGTAGGAGAAACACACTAATACTAAAGGATTTAAATGTTAAGATTGTTACATTTTTGATTGGGTATGAAAACCAATCTTTGAAATGTCAGCTTTTCATTTAATACCACAGTTTGCAGGAGCATAACTTTCTGGTAATAAGCTCTTATTGATCAGTACAAACACAGGAAGTTTGATAAGGCTACTGCCATTAAAAGTCCTCAAAGTGAGAAACAAATAACCCTTGTACAAATGGCAGCATGTATAAAGTTTTGCTTTTACTGACTATTCAATATGTCAACATTTAAAGTTTTCAACTGTGTTTAAAATAAAATGTGAAGTAAAAAAATTTCCTTTTGGTTTATGGTTATTCGTTTAATGAGAAAACTAAATAAAGAAAATACAGTCACCAGAAATTTTATTTCTCCCCATCCTCTCCTTCTCCCATCCTATCCAGCAATAGGAATTACAGACAGAATTATAGCTCCTGTACAAGAACAAGGAGACAAAAAAATAAAAATTAAAATTAAAATTAAAAAAAAAAAATCAGTCAGTAAAGAGTAATGTGCAAGCACTAACACACCCACTCCTTTCCAGCTAGACACTTCTACATTACAGTAATGGACAATGAGATCATAGAGAAAATATTTAAAGTCACACTCCCCAATGGCAGACAAGAATGATGCAGGAAAATGGGAGGAAAAGAGAGGGCGATGACAAATAGGATCACTGGAGAGTAAATTTTCCCTTGTTTAATGTTCCTCTTCTGCCTTATAAAAAGCAACCACAATTACACACAAATGATGTCATAAGAAGCGAGCCAAAAGAGCTAGGTTTACTTTACAGTAGTGCTCAACAGTATTTTACAATATAAATTAATCCTTAATCTGCCAAAACACTATGGCTTTGGTAGCCTTTTCCTCAACTGATAATCATCGCAAAGAGGAAACTTCTAAACTGTGACTGAGACACAGAAAAAGATTTCAGAACTTCAGGGAAAGACACTTGCTTTGTTGCAGAAAAGACAGATGAGGACACTACCTAAGGAAACCAATAGGTTCGTTAACATATAACTCTGAATTAATCCCCAGAATAAACTCAGTGGGAGAGTCAGTGAACTGTCGGGTTTTGAAAGACGCAAACCACCGAAGGAGAAATAATCAGTGAGTATAATTCTCACCTCTCTGTGGGATATCTTGACAGCAACTGAAAACGCTACCCTAAGAGAACTGTATTTATAATCTCAGGGATAGGTCTCTCAAAGTTTGAACGTGCTTCTATGAACACGTGAAAATCCAAGAACCATTTGCTGGCATTTAGGTCTCTGTGAAAGAAGGAAATAAAGAAGTTTTGGGGCATAATGATAGAAATCATAAAGAATCAGAAGGCTGAACGATGGACCTGGAGAAGATCAATTAAAGCAGATGTAAAGGACTTAAAGGCCTCTCTTGAAATCAGCCAGTACTAATATATTACTCCGGTGGGAGACAGCCCAGATATCAGATCTCCCCAAAAAACATAAGGGAACTGGTTTCTTTCCCAGAGACAGTTGCCATTATAGTGAATAGTAGTTCATGCTGAGCCTGTTCTCTGTGACGATGTCTTTCCCTTTAATGTAAATTATTCCCCACATACAGCAAGGAATTAGAGGGAAGGATGTGTGTGCTGTGGAATTCAGGTAACAGCAGAGGGAAACTGATGTTTATAGGGAAACATGATGTAGGGGGTGGGGAGAGATGAAATTTGGAGGAGACTGGTGAATTTGGAATTACAATTGGGTTGTTTTGTGCTGCTCTGTTGATGGAAAACAGCTGTAAACTCATTTTAACTGGCCAGAACACTTGGGTTGCTTTGCCTTGCTTCTGAGTGGGCTAAAGCAGCCAGAACATATCATTTAATCTAAGCCTAAGAATTAAAATAAAGAAAAATTGATTCCAGGTTGATACACCAAAACATCAAATCATTAGAACTATCACATGATAGCATGCTCTTCAGGATTTTTATTAACTGTTCACGAACAAAACTACTGCTATTTAAAAAAAAGAAAATTCCCAGATAAAAGCTATGTAACAGTGGAGCTAAGGTTAAGGGTACATATGAGTAATCTGGGCTAAAACAGATTATTGAAATGTCATAATGATTCCCAAAAAAGCATCATACATTCAGAGTCCCACAGCTAAAGGAAATCTGCTGCTCCTACTGGCTAGAGTGTGGGAGAAGAAAGATGGACTATCAACTCCAACCTTCCTCCACAAGGAAAAGAGGGGCAGTAATCTCAGGAGTGAGAAGAACCCTTCAGGAAGTCACATTCTGCCACGAGAATGTGGGCAACAGCCTGATGGTGAAGGTGGGAAAGATTTTTCTCAGTGTAGATAGGCCTTGGTAGGGAAGCATGGAAGCTCTGAAAACAGAGGGGGTTGACATGATAATAGTTTTAACACTGACAGTGTTAACCAACTCCAAACATACAAAGTCATGAAACTGGGGTGCCCGGTTCTGTAACTAGTTTAAAAATCATACTTTAAAAAAAATACTAGACACTGTTCTTTTATCTCCCTTCTGATTAGTGTAGCTTCCAGGGGGTTCATCTTTTAAATGTTTTCTACCCAACCAGGAAAGCTAGAAACTTTTTTAAAAATAAAAGCTGAGATTTTTTTCACATCAGTGACAGGATTCCAGGAGCTGCGGCTTTCAGAATGGAACCAAACATGACACACAATAAACTCAGCATAGCTGGCAACACTGTAGCAGCTCCAATTCTGACACACTAACTTACAGGGTCTGTTACAGCCTATCCAGCTGAAGAGCTCTCAGGCTGGCTTGCTCAGTCCAAGCAGTTAACCTGTGTTGCAGGATGATGGAGTTGAGCCTTAGGGACTGATTCCAGAACACCTCAGTTCAGAGCCCCTGACAAGAAGATTTAGTCATAAGGAGAAAATCTTCCTGTGAGTTCTGTGTAGAATTACTCCTTCTAGCTGTCAACTCTGTTAGATGTAAGGATTCTACAGCAGGGGTCTCAAACTCAAATCACCACGAGGGCCGCAAGAGGACTAGTAGAGGACTGCATGAGGATTACTATGGAAGTCCAAGGGCCGCATCACTGAAACCATTCCATGCAACGATATTGCAAATATCGGTAATGATCATGTCATTGTGGGCCGCAGGAAATAGCTTTAGGAGCTGCATGCGGCCTGCAGGCCACGCGTTTGAGACCCCTGCTCTACAGGAAAGGATTTTTCCTTGTTGCTCTTCTTCTCTTTTCTTTTTCCAGCTGCTGTAATTATTGTCTTGTAACTAAGAAGAAGTCTTATAGCACTTTTAGAGACTAACAAACATATTTATCACATAGTTAATCTTTAAAAGTACTACAGAATTCCTTGTCTGTTTTGCTGAACTAGACTAACACAGCTACCTCTTTGGAACTTGTCTTGTAATTTACTCAGTTCTTTCTTCACTGCATCTCTCTTGCTTACAGGAGGTTAAAGAATGGGTGGAATGAGACCTGAAGCTGGAGACAAAAGGCACCTCTCTCCATGTTTTTATGTCAGGAGAAAAAATTAAGTTGGAAAGGAAGCAGATGCACATGTGCCTTGACTGTCAGAATTTTGACTCCTTCCTTCTGCTAGGTGGAGCCATAACACTGTCTGTAACTGCTATTCTTAGGTCGGATGGGATACATGGCAAGTAAAAGTAAAAAATACAATGCAAAACTAGATAGCCTAAAATTCATTTTGATACAAAGTATATGCCTCATTACTTGAGTTAATTATCAAATATTAAAGAGCTTCTTCTGATTTGCCACAGCATATTGAGCATAAGACTGTTTCTCTTTCAGATCTTTAAAAGAATCCTTTGTTTGTATAACACTAGGATTGTTTTTGTGACAGACTCACAGCTGAAATCCCTTTCCATTCATTAGTTTGAGAACTAAAATAGATCACATATGCCAAAAGAATGCACCTGCCAAGCTTTCACTTTCTAGGTTTCTCATTTGGATAAAGCTGAGGCAGCATGTGCTAATGTCTTTGCCCTGAAAAGGCCAAATACTCATCTAAATGCCACAAAGGCCAACAAGAGTTTCTGGACCAGCGTCCAGGCCCTTCTTTTTTTTGTTTAGAAACTTGATGACTGACAGAAATGGTTTTCTAGTATGGTTTATCAGTGAGGAGGCAAAACCACATGAAGGGGCAGATGTCTTCTATGGAATAAAATGAAACATGAGACTCTAAATCAACAGTGATTTTCTGTAATGGTGAAACCTGCAGTAGTATTGAATTTAGTTCCATTAAAAGTTCTTTTTGTTTTGTAAAGACCTCAACTAGAAAATAAAAGTATGTGCTGAACACAGAAGAGAAACATTCAAAGATAAAAATAAAAAGCTTTACAATATCTGCATTGTCTCTTTTTTGTTTTAAATACATCCATCTTCTAAATAAACCACTAAAATGAAGTACTATCCCGTCAATATTTGTTCATAATTAATCTGAAGAATATGGTTATGTCAGAAATATTTTAAGTAAAATAAGGAACTCACTAGATAATTACTATTCAGAGACAACATCTACAAAAATAAAGATTGCTTTGTTTGAAGGACATGGCTATGACAAAACAAAATATCTAAAATGTAAGGTTCACACTATAAGTCTGGTTACTCTTTTAGATAAGAATTCCATTGATATAATGGTTACTGTTTTCTTTCCAGAAGATCGTTTGATGTAAGGAGCAAGCATTCACCATACAATTTTGGCTACATAGATGCTTAGTGTATCTGGGAAGATATTAAAGCCACCAGAGGGCACCCTAGTAATCTTTTGGATTTTTTTTTTGCTGTTTAGGGTTTTCATTTTTAATTAAAAGAAAAGGTGAGTATTTTGCAGAATGAAGAGATCTTGCCTGACAAACAAAGACAAAAGACCTTCCCCACAAATTAGATGAAAATTAAAATTGATGGAAAAAAATTCAGATTATGCCCTCTTTTATTCAAAATACATAATTTACTAACTGACTGAAGTTTATTTCAGAAGAAATGCTTTATAGGAAAATGAACCACACAAGTTACAAATTCAGAACAGCTAATTGTTACTGTTATGACATCTGTCAATTGTAATATTTATCTACTTTACTTTAATTATTCTATGAGGATTAAAACTCCATGCAAAACAATCAAGAAGTCTGGAGGCACTTTCAAAGACTAAAACATTTATTTATCACCTGAGCTTTTGCTGGAGAAAATCCCACTTCGTCAGACACTTAAAGATGGAGAAGTACAGGTGAATGGGAGGAAAGTAAGTGCAGGGAAGTATAAGTCAGAAGATCAAGTCAGACTGTGTTATGCTTCCCTGTACTTACTTTCCTCTTATTCATCTGTACTTCTCCATCTTCATGGTCTGACGGAGTGGAATTTTCGCCCACAAAAGCCCATGCGATAAATTAATTTGTTAGTCTTCAAAAGTGTCACTAGACTCCTTGTTTGTTTTTCTGAACTAGACTAACATGGATACGCCCTTGGAATTTGTCATCATGCTCCATGTAGGATTTTCAGTATATGTGGGGCATGTAGAGAGATGCTATTTACATATTTCTGTGTTTGAGGTCACATTCATGAAACATTTCATCTGAATCCAAATACAATAGAAAGCACCAACTACTACTTTTATGGTTTTTTTTAAATTATGAAGATGTTCAATTGGTGTTTGATAGTGAGACTTGCGTCTCTTTCTTTTGCACTATTTACATTCAGCAGCACTCCAATGTCCCGATTATGCTCCAATCCCCTCATCCCACATTTCCTTTCTGTTTCCACCATGACTCACCACCACCACCTTTCGCCAGGTTGGGAGGACAGTCAGGTACTGGAGGCCAGTTGTAACTAATGATTAGGTCATTTCTTTGCTGGGCATTGGGGGTGGTATTGATGTATGGGATAGTCAGTGTTCTCCTGAAGATGCTGAACATTGCCTCCTTCTCCCTGAAACTTGCTAGAGCAGTTGAGGAGAAGCCAAGTGCACATCCAATCACTTAAATTGCGTGCATTCTATTTATTGTGATATATTACATAAAGCATTTGAAAGTCACATTTATGCTCTGCTTTAAAAAGGGGAGGAGGGAAGAATACTTTTATTTGGTCAATTCACTTATATCTGGAGAAAGTGAGATACAAGGTTTACTCTCAACTGGTTTTAGCTTCACTTGTTAAGGTTTCCATTATAAAATAGATTTTTAAAATACCTTCAAACCCTGTATTTAAAATACTGCATGGTCATGACAAATAGTTCACTTGGTTGCTTCAATATATGTATAAGTAAAGTAGCACTGACATATTGGGATTCCTGGTAAATCCACACTTACAATCCAAATGCCCTATTTTTTATTATGGCCACAAGTTAGTGCATGCCTGTAAGTCTTACGTCTATTTCCTTAGAGACAAGGGTGCATTGGTAGCTTATTAATTATAAAATGAGCTCATAGCTGTTACACAGTACTCTGCAAATCTGCTAGCATGTTTTATAAGCCACTGAATACATAAGGACTATTTAAATCCTGCAGTGTTCCCTTTTAAATAAGACACACAATAACCTAGGTTAATGGTTACATATGGCAAAACTACATAGATCATATTCGTGAAAACAAATAGATCTTTCTGGCATTCCTCCTTTGTTCTTATTGGAACAGCCGCCCCCTCTTTTATTTTATTTTATTTTATTTTATTTTATTTTATTTTATTTTATTTTATGCACTGTGGCAGAAATGTGATTGTGTCAGAGTACAGCACCTCTACCTCCACAAATCTGTACTATATTAATGCATGTAAAGACAAGGAGTTAAAAATATATTCTGCAAAACTGAGCTCTCACTAGTTTAATTCATGTATTACCAGAAAATTCCAGTAAACAGTAAAAAGATAGTTCATAGAGTGCTGTTTGCTTATGTGGCAAAATAATGTAAACCTGGGTGGAAACAATCTCATGTTTTATATTAGCTTGTTGTTCAAAACATTTAACTCAAAATTTCTCATTTTGCCTCATGTACTTTGTCTACTTAGAAAATATCAGAGAAATGTTAGTAGTTCTTGGCATGAAACAGTTAACAGCAGTGTACATGCCAAGGTTTTAATAAGGCTTAACAATAAAAAGCTTCAATCCTCTACTTTCACTAGATTTTGTTGTGGTTTTCCCTCGCTTAGGGCAATCCATCTGTTAATGTTGACTTGCAATACAAGTAAGCTCATGCTTGTACACAATAAGCCCAGAATAGCTAACCTTAGCAAAAGTAGGCTCATATGTATATGAGAGAGAGAGAGAGAGAGAGAGAGAACAATTCTTCTAACGCTATCTTAGGCTATGCTGAATTGTGTATTTTTCCCCACTCTCTTTAGGAAAGATTTTCCAAATGCTAATTAAAGAAAGCCAATATAATCACTACAGTTTCTGATGAGAGATTTAATTATTTATCCTCTGATTAGGCTTCAACACCTCTTTTACATATCATAACTCATTCCGATTTATTATTTTTTAAGAAAGTCTGAATTTTTAAAAAAAAACAACCACAAGAGCAATGATAAAGATTAGTAAATATTCATTGTTAAAAATGGCTCTGCACTGTGACCAGCACCAGTATTCTCACTGGGCCAAACTGGCCTTGTTTTCAATAAAACCAGAGAAGAATCCTTTCCCTTGAGCCCTGTTAGGCTGAGGCTGCAGTTGGAACTGTCATCTTCACACAAAAGGAAAGGGGTTGGGTTTTACAAACGCAAAGCCTAATTGGGAGATCTTCATGGCTGTACCCTTGACATTTATTTAAGCCTCATCAACAAACCAGGAAATAACCGTACTAATTAGTGGACCAGCATACAAACTACTATTTGGTGAGGTAAAAAGCAGATTCACATTCTATTGTGAAAAAAACTCCTGGTAATGGAGCAGCTATTAAACTGATCTCTAGAATGAAGTGCCACATGCTATTTTATAAAACTATTTTTTAAAAAAAGTATCAAAAAGATTTTTAATTAATTTCAAATGACCAGTTTGACATTTATGATTCACTGGAAAGCAGCAATGGGGAAATAAAAACTCCCATCCACAGGACTGACATGAAACAGAAAGTGCAGCATTGGATTCTTTATCTTGCAGTGTTTTAAATTGACTTTCATGAGATTGTTGGTAACCGGGGGGGGGGGGCGGGGGGGCTCACTGTTGTGAGGCAAGATGACATAAAAAATCAACTCTGTCTGGGATTTTGGAGGTATTTGGGATAATTGATTTTTCAATGAACCAATTTTTTTAGCTGTTATTTAAAATGTATTTTTAACCATGTAAGCTACTATGTAACCATTAACACTGATCTTATTTTTCAGTTACTACACAGACATGACGATGATAGGTGCCATTTTAGAAACCTGGACAAAAAGATTAATCAGCAGGAAGGAAAGCTACAGACAAAATACAAAGCCCAACAGTTATGAAGTATACTAATTAATGCAATTCACTTGCTTTAGTAAATAAATAAATAATTAAATTTGTATGGACATAAGTTTTCAAAGTCAGTTAGTCAATCCAGTGGATCTTGCCTTATTGTTAGGTGATGCAGATAACATCCATGTTTAAAAAGAACACCAACTGTAACACAGAGGGTTGCCTGAGGTCCCACATATATAATGATGTTTTGGGGCCACAAAGCCCAGTATGCATTTTTTTTGGAACTGTGCAAGACCAAACTTCTTGGTCAGAGATTAAAGCTTGTTGTTCCCTGGCCACTGAGTGCATATGACATTCAGGGTAAAGGATGGGGTGGACACAGGTTAGGCTGTTTTCTCAGCTCAGGAGCCATTAGTAACAGGGCTTGTCTTATAAATAAACCCTGCTTTTTAAAGCACAGTTAGATTTTCCCTGCTCTCTCCCCCCCCTCCATGTAGATAGATAGATCTATCTATCCATAGGCTGCTCTATCCTGATACACTGTATCATTCTGAGGAGAAGCCTTTGTTGTTTCAAAAACAAGTGATGGTTGCTTGGCAGAAAAAACAGAATATATCTCACTATCACATGAATGAAAAAAAATATAAAGGTTGAAGCATTCTGCAAGAACACAGCCCTTCAGAAGATATATTAATATAAAATAATAAAATTTACTTTGGTATAATTTGCTTATGTTGACTCTAGTTTCAAAAATCAAACAAAGTGGAACAGCAGACAGAAATGACCATGAAGTAAATTAATACACTAAAGTTTGTTTATGTGAAGCATTTGAAAACAATTGAACATTCAGATCTATATTTTAGCTACATTATCTGTTGTATATTTGCATATGCATACAAGTTTAAGTGAACATACAAACAGATTTGGGTATGTGTTTCTACATTGTCCTAAAATATGCAGTGTTATGGGACACAGAGATGTGACTGAAGAAAACGTTTCTGTAAACTAGAAAGCCAGTTACCAATTAAAAATAAATGTTATGTATCAATTACTGTTACAAATATCACATTTTTAAAATTCTAAATGTATCTGCATATCTTCTGTCTCTACAGTCAAGGCAGCAAATTTAAAGTATACTAGGATCTTGAAAGAAAGGATGTGATATGCTAGTCACTGAAAATACAGAGGGCACACAGTTGCAGAGTTTAGAATTACTGTATTTAAAAAGGAACCTGAAAAGCATGTTGCAGAAAAGAATCTACCTGCATAATTAAAGTAGATATGCCTAAATTATTTATACCACTGGAACCAACTGACTCCGTATTACCATAAGTTTTCGAACATTCTACTGAGCAAGTCACTAATCTAGTCTAAGTTTATATAAGCTTTGAGAAACAGTCTATATTATTGTTCAAAAAACTGAATACCAGTAGTTGTGTTTGCAGAATTAGAATTTTATCATAACATTATTACATCTAAAGTAAAATAATGTCAATTGTCAGATAAATTTAACTGTCAGTTTGAAGAGATACTCCTTTGACCTCCAGTACACACTTCTCATCTGAAGAAGAAACTTTTATGTCATAAAAATCAGGAAACAGTACATATTATACATATATATTCTTATTTAAAAGAAATCACAACCTCCCAAAAATGTCTATTACTTTATATAGAATAAAGGTATAATCCAAATAAAATTTGGGCACTTGGGAATTACCATTGGACTAATACTAGAACCAGAACCATTCAAGGAGCTGATGGTAGAAAGACAAAAGATCTGACACACTGTTAGCTAGATGACTTAGTAGTAAATTCATTATATGATAATAATCAGCTTGTTCAAGATCTGAATTAAAAACATGCACTCTCAAAATCAACTGATTTTAGATAAAGTATTAACTTGTGGCACTTTATAGTAGAGCAGTAAAAATACAGGTTAGCAGTGAAATTTGGCTGGGGCACACATGAACATGCCAGAATTCCTTTACTAAAAAATAATATTCACGATTGCTCTGAAATGTATGTTTTATGCTTATGAAATTACTTACCTAATAGGAATCCTCCAGGAGGAAGATATATGATGAGCCATTTTCCGTCCTTTCAAAACAGTGTATTATGCAAGCAGTATTATTGTGACTACTACTTATCATCAAATTTCATTAATATAGATGGCAAAATATTATGGTTCATACCTTCATTAACACACTACTGTAAGAGGAAAACATTTCCTCTCACATTTAAGAAAGTAAGAGCATAGGTTTCAGATGACTTACCTGGGCAAGTCTTCGTTTTTCTGAGCTTTCTCTTCTCTGATAGTGCAATGTGTAAACTGGAACATCTTGTACAGCACAAGTTGCATATTCTTCATCACCCTCCTTAACAAAAAAGAGAGTTAAAATCCCACATTTATAATAGTTATCTACATATCCTATGTATTTATGCATACAGAAAGCACAAAAATTATTTTGTTAATACACAGATTATGTTACTAAAAACTGTCATAAAAATATCATTATGTATTTACAAAAGGAAAGATTGCAAAAAGCTATAATTCTCAAATGCAATTATGACACTCAGTGGGAGTCTTCAAATAAAGTTTTTACAATATACATAAAATAATTTAAATCCATTTATGTTTATGAAACATTTCTACAGATTTATATTTGAGAAAAGTAAAAAATTATATTAAGTTTAGTTCCCCTTCCCCACAAGGAAGATTGTAAGTGAAGAAATAAACCTCATTAGGAAAACTGGGCAGTCACATGCCTAAATCAAGTTTCAGATTGATGTGTCTATGTTACTTTTGAAAGTTGAAAATGTTCTTTTATTTTAAAACATTAGCATTGTGCTTGGATCTTATGAATCTAAAGCAGACAACTGCACTTTCTGAATTACATTGTACTGCAAGACTACCCTGTCTTAAATTCTCAGCTTGAAGCAAAGGCTTCAATTGTGATATCAAAGCAATCAACTTTATGAAAACATACATCCTGTTAACGTATCTTTGAAGATCTCTGTTGTTCTATGATAAAATATGCAAACAATAAAGAGATTATTCAGTGGATGCATAGAATGACAGATAGTTGCTAGAGGGCTCGTTATGAAAAATGTATTGTTGAACAAAGGGCTAAGCATGTTTCAAAAGTCATTAAAAACACAAATCTCATGTGATTTGTAAAGTATAATCTTCAATCTGATAGAAGAAGCAAGGTAAAAAAGTAAAAATTATATTACATACCTTGTGTTTTAACTTACTCTTCACTTCTTTTATTCCCTGCTTTGCATGATTTTTTGCCTAAACATTCAAAACAAAAGGCCTTAGCTGGTTGTACAAGCTTTGTTCAAACAATATGCTTCATAGAGACATAGTTAATAAGAATTTTTATACAATACAAGGATAATCATCTCTATTGCTAATTTCACATAGACTGCACCAGTCACCATCAGTAATCTCTCTGCACACACATGCCAGTGCTGTGGAAACACACTAGTGTAGACAATGTATCCTCACCTATTACTAAAAATGAACCACCCTATTGGTTTCTAATATCCATCCCTTTATTTGAAATGGTTCTTTATGTTCGAAGTAGTATTTTAATAAAAAGTAATTTTGGCAACTGCTAAGATTGTTAAGCTAACTGCTATAGTGTTGCTGTCTGGCAACTTGCAACGCAAAATCAATCTTAAAAGAAATGGAGTGGTTTTACATGCAGATGAATAATTTCTCCAGGGCAGCTGAACTGCACAGTGCTGGTATTTAGGGGGAAAGTGTGCATTAAAATAGGTAGTCAAGTCTCATGATTGTTCATGACAATGATTTGCCTGTTCTATTGCAAAGGTCTAGATGACAAGTAACTGTATTTAAAATTTTCTACTGTTTATTTTTTCCTGCCATGGGGTGGGGGTGTTCTAATCTGGCTTTAAGAGGATCAGGAGAGTTTTCTTACTTGAATCCAATTGGATTTGAGTTAACTTGAGAACCAATTTTCAAAAGTAGCCTTGAAAATTATGGCTACAACTTCTCTCATTTAAAAGTCATGTATGAAAAACTTCAGAATCTACACATGAAAATCAGTGATATACATCTCTTAATTACTCATTCTACACCCAGGTAAATGTAGTTTGTAGGGAGAGTGATAAGTATTTCCATACACAAGCACCTTGGGGCACTTTTCAAGGCCAAATACAGGTGCATTTGAAAATCTGATCCTTAAATCACAAACTAAGTAGCTCAATAACAATGCAACAAGGTGCCTTATAGTAGATGTCTGCGAGAGAACAACAATTTAACTTCCAAACTCAGATGCCACAACAGTCAGATGCATTTAGAAGCGTTCTGTTAGGATTCTGGAAGAAGATATAAATTCCATTATTGTTTCAGTGCACAAGATAACCCTTAGTGCAATATCTGTCGATATTCCATGTTCCCATTATCAGTCAGGGAAGGGCCAATCAAGGCAGCAGCACCTACGGAAGGGGAAAGGAGAATAGAGGATATAGGCCTGTTCCTGCACCTTGTTCCAAGTATAAGGACCTCTGAACATGCACAGAGCTGCACTGCAATTAATGAGGCTTCTAAGTGCACAAAGCAGCTGGCTGATCCAGAAAAAGCTGTGGAATCAGGAAATGGACAGCTGGGAAGAAATCATGAAACCTCATCTAACCCTATGAAAAAAAGAGGAGAATAACTCCTGCTAACCTGTGAAAGAACCATTTTTAAAATTATAAATGAGTGCATGACTACAGTATCTTTAATTTACCTGTTTCTTTCCTCATGACTTCTGTGAGAGTTTGAACCAATATACAATTAAAAATTCTCTTTTAAAGTTTTATTAAAAATCTACTAGCACCAGACTGCAGTACTGATTTATTCAAACTACTTACTATGCATCAATCTAAAGAGCCTTAAGAAAAGCCAAAGGGAAGGCAAAAGAAGACTTTTCTCCTATGTGTTTTGAATCCAATCTTAAAATTCTTATGAGGTAAAACACTGTTTTTATCCCCTGGATAATATTATGTAATTCACAAGCTCTATGAGTTAGGTGTATTTAAAAAGACAATTTAAAAACTGGACAGACTGTTGAACTGGAGACATAAAACAAGTCAAACAACATGTGGTGAACTGGGGTGTAAATTCTCATTGCACAAGCCTGTTGCTCATTGTCAGTATGGACCTACTACCATATACTAAAAGTTCCCTGGAACACGTTCATCTATTCCTGTTCCAAAGTGGACAAGATCAAAACATATCAAGTAACTTTTACTATCAGAGGGTCCACGTGCCCAGTTAGCACATGGCTTGCTAGAGCAGTGCAGATTTACACCCCAGCTTCTCGTGTATTAACTATTCAACCAGACAAGCTTGCATGTCAATGTACAGGAATGTAAGCCCATCACTTTTTGAATTAGTGCTATTTTATTAACACCATAGCAGTAAGTTTAGAAAATGCCCACCCAAATAAATGAGTTATGTTAGAGGTTCTGAACTATCATCATCCCCTGCACTCTGTGCTTCCCAAAACACTTTTGGAGAGTATATCACTTAATGCAGTGGTCCCCGAACTTTTTCTGTCACATCCCACTTCACACTAATGCAATCTGTCCGTGCCTCCCCAGGAGCAGAGCTACTTTAGGACTGCAGCTGCAGCTGCAGCTAGGAGTGGGGTCACAGGTTGCAGCAGATGCTGTGGCTGAAAGCAGAGCTTTGGGTGGAACCTGGGAGCTGAGGCCAAACTCTGCAGTTTGGGGATCACTGACTTAGTGCCAAAAGTGGAGTTGCATTTGCTTATGAGAAGGCTCATTTTGTCCCTTACAAACTTATTGTTATTTACACAAAGACCCCTTTATACCACTGAGGACTGTAAATTACACGTATATTCACTTTAAATTTACACTGCCAGAGAGGTATAAAGGAGTTCATGTAAACGAGATTTAGTATTTCCAGCTTCCATATTTTTATGACATCAGTGAAGAAGAGCTTTTCAGACACATTTCAAGGTACTCAAGTAAGCACCTACTATGTATTTTGAATGAAGCCAAAAATAGTGTACTGAACACCGAGTGGTTATTGTTCTGCACAAGCCATCTGTCAGATTCAAAATCAACTTTTAAGTTCCCAGCACTGTACTTCTATAGGAATGAATACTGCAAACAATCTCAAACTGTAATACTTTTACATAATACATATCAGAAGAATATAGGTTTTTCAGTTATTGAGAAGAACTGGAAATAGTCAGAGGTTCATGCAATTTTTTATGCACATTTAGAATTGGTCTTACAAATTTGTATGCTGTTCTCATAGCCGGGCTGGCTTTGGTCATTGCTGTGTTGATCAGTGCACCTCCTTTCTGAAACATAAAACCCCATATTTTAATAACCCTTCTAACACAGGTTAAAAGTTATGACAATAGCAAGTAATGTAAGTAACAGGCTGGCATGAAATTAAGTGGGAAAATAATGGCCCTCTTTTTAAATTAGGAAAAGCTTCCACAGCTGCACTCCATCTACAACCTACTGCCTACAACCACACAGGAGTTACAGTATGTCAGTATCATGGCTGACACATATTTATCGAGGCATTCTAAGATAATGATACATTCTTATATTCATGCATGAATTGTTAACATTTCACATGTAATGGGCAAGTTTTACTGGGTTTTATTAATGGATATAATGCATCTTTTTTAAAAAAAATCTTTTTCTAGCACATTGAGGTAATCATGTCTAATTTAACTATATATGCATTTTGTCTAAAATATTATCATTTATTAAATGTTCCTTGTAACTCTGTTGTGCAACAAAGGACCCTCTATTAGTCAAACTATATAAAAACATTAATATTAACCAATCTGCTGTTTACTAGATGTGATAAAATTCCTATCAAATCCAAATGCCACACCTAACTCACAGTTATGGAATGTAACACAAGACAGCATACAGAAAAATTACTTGGCAAGATGAGCAGAAAAAAAATTATGTGTTTCTTAAAATTTGGCATTTATTTTGTGGATGAGACATTTTCTCATTTTTAGACTAATGTAAAAATACTGTTATGACAAATATAAAACATATTTGCGTAAAAATAACTTCCTTAATTATGTAAGGTACTTTTATGTTACAGGAATACAAGAAACAGTACAAAAATTTAGACAGTGGGACTAACTGGCCATATAAAGTCAAAGACCCTTTTAAACCCTGAAGTTCAGTATGCTGACTTTTACAAAGATAAACTAGTCAAGAAAAATAAGAATTTTATACCTTTACCGTATGCACCCACTGCTGGTAAGATCTTGAATTTCCTGAGTTGTGAATATAAAATAAAATAAAATGATCAGAACACATTTTGGATGTTCCTGCCCCTCCACAATATACTTTTTTTTTTAATAAGACAAAGTTCCCTTAGATTTTTATATGACTTTGAGTCACCAAAAAATGTGAAGAATGAAACTCCATGTACATGAAAACCAAAATGGGGTTACCCTATTATTAACCCTTTATTTTCTTTCTCTGCATGCTTCTTTTTCTGTACACCACAGTTGCTAAGTCCAATTCAAGTACGAAAAAAATTAAGGTCACAAGAAACAAGGGACTCATTAAGCAAAAGGAAAATCATAAAAAGTCTGAAGGAGAGGTATGTATATATTGTTCAAAGAATGTATTTTGTATTGAATACTGTGATTTCCTTCTTTTTACCTTGCAGTGAGAAGAGGAATTGGGCTGCATACGTTATCATCATACAAGCAGAAAGAAAGCAACAAATGACAGGAATAAGGATCTTGGCATTGCTTCGTGTCTCCTGTGTAGGAGACTCACTGTAACTGGAAGTGTAAATTACATGTTCTTTCTTTCACACAGTAGAAGGCAAGTGGATGAGTAAGTCAACTACCAACACAGATAAGATCATTTGGTGCTATTCTATTATTAAATTGGCCATAGAAGACAAGCTAAAATTTGATAGTAATGGCTGAGGTAGAACTGAAACATCAGTTTCAGAAGGTACTTCAGTTGAACACGTAAGATAGAAATATTCAGAGCAGATTAATCACTTGACTTTACTGATACTATGAAGTGTAGTGATAGCTACCATGAATCATAGAATCATAGGGTTGGAAGGGACCTCATAGGTCATCTAGTCCAACCCCCTGCCAAAAAAAGCAGGACCACTCCCATTAGATCATCCCAGTCAGTGTTTTGTCCAGCTGGGACTTGAACACCTCCAGAGATGGAGATTCCACCACCTCCCTAGGCAACTTATTCCAATGCTTCACCACTCACCTAGTAAGGAAGTTTTTCCTAATATCCAGCCTGGACCACCCCAGCTGTAACTTGAAGCCATTGCTTCTCGTTCTGCCCTCTGTTACTACCGAGAACAGTCGAGCTCCCTCCTCCTTGGAGCAACCCTTCAAGTAGTTGAAGGTTGCTATCAAATCCCCCCTCAGTCTTCTCTTCTGCAGGCTAAATAAGCCTAGTTCCTTCAGTCTTTCTTCATAGGGCTTGTGCTCCAGCCCTTTGATCATTTTGGTTGCCCTCCTCTGGACTCTCTCTAATTTGTCCATGTCCTTTTTGTAGTGGGGAGCCCAAAACTGGACACAGTATTCCAGATGTGGCCTCACCAGTGCAGAATAGAGGGGAATGATCACATCCCTTGATCTGCTGGTAACACTTCTTCTGATGCAGCCCAGTATGCCATTGGCCTTTTTGGCAGCAAGAGCACACTGCTGACTCATATCCAGCTTCCCATCCACCATGACTCCCAGGTCCTTTTCTCCAGTGCTGCTATTTAGCTGATCACTCCCCAGCCTGTAGCAGTACATGGGGTTTTTTCGTCCCAAGTGCAGGATTTTACACTTATCCTTGTTGAACCTCATGAGATTCCTCTTGGCCCACTGCTCCAGTTTGTCTAGGTCTCCCTGAATCCTGTCTCTGCCCTCTAGGGTGTCTACCGTTCCCCCCAGTTTGGTATTGTCAAGGCTTTTTCCCCACTCTGGCACTCTGAGTGCAGAAGGTGGGGGCCCGCAACAGGCCAGAAAAGCCACTGGCCTTAAAGCCTGCTCTTAGAAGTCTCCAAGGCCTCCAATTCCTGGCCTTGGAGTGGTATCACTGCCACCACCAAATGCATAAAAAACCTCTTGAGACCCAGGAAGGCGCACTTGGGAATTCCTCCCTGTGAGGTACTTGCAATCCTCTTTATTCCTCTCTCAGGAAAATGACTGAACTCCAGCTGCAATATGAGCTGGAACTGGAACAGGGTTCCCTCTAGTAGCTGCCTGTGCAGTCTAAGGCATGGGCACACAAACCTCTTGCCTCTCAGGACACAGAACCAGAATTTAGTTAAAAGGTAAACTCTTTAATCAAAAAGAACAGATGATAAACACAGAGAGTTGCTTCTCTGGGAACTAACTTAGGTAGTTACAGGGTAGTGGGGTGGGGGTTTGGGTTACATGTGTTTAGCACAGAGAAATCCAAAAAAACAAGCCAAAAAGAAAGAAAATACCCTGACCGCGTCTAAATAAACATTCCCTGTTCTACTCACGCCTGGTCAGTACCAAACTTAACTTATCTCTGGTAAGGATGTTGCTGGATTCTTCCTCAGGCCCCTCTGGCCTCCTCCTGATCCTTCCAGGAGCTCTGCTGCATCCAAACAGGCCCAGGCCAGGCTGCTGTTACCATTCAAAAAGCTGTGCTTCGTTCCTATTGGCTGTCCTGGGACTCACTGACCAGACTGTTAACCCCTTCCTCCCCAAGGGTTATTACAGGTATCATCTGCAAACTTACTAAGTGTGCAATCTATCCCATCATCCAGATCATTAATGAAAACATTGAACAGAACTGGCCCCAGGACCGATCCCTGGGGCACACCACTTGTTACTGCCTGCCAACTTGACATGGAGCCATTGAATGAACACTTCCAAGCAAGAAATATGAGCTCACAAAAATCACATTGCTCTAAGAAAAACATTCATCAAACTTTCAAAGAAATACACTGATATCCTTTGACAACATGGGCTTTTAATGGGAGATTTCAAAAACTTCTTAAACTGTGAAATATATCTAATAACTAAAACCTGATTGGCCAGTGGAAAGCCAACACATCAACAAACCCAGTTCTCACAGAACATGCCTGAAGACTAGTTGGACTATTATAAAAGGCAATCCAGCAATTTCTGAGTGGGACAAGTAAAGAGAGTAGCTATCTGGCCTGGTACAAATGCTTTCATTGAAATGAACAATGAACAGCTGCCCTTTAAGATTGATTAAGTACACTAGAGTTATTGGAATATACACAGTATACACAAAAACTATTTTCTCACTGTAAGGTAGAACATAGCCACTACTAATTCACTAACATAATGAACTTACTCATGTAACAATTTATTGCTCAGGACCACAGCAACCATACCTATAGAGTCATTTAGGACCTGATTAAAGTCATTAAAATAATGGACTACCATTGGCTCTTGCTTAAAAGAGAAATTCCCACATTTGAAGCATGTTTATCATGGTCCTATCAACTCCACTTGTTACCAGAGATTATATAGATGCGATTTTTTAAAATTTCTTATAAAATTGATTAGTTCTGAACACAGGTGGGCAGGCTTACAGATCACAAATCCTTCCAAATTTCTATCATTTATTAGCCAATGAATGGGGGGGGGAGGAGATATAACCTCAACCAGGGACGACCCAAAGCAAACATCGTAAGTCATATCTGAACTACCTCAAATTTAAATGGAAAAAATGAATTGTTATTATAAAGTTTCGATTCCCAACAGAGACTCAAAGTCTCTTGACTTCTTCACTATTAAGCAGAATCTTTTCCCACTAGCTCCAAAGTTGTTAGCAGAAAAAGAAAGTGTGCTAATACAGTGCACGTTTGCTGAATTTTCTTCACTAAATTTGCCAATATGTTCTGTTATGAAAAAATACTCTCTGGATGATTGAAATGTAACTGCAAAATTAATTACCCTGCCCCACTCCAAGAAAAATTAAGTAATAGAGGTTCAAGGGTGCAGTTGGCCTACTGTTACAGAAATACGAAAAGTTTCTTCCCAGTTAAATTTCTCACTAATACTTATTTGCTGGAAATTCCAAGACTTGGAAGCTTGTACTTCTGACCAGTCAAACATAGCCAAGGCCAACAAGTTTACAAAACCATGCAAAAAGTTTTTATTGAACAGTAGCAATGCAACACAGGCTAACCACTGGGTTTTATCCTATTTACCAATATAACCACATAAACAAAAAGAAAGAGTTCCACTGATAAAATTAATTTCATATATTTTTGGCATTAACATGAGGTACTTTTTCCATCAATAAAGAATGCCCTTCTTCTTGTGAAAGGGAATGTAGTGAAGCATAGTTGTGGAAGCGTATGAGAGAAGAAAAGGGAAAATAAAATATGTCCCAAAGAGAACATAAATATGATTAGCAATCCTAATACACCTGCAATAAACAGGCCCTCAGGAAGTGCGGTATTGAACACCTGATTCTGAACATTATCCCCAGGTCTCTGCCTGTACTGGCACATTTCTTTTCCATTCCATGTCTCCACTTGACATTTAAGTTGTAAAAAAACTGATTGAAAAAAAGTTTTACAGCAGGTGGGGATCAAATTTTCCACCAGCTAACAGAACTGTTTTTTTCATATGGCACATCTAGAGGGCACGATAAGGACTCATCAGCTCTGCCTCTCCAGGTGAACTGACAGAGTAGAAGCAAAGGACCACAGAAGGCACCATTAATAATCTTAGCACTGAAAGCTACAGTCATACTAATAATTCTTGTATTTACTTTTATAGGAGAGTACATGTGACAGAAGTTAGAAACTTGTGAAGAAGTTTTAATGTGAATGTTGCCTGATGTTGAATGCCATTTTGATACAATAGACAATTTCTTTTCATCCTTCAGACTGAAAAAGTGCATTTTTGGAATTGCTATATTTAAAGAAAAAAAGATTTACTCATACTTCTGAATAAGTACAAGCACTGCTTCAAATTTGCAGTTAAAATTTCTACTAAGCTTAGCTACGTTTGTATTTGTTAGAATGCGTAATAAAATATTAAAGAAAATGGGAAAACAGACAAGGAGTCCCGTGGCACTTTTAAAAACTAACAAATATATATATATTGCATGAACATTCATGGGAGAGAATCCCACTTTGTCAGATGCTTTGAAAATGGGGAACTTACAGAATGAGAGAAAAATAAATGCAGGGAAGTGTAAATCATGTGATCAGGTCACACTGTAACAGAATATCAAAGCAGTTAAGATTCAAACACTGGGGAACAGCATACAGAAGGAGATGAGGTCAAATCACTTTTTGTAATAAAAAAATGAAAGTCCTTATTTTGCCCTGAGGAAACAACAGTCAAATTTGCAAATTAATTCCAATTCTGCAGTTTCTTTTTGAAGCCTTAAGCTGTTATTCATCTTTCTGAGTACAGCAATTAGTAAATCATCAATGGAGTGATCCCTGAATTTATGTTCCTCCCATTCTGTAAGTTCCCCCATCTTCTAAGCATTTGAGGAAGTGGGATTTTCTCCCATGAAAACTCATGAAATAAATTTAAAAAAGTTAAAAGTCTTTAAAAATGCCACAGGAAGCCTTGTTTATTTTGCTGAACTAGACTAACACAGTTACCCCTTTGGAACTAAAGAAAATGAAGAAGCTGAAAGTCTTTCTTTGATTCAGTGGCATGGAAAACTTATCACTAGTCTTCATAAGATATTCACTTGCCCCTTCACCAATACTTAGGTTACTTTGACTTTTAGTGACTTTTCTGAAAGCTGGTCACCACCCAGTTTTGAGCCAATGGCCAAGCTGATGGCTTTTACAATGAAAAATGACACAGTTCTACCCCATTAGCATCACCAGATGTCACCCTCAATTCTATACTCGTTGCTCTCGCTACGCCTCATAATGATAATAAGACAGCAGTTATGGAAATACTGAATAGGTGCCCTAAGCAATTTGTCCACAACATGATACAGCTTGTCTGACTTAAAAAGTCATGATACGATAAATTTTAACCCAAAACTGCTGTTGAAGTGGAACATTCCCTCACGAGCATAGCCAGATAAGATATGTGGTTGACAAAACATATCAATGTAGAGCTGAAAACCTAACTTTACCCAAGTTCCAATAATATTTAACTCCAATCCTTTTGACCTCTTAACAGCAGGAAGCAAAGGAAGCACTGACATTACCAATCTGAATTGACATGGCTGCTGCATAAAAACTATTTATAAAGCTGTATGAGTAAGTTGCCCTAAAGGGCATGGGGGTGGAGAGGACTAAATCTTGGTTTGACTCTCATTTTCTCCTAATTTCATCAGGGAAAAACAGGCCAGACCTCAGCACAAGACTAGGGAGATGGGAGAAAGAAGGGAGCAAAGGTCATTTTATAGTCAGGATATAGAGAAGTAGGCTTCTGTGCAGGGAGTTCAGAAGACATGGTACAGAATTAGTTATGGTGACTCTGCAGGGCATATCCTCCACCAGCCAGATCTGCAAGCTTTAAGGTAGCTTTGTAGCAGAAGATTGTTACAAAGCTGCTCTAAAAGCCAGGATCTGTTTCAAGTCACACAATTCACATTTATAAAGAAAACTGAAGCTCTCCTATGAAAATGTAACAGTAAAAATGGCAGCGTAGAAGCCCACATCCATTACAGGAAATACAAGTGGTTTATAACCAAAAAGGTATAACTGACTAACCAGATAACTAGAAATGATTAGACAATCCTGCTGCAAATGCAGAACATGGACCTGGATCCACTCTGTGCTTTCTTGGATGTACAGGCTTGGCAACACCACCAAGAGTTAAAAATAATTAATTTATTTCAGTTACTGAAGTCTGTGGATATGACTGAACACAAGCAAGAAACAGTAGATTCATTTAAGAAGAAGATACGCTTTTACACTGTTGCTTTTTAGAGTAGAACTGAATATCAAGATTATTTAAGCACAGTACATTTTTCTTGAGACAGTCATAACTCATATTTTGGAGAAATTAGATATGTTGTAGAAACACAAGATATGTGAATTTTTTAAAAAGGTATTAGAAAAATAACTAAATTAACCATAATAAAAGAAAAACAACTTTTATAATTATTACAAAAATATTCTTTCACCTGTAGATATCTGATCAGTCAATAAGCAAGACAACACTTTTAAAACTCTAATAAAATTTCACTTGATCTTGATTTTATAAAGACTAGTTCATTAAATGAAAATAATTCCATTTATTTTCATTTAATGAACTGCAAATGTTCAGCTAGAGAGCTAGTTAGCTATTTTTGCTATTGATACACAATGGACAAATACTCCCAAGAATATATCAGAAATATTTAGGGAGGTTATTAGTAATCATGTTAAGTCCTTATCCGTTTATGTTCAAGTCAATATGACATCATCCTCAATAGTTCCTGTAGAGGAGAAAATGATATATACAAACAAATGCTCCTGAAATAGTTTTGTACCTCCACAGAAACCTCCAGCAGTGATCTCTTCTTCAAAAGCATCAGAGAACCCTCTTCCTACATTTAGCCTTGATAGTCGACCCTCTATAAACTGGAATATAAAAAACATGAGTCAAAAATATGTTGGTATTTCCTTAGGTTTCACAATATTAAACAAAATACACACACACACACACACACTATATGTCAGTGGTTCCCAACATGGGGTCCAGGGACTCTTGGGGGTCCGTGAAGTTTTTGCAAGGGGGCTGTAAATACATCTGGCCCCAGCTGCTGCTGCCCAGTCATCCATGGTGGAGGGGGCTCTAAATCAGGGGTATCACACATATGAACCATGAAGGCAGATCTGACCCACCAAGGGCGCTGATACCGCCTGCAGAGTTGCTGCCTGGGCTGTGCCTGGAAGCGGTCTGCTGCTGCAAATTGCACACAGGCAACCAGCAGAGCAGGGCAAGGCGTGCTTCTGACTCACTAACATGATATGAATCACAGTACTGGGGAACAAAGGAAATGCTCCAGCCAATCCAGGCTCAGCTTTACTGTGGTCTGCCAACCAATCAGAGTCCAGTCACAGCAAGCTAGGCCAGCTCTGGAGCGCCACTGCAGTGCCCCCCATTCAACTGTTTACTGTCAGTCAGTCAGCCAGCCAGCATGCTAATTTGCCTGACAGCACATTGCATGAATCACAAATAAAAAAAGGAAAAAGTGGTTGGGGACCAGGTGGGAACAAGCCAATCAAAGGCCAGCTAGGACTGAACCAACCAAAGTCCAGCATTCTGAATGACTCACAGTGATGAGTGGGAAGGGGAGAGGGAGGAGCCCAGCCTGACTGCCTGTGATTTAGACTGATTTTTTTTTTTTTTTGCCTGCCACTAGGTTGTAGAGGAAGCAGAAAGGGAGAGGGAGGGGCGAGGTCAGGGAGCCAGCATGGCAAAGGGGAGCCCACAGGACAGGGAAAAGGAAAGGTGTGAGAGAGCCTGCAGTATTGAGGAGGGGAAAGAGGAGCCCATGCTGCTCTGAACATGGAAGGGGAAAAGTCTGGGGAGCCCATGTGGCCACACGGCCTGCAACAGGTGTCCTACCCACCAATGTGGTCCCCCACATCGAAGGAGTTTGACACCTCTGCTCTAAATGAATTGTATTACCCTGCAGCGAGCAGCCAAACCCTGGACATGTCCACACCCTTGGGAGCAGGCAGAAGCCAGGTCCTCCACTGACCTTCTGAAGCACTGCTGCCTGCAGTCAGTCCCTGAAAACAACTATCTTCATTTGGGGGTCCATTGATTTTTTTTTTTTGACATTAAGAAGAAGTTCTCATACTGGAAAATGTGGGGAACCACTGTTATATGTAAATATAATATATCAGATCACAAGAATGCTATAATACTTTTAGGTAGATATTGTAACAGTGGATATAAATACAAATAGAAGATATTATTACCATTGTACCAGTGCTTTTAGTATTCTCTTCTAGTATTAGTTGTTGTTTGAGCAAATATAAACTTATAGCATTTTAACTGATACATTTATTCCCTGAATAAGATTCCCAATCTCATTTTCCCAAATCTCATATTTTTAAGTTGGTGTCTAACTTACTTTTTCACAGCAGATGACGTGAAAGTTTATTAATTTATTTTCTAAAAATGTTTAATTTCAGGTTTAAAATTATAACTACTAATGGATACTGAGAAGTTCTCTCATGTTGTGTTTGAACGATCATGAACTGGTCTCATCTCATGTATTCATTCCCTTTCCAGGTATGTATTACTGTATATGATTAACAAAAAACTGAAAAAAAAAAATATAGTTGAAATGTGGACAAATTTTGACCAGCTTTACTACAACACAAGACTGAGCTGGGCTATTTGATGCCCACACGACTGTGCCTGAGAATTCTGGATGAGGATTGAAACTCTACTGAGTGAGGAGTTATGCACAAGACCACCAAACTAAGAAGAGTCTGGATCACAATCATTCTATATAGATGAAGAGGAAGTTTATAACTATAGGCTTAAGGGAACACGAGCAACAGTAATAAGTGAGTTGGAAGGATATTTCATTTAAGAGTAGGACAGCTCAATACATGGAATGCCAAAACAAAAGTATTGTGTAATACAGCCAGAAGCTGGATGTGCACAAGTCCATGGGGCCGGACGACCTGCATCCGAGGGTGGTGAGGGAGTTGGAAAAATCATGGAGCAGCTTCTCAAAGAATCCAACCTGAAATACCTGGAGGTAAACAGAGTGATCAGGAACAGTCAGTGTTGATTCACCATGGGTAAATCGTGCCTGACCAACCTCATCGCCTTCTATGATGAGATGACTGGATTTGTGGATGCTGGAAGAGCTGTTGATGTGATACACCTACACTTTAGCAAGACTTTTGATATAGTTTCCCACAGCATTATCATCAGCAAATTAAGGAAGTATGGGTTGGATGTGTGGACTGTAAGGTGGATAGAGAACTGGCTAGATCAATGGTTTCAGCAAGTAGGAATCAATGGCTCCATATCTAGTTGGCAACCAGTAACAAGTGGTGTGCCCCAGGGGTTGGTCCTGGGGCCAGTTCTGTTCAAAATTTTCATTAATGATCTTGACAATGGGATTGATTGCACACTCAGTAAGTCTGCGGATGACACCAAGCTGAAGGGAATGGTAGACACGCTGGAGGACAGAGACAAGATTCAGGAAGACCTTGACAAATTGGAGCAATGGGCCAATAGAAATCTCATGAGGTTCAACAAGGACAAGTGCAAAGCCCTGCACTTGGGACGGAAAAACCCCATGCACTTCTACAGGCTGGGGAGCAATCGGCTAAGTAGCAGCACCGTAGAAAAGGAGCTGGGGGTCCTGGTGGATGGGAAGCTGGATATGAGTCAGCAGTGTGCTTTTGCTGTCAAAAAGGCCAATGGCATACTGGGCTGCATCAGAAGAAACATTGTCAGCAGATCAAGGGATGTGATCATTACCCTCTATTCGGCACTGGTGAGGCCACATCTGGAATACTGTGTCCAGTTTTGGGCTCCCCACTACAAAAAAGACATGGACAAATTAAAAAGAGTCCAGTGGAGGGCAACAAAAATGATCAAGGGGCTGGAGCACAAGCCCTATGAAGAAAGACTGAAGGAACCAGGCTTATTTAGCCTGCAGAAGAGAAGACTGAGGAGGGATTTGATAGCAACCTTCAACTACCTGAAGGGATGCTCCAAGAAGGAGGGAGCTCAGCTGTTCTCAGTAGTAACAGAGGACAGAACAAGGAGCAATGGTTTCAAGTTGCAGCTGGAGAGGTCGAGGCTGGATATTAGGAAAAACTTTCTTACTAGGAGGGTGGTAAAGCAGTGGAATGGGCTACCTAGGGAAGTGGAGGAATCTCCATCTTTGGAGATGTTTAAGGCCCAGCTGGATAAAACTCTAGCTGGAATAATTTAGTGGGAGTGGTCTTGCTTTTTTTAGCAGGGGGTTGGACTAGATGACCTCATGAGGTCCCTTCCAACTCTATGATCCTATGATTCTATATTTTAAACTTGGCCTCTGCAAGCTCCCACCTAACAGTGTGCACATACTGGTTCACATGGCCACCCTTTTCAGGTGCAAACACGTACCTGCCTGCATATTTGAAAATTCTAACACCTGCATATTTGTGTGTATGGGCATGAATCCACGGAAGTGCTAGAATTTTGACTCTCAAAACCACCTTCATTTAATGGAATTTACAGATGCATATTCTAACACTTGTCAATAGTTACATGCATATGCAAGTGCATGGATTTGTGCATGCAAAGGCTAAAAATGAAGTCCAAACAGGTCAGAAACAAAGAAATGGTGAAAGTAAAATAAACAATCTCATATAACCTATCAGAAGAAATGAAATTCAGTTAGTCTTACCGGCATAAGACTAGAAAAGTTGGCACTTCTAAAACATTTTCAAGAACTAATCCATTTATTTTTGTTTGAGTAGGCTAACTCAAGTTTGAAAAAGAGGTAAATTGAGAAAGCATTTTACTAGATCATTCATTTTCTAGCAGAAATTACTAGTTCATTCCCATTAGTAAAATAGCACATAGAGAAATAATTAATATCTGTTAGTTACTGTGTGTCACACATTATCCAAACAGTACTGTCAATGGCAATCTGATGCTTGTCAGTGGATAGACTGATGACATTAAACTCCACTCTTCAAGTACAAAAAGATTCAGCAACAAAAACAACAAAGCACATGCTGTCACAGATAATCATTCCCTGTTCCTTCATGGCTAAACTCCTTTTTAGTTTTTCATTCTGACTCCAAGTAGGCTTCCTTCCAAATGAGTCTGGTTCATGGTCAGACCACTGTGGGATCACTGGTTTATTTCACAATAGAAAAAAGAGATAAGAGCATCTTTAGCCATTGCTATGAAGAAAACAGGCTTTGACCAGTAAGAGATTATCTCTTTGGAGAAAGTTATGTATTCACTTCTTGCCATAAACCAACATATGATTTATGGACAGTTTCATCATTCAGTAAAATATCAACAGAAAACAGGGAAGCTGACTTCTGGTTTTCAGTGCAAGGTTTAGTCTAGTAAAACATTTCAAAGTAAACACTGCCAAATATAATTGTTAACAAAAACTATGGAAACTTATTTGGAGGAAGTGATAACAGTATTATTAAGTATATTGAGAATCAGAAGTGAAAGCAAAGCCACTCCAGTTTTTGGTTGGTTGGTTCTTTTCAGTACTTCACAGCAGAAAGCTCAAGAAACATTAGTGGAAGCCAAGTATGCACAGCATGGCTCAAATGGTAACTTTGCTGTCATGAGATTAATTTTTCTGGATGAGGTGAGTGAAGACCAGTTCAATTGATCTGGAAGTTTACATGTTAAACACCCCCAAGAGGCACAATGCTGCATTGACAAGAATGCATTTTCCATCAGTGCAGCACACTGAAGACACCGCATAGACACACAGTTACAAAGTTAAAAGGAGTTCCACTTCCCTGCGTTTATCATCCTCCCCCCTGTAAGTTCCTCATCTTCAAAGCATCTGACGAAGTGCTATTTTCTTCCATGAAAGCTCATGTGATAAAGAACTTTGTTAGTCTTTAAAAGTGCCACGAGACTCCTTGTTTATTTTGCTGAACTAGACCAACACAGCTACCCCTTTGGAACAAGTTACTGTGTATAGCTCGTGTGACTCCTGTTGACTGCCGCTGAATTTCTGGCTAAATGCAGACCAAAGGTGAATCTCCTTTTGTAGGTTGAATCTCAGAGAGACTTCTGAGTTTATATCGTCTTTGAGCTAGTAGATTTGGGTTTTTTATTTCAGGCAGTAGAGGCTCATGCTTTTAGATGTAGAGAACCCAAGTTTGATATAAAGGAAAACAGTTAACTACAGTTTTGCTTCTTAGAGGACATCACTCTGACAGGATTCTTAATGTTGGGTTTCAGCTCTTTAGTATAACAATTTGAGGACTCTCAGAGTTCTTAAAAAATGTTGCTCCTTAAGGATACAATATAAGTCACTTTCCTTTTGGGATTTTATGTGCCACAGCCTGTAGCAAACAGCTGATGCCAGTCAATTCATCTGGTTGTGCAGAAGACAAACTCCCACAATAAATCAATTCAAAATTAGGTAAACCAAAGTATGGCTGGGGGTGGGTGGGTGAGAAATTAGGTTAAAAAAAGCAAACATCTTAAAGACAGTGATCCCCACATTCAGAGACAACATGGACAAGTGAATGAAACCTTACTTTAAATTTTATCATTTCAGGGAAGCAGAATTACAGATAAGTAATTTCCACTTCTCTGTAGATATAATCTGCAAGTATTTTCACTTTTGAGGAGTAGGAACCTTGATGAGTAACTCATAAGAAAAAGTAGGCAGCAGCTTCTGCAGAATCTGAGGGATACAGCTACATTTCTCAGGATGTTGCTCTCTTGGTCCCCATTTAGAGTGGACACATATCTGAACCTAGCTAGCAGTCTTTATCACTTGAACTTCTGCTTGCTCTAACTCAAGCAGTTAGAATTATCTAGGTAGGGTGGTAGGGTGGGAGTGGTTGGAGCAAAAATGGAAGTTACTCGCCTTGGTGCAGTGGCCAGAGTTCTTGGTGCATGTCCCCGACATGCTCCACTACCCTCCCTCCTCCCCTCTACTTCAGAGTATCACAATCATATGGGGTATCCGCAGTAGATGGCGAACAGAGGGATGGGAGGGGGAGGCACGTGAATTACTCTGGTGCAAAAATTCCAACTCCCTCGCTAGTGCCATTCGCCTCCCCCCCAGCAGGGGTACTGCTGCCAAATCTCCAATTCCAGTGCGGGGTGAGCCCAAAAACCCACAGTGGAGCAGTCGGGGACATTGCTCAAAGAAGAAACAGAATTTCATAAAGAATTCACACTGACTTTGCTGGAGCCCATAGGGAAGGTATTAGCACTGAGATCCAGATGCTGACTGGTGCAGGCTAACTCAAGCTTTTCCTTTCAAGGGTTTCTGCTTTCAATACTCTAGACCGGTCCTTCTGTGCTAGACTTACAGGTATTTTCCTGGGATGTTCCAAAAAAGGTTGTGATGTGCCCCCATATCTCTTTATCACACAGGGAGATATCTGAATGCAAACCTAACACTTCTGTGTCTGGGGTTGATTTCTAGGCAGTCATTGCAAAGAGTATGGCTGTCTATAATTAACATAGTTCTGTTTCATGGGTTGAAGCGGCTGAGCAGGTTTCTTTTCTCCTTCAAACACATGGTATGTCAAGAGGAAACAGAAGATGCTGGAAACACTAAGGGGTTGCTGATGCAACAAGAAAGAAAAATGTATGTTGGAGCACCAAAACAAACACCAACGTACTAAAAAATGCATCTAAGTGCTCACACAAAGGTCTCACAGTTCAGGCAACTTGCCTAAGCAGCTGGGCCTTTGCAGAAAGAAAGAAAAGGATATAAGCAGTGGGAAGAAATGGAGCAGTGCAGAATGCAGTGAGCATAAAGTGACTTCAGTGTAAATGGGAATCAGGCCCTTTGCCACTAGATGCAAAATAATTTAGATGCTAATATGTGGTAATGTATTTCTCCCTACAGGTTAGGAAAAGACTGTTTCTCCATGAAGCCTGAATTTTGAGGTTGGAAATTATTTCTACTTAAATAGCTTACAATGTTCTTTATGCCATTAAAATGGGTATTCTTTTCCTTTCTCAGTACTACATCTGTTACACATTTACAACTCAGTATATTCCACAAGCTAAGAATACCACAGAATACTGTTTATGATAAATTTCCGTTATATTACATATATGTAATATAACAGAATTTTATCCTAAACAGTATACACCTTACAGAGTCTTTATGCTAGTTCACATATTCCTTAAGAATGAATTATTATTTTCACTGTACACCCATCAAAGTATTTACTGTCCAAAATATAAGTACTTACAGCTGTTATTACATGAGGGGAACAAGCACTAGCTAAATTCCAGACTACCATCAAGTTTAGCAACAATAATATTATGACATCCTAATTAAAGGAAAGCCTTCTCAGGCCCGGAAAAAAACACCAAAGTATAGATACTGTATATTCATAAGCCAGCCCTGAAGGCTGAAAAAAGCCATAGTAGCAAAAGGAGTAACAATGCCACCAAATCTAAGAGAATACAAGCTCTTGAACCTGAAGAAAAAATTGGCATATCTTACTTATTTACAGTAAGGACTTCTTCTAAAGTACAATGCCTTACCTATGGAAATTAAATATCCCCTTACAACTAAAGAATAAAGATATTTTTGTTTTAAAGATGAAAAGACTTTTTCACGACTAAGGGCAATTTTAAAAATCTAGTCAGCAAATGGGTGATAAGAAAAGGTCACCAAATGCCCTTGGGGCTGTGATCTCTATTCCATATAGTATTCTTTTAGTTAAAAAAATTGCCATGTGAATGGGGAAGTATAGCAGGAAGAGCAGTCAGATTCTAAACTAGAAAATTACATAAGGACTTCAATGATTTCTGTTATGAAGGCAGCAGCCCTAGACACCATGAAACAATTCTAGTTTGTCTTTAAAATCAAATTCAATCTGATCTGGGACCCCAAACCCCAAAATGCATGAATCTTAACTGTTTTCTTACTGCATAGAGTCACTTTAGGGTATAATTAATGGTTAGATTTCTTTTAAATTCTACTTCAAATTACCAGACCCCTGCAATTTATATCCTAATCAAACAACATATTTCTGTCTTGAAAGCATCAGGTCTCAACCAGACAGTCTAATTTCCACCTGTAAAATTTTATACTGAGATTTGAAAGCTACTTTCTCTATGGTTATTGCATCATCATCAGTAACAAAGGCAATGTCAGTCAAACTCCACCTTCTACTACATCAAAGCTACAGCACTGACTTCAATAGGGTAGTGCAAATGTGCTGTGGGCAAAAGTTTTCACTGCAGCCAGAAAGCAGTTACCATTTCTGATGATGAAATGGTCCAATGGCTCTGCCAATAGGAGAAAAAAAAAAGTAGTAAAAAAATGTTTCTGTTGCTAAAGTGAACAGATCTGATGCTAGATATACACAAAAAGCAGATCTGCTGAATAAGAAAGTTAAAGCTGTACACAGTCACTTCTTAAGACTCATAGCAGTCAATCCATTAATAACTTAGAAGCTTTAGTAAAAGAAAAAAGTCATCTAAACACAGAATGCTTGCCCTGTTTGGTTTATTTAATTCCAAAGTCATCTTTTTTACTCCTCCATTCTTCTTTTTTGACAAAATAAACATAGGTATCTCTTGAACTTCTTTACAGACTGCTATTTATATGTCAGCATCTGTAAAGATAATTTAGGTTCAGCTGTCAGAAGATGAACTTTACTGGGTGCTGGTGCAGCCTGCTAAAGGTTCTTGATTTAAACGTACTGCAGCCACTAAAAGCATTGTGAGGTTTGTTGGTGAGAATGGACCTCGCTTGCCAAAAAACAAAAAAGACTAAGTGCCAGTCAGCATTTCTTAGAGTTAGACAAAGCTTATATGCTGCAACTGCAGGAAGAAAGCTGCAATTAAAACACCTTCAGGCAATCCAGACTAGGTGTCTAGGCTGCTTTCAAGAATTATTTTCTGCTAAAAAGAATGCTCAGTATCTGGAATGCTATAAACTGACTTTAGCCTTTTATAACATGAACAGCCTTGAAAGCAGCCCAGTTGTCAGTGGGGAACTGCTGGAGATGAGGCAGCTGGGCTGTGGATTAATTAGAGAAAGGGGAGGAAAAACTGCTAATCAAGCTTAAAGGAAAGGCAATGTATTAGTTATTAAAAACATTTAAATTGCAATAATTTTTATATATTCTCATCTGCTAAGATATATTACTTTCCTGTGTATGAAGACGTTAGAAAAGTCTTAAATTGTTAACTGATATTGCAAAATAAATAAATTACAATTCAAAAGCTTGATGTAAAAAAGTTGGTGTAGCTCTATAAACGTCAGTGAAACTACTTCAGTTTACTGCAACTGAGAATCTGTTCACAATACTTGCATAATAATTCAAGCCCCTCAGCACGTGTATTAACTGTCAATGGACAAATATCTCTGGTAGCTGAATATATTCCAAAATGTGTAATGCTGGACCACAACAACAAAAATGATGTTTTCATGCTGTATTTCTCGGCCATGAACTTAATGTTCTGAATACTTATAAATGTTTAAAATATTTCCTCTGCCTGTGCACATATACAGTAAAATAAAATAAATTGGATTTTAAGAGTTGATCCTTGGAGTACTTCAGATATTACTTTAAAAATCTGTATTTGTTATTTATTTGTAGGTATTTCCACAACTTTTGTCTGATTAGGAAAGTGCCTACTTATGACTTCCACAAGTTAGCATCCTTGTATTCCATAAACCTGTACCCTAGCCATTAATCTTTGAAACAGAAACTTGACACATGCTTTTTGAAAATCAAAGTAGCCTACATCCAATGAATCTTCCTTATCTATTATGGTAGTATATCTTCAAAGAACTCCAGCAGATTAGTTAAGCATTCACTCCCCTCTACCTGCATTAATTCAGGCAAGATTCAATCAAACCATGTTTTTTTTAGACACTTTCCCACCTTTAGATGTGATTTGCCCACAAACAAAGATCAGGTTTCTGGGCTACAAGTTTATGAGTCAGTCTCCTGACCCTCTTTCAAACAACTAAATTACACAAGAGAATCGAAGGGAGGGCCACCAGAAAAGACAGGAGTTAGTAGCACAAAAAAGTACATAATGGATTTTGCTGAAGCCATGTTGCATGAACATAATGAACAGTTATTACCAAACTGTAAATCCTCCATAGGACCTGTTGTTTTGCATTTAATCAAAGTCTATGTGGAGGAGTTTTCATGAAACTATTAATTTATTTAATTGGCTAAGGTCTTGATTTTGAAAAATTCTGCATACACATGATTAGTGGATCTTATTAATCTCAAATAGGTAGAGTTTGGGTCAGTAGTTGAATCAGACACAGTCTCTGACTAACAAAGTGGTTTTTGGTCCTTTATCTGTGAACCAAATGAGGCTGGATTATTGTGAAATGTTAAGCTTCTAAAACAGGGAGATCCTTGCTTTTTCCTCTTCAGAAGAGTCGTTGATTGATTCCAGAGACAGATGCATCCAGTGTATTTGGATAACAGTGACAACTTTGTCCATGTCTGCACTGAGATACAATGGGATTGGGAGGTTTCCTTCTGCAGTCACTGGAGTTAAACATTTGCCATCCCCCTTCTTGCCTATATTTCCTCTCAAAATGGTTTTCTTGAGGGCTTTCGAATGCTGGCAGGCGTGTACATGGAGGCAGAGAGAACATGTATATCTGAGATCTGCTAGAAGGAAACTGTTAGATCAAGAGGTCAATTGGCTTGTCATACCTGTTTAAAAAGTTGAAGATTCACAGCAGTTTCCAGGAACTGCTTAGTCGTACTGGAACGATGCTTCACAAAACTGTCCTCACAGAAAGTGACAGGCTCTCCCTAAATTTAAACAGAGCAAGTCAGAAGGTACTCCCAGCTATAACCACTAGTGGCACAGTTTAAATTCCTCTTCATCAATCCACCCCTCTCCAACCCTCAAAAGTTAGCACATCCACTTCACTGCCTTTCAGCCACATGGGTATTTATTTAATCCAAAAGTAAAGTAGGCAGGAAAGAGACAGCAAAAAAAAAGTAAAGACAAAACTGCTTATTTCTTTAAAGATTTTACCAAATTACATTTTGATGGTGGAAATGCTCTAGTTGAGCTATGCATATTAACTACTGCACAACATTATTCTGAATTAATTGCATTTAAACCAAAGGCAGCAGCAAGCAGATAGTAACATGTTATGATTATCACAGATTAGTAGTTTATTTCTTGTGCTGAAAATAACATTAATGTGTGTGCATTCAATTTGATTAAGCACAAAATTGTTAAGAGAACATTAACTATTGCCTTTCAGCAATTTCACTGGCTTTTCTGGAAGTCATTAAAAGTCATACAAAAGGTCTAAAAGGTATGCTAGATGAATTGTTAATGTGATAATTGTTAAGCTTTTGTGAAAAAAGGTAAGAATAGGATGAATACTACTGAGAAGACATATCAAAGGCAGACAATAGTATTTACAGCAGGCTATTAAATACTAGTCAAAGTAACCAGAAACAACACAATTATATTGTGACTTCTGTGTTCTCTTAACTAAACAAAAGAACATCCACCTCTGCTGAAGTGACCACATCGAATTACAGGTGGAAAACTCCCCTAAATTATATTCTTCTGATAACTGTTTAACTTCCATAAACTCCATTAGCATAGAGGTAGTTTCAAATATTTTAATACATCAATGTATAACATCCAAATTATTTCCATTGTCATGCAGGCAAAAGACCCACCCTTCAAGAGTATGCGCCTTTATGGTAAAGAAAAACAAAAAACAAAACAAAAACACAACACCCAACAGGTTACGGATCATTTCCCCAGATTTAGGTAAGACAAACAATTTGAAGTCCTGCATAAAATATCAGAATGCACACCAGATTCAGCCAGTAGAACATTTTTACTACCCTAGACTTTTCTATATGGTAAAAGCCAAGAACAGAGTAAAAGACACCTCTGACATCAGGAAGAAAAAGGAAAAAAGACACCATCCACATGGATCTTTATAATACTAAAACAGAGGAGCCAATCTGACACAAACTGCAGGCCACTTTGGAGACAAACATATTTATGTTTATAATCACCACCGCCACCTCCTCCTATCAACTCTGGGAACCTCAGGTCCTGCTTTAAACAAATTCTCCTGTAAATCTAGTGTAGCCTGAGGATTGAGAGAATGAGTTTCCCTCATGTAATCTGTCAGAACATTATTGAATTTGTCCAAACATAGTCCTAAATAATCTTCAAATGATCTTTGTTATATTTATTTGTAAATGGTAACAGTATTATCTAAAGAGATGCTACATTAAAGCCACTGTCAAGTCTTTTTAAAATCATTTAGATATTTGCAAGGGAATCCTTCCTCTTAATTTTCCCTTCCATCTTGACTTTTCAAAGACTAGATCTTGAATGCCTTAGGCTCCAGTTCATCAAAGCACATAAGAACGCACTTAAATTCATCCCTAAAAACTTGCTTAACCTTATATCACAATCCTCTCTCCTTCATCGGGTGGATGGGAATCTGTGGTACACAAACCCTTTTTGATGCAATACTTAGTGATTCACCAACTATACCATGTCTTGGGGCAAACATTTAAGTTGCATCAGCTGCCACATTGTAGCACATGTTGGATGTAAATAAGTGATCTGCAGAATACCTTCAAAATGCCACTCTCACCTCAGGTGCCCCAGACCATCTTCCTCTCTGACCAAGTTAGCACCAAACAGCCCCCAATTCCACATAACTTTCCTTCTTTAGCTGAGCTATCACCATTCAGCAGACTGGTCACAAAAGATCACAACAGCTGAGAAAGCAGAAGTGCTATCTTATTGAGTTCTCACATTTAAATGATTACAAATGGGAAGAATCGTATTTTTGAGTGAGCATCTCTCCTCTGGAATTTACCTCCCCCATTTGTTCAGTACAGTTCAAGTACATCTCTGCACAAAGGCCTTTACCTGAGGATGTGACCTTTTTTAATATGTACAGGCACTGAGAAATTTTCAAACAGCCATATTTTATAGATAAATAAGCATCTGAAGCTGCACACGGAGAACAGACAGTCCTGATGATATTACCAACACTTGCCAGGGAAATTCCATAGAACCTCGAACTCAGGATGCTACAAGAAAATTATTTTCAAATATTTTGTTTAAAGTATAAGGATTAAGCAATGAACCCAATGTGCAAGAGTCCTGATGAGTGCAAGTGGGCATAAACCAATTTTTCCCTTCCAGGGCCTCCATACAGGAGAGTCTAGAGCAGTGATTCCCAACCTCCTCTCTGCTATCACATGCCTTGATACCTTAATGTTTTTGAAACACACCACCATATAGCTGCCGAATGAACTTATCAATATCTATGCAGCAATCCAGAACTCTGAGTAGTTTTTCAAAAATTTCATGGCATATCTGCTGAGGCCTGATGGCACACTGGTTGGGAAATGCTGGTCTAGAGCCCAGTGTCAAGAGTGGGTGAAAGTGCTGCTAGCATTAGCAGTCTAAGAGAGGTTGGCTCTACCGAACCACCATGCCTTTGTGATATGAGGAGTTTGTTGGAGAGGGTGTTTTATATATATTTTTGGAGCACAGGATTACGAGTGATGCCTCACAGCATCTCTAGCACCTGGGGATGCATCATACTTCCAGTAAGCACAAACAGAATAACTGCATGTTAAATGCTATTTTATTTAAATACAAAAATAATTTACTTTTAAAAACAATACTTTTATTCTGATCTATTTAAAGCAGGCTTGCTGCTTTCAAAGTTTCAACTGTTTGAAAGATTCCATTCAGGAAATCAAAAATGTAGAATGAGAATTTTTTTAGAACATGCAGAATTTTTCAAATCAATGTCTTTTTTTCAGGGCATCTCTTATGGTTCTAAAACTGTATCTAGCAATTTAACTCATATCACAGAATTATTCAAGGCCTTGTGTCTTATATTTTATTGGGTAAAATATTTTGATTAACCTAAAATTACAAACCCCTGAAGTACTGTAGTTATAAAGAAATGTTCTTTTTAATTACAAAATAGTATAGTGAATTACTAAATACGAAAAAAATCCATTTTTCTGACATGAAATACATATTTCTAAAGCATCTTTGTTTTTACATATATTATTCAGAAACTGAGTTTTGGAGGAATGTTCTACTGATATTTAACTAGCACACCATCCATTAGCCCCTTCAGTATTGATCTACAATGTACTTTCAAAGCAAGTTCGATCAAAAGCCAGTAGGGATTCTATATTGAAAAGCAGACAGCTAATACTCAGACCAAACAATCTACGCCCAAACAAGATATCTGTCCTTTTAACAACAGTTGCTAAAGAATTTTTTTGCCCTTTTACGGGTTGCCGCACACAGCAGGAGTCAGTTCCTCTAAGCTGCATTCACATTTTAATTAAGCTATTTCTAGGGAATCAGATGGAACACTTGAACATGAAACATTAAGCTAAACCTGTATGATTATACTGAAATCAAAATCAATCTGGGTTAGCATTGGTATTTCCAAATCTAGTAATCTTTCACAGCAACAATAAACACGTTTCATTTTGACTCAGTTTTCTTTTCCTACAACAAAGGTGCGACACATCTATCAGTTATTCATTACTGTTAATATTAAAGTTTATTTAACACATTTAATATAGTTTGGTATACAGAAGGTCTATTATGGTTACATTATGAGAACAAGGGGAACTGTAGTCTTCAACTCTGCACTGTCATTCAGCAAACACCACGTCCTCAGAAACAATTCTTTGCTTTTACATTAAGCAAACACTCTTTTGTAACAAGAATGTATCTAATAATACTAGGATAAAAACACCACAAACACTGGCACTCTCATGGCATTTTAGCAGATAAAAATCCAGACAGTAACCAAGAAGAAAGCAGGACTTCATTTTTGCTTCCATTTGGGACAATGCCAATAAAATTTACAAACAAACGTGAATTTATAGTCCTCTTTCAGAATGGATATGTCTACATTTAGAATTGAATTCGAATTGATAACAATCAATTCAAATTCAATTAAGTGTATGGCCACACTTCCTTTCCTCAATTCAATTCCTTGGTTAGAACTGATGAAAGCTGACTTTGAACTGATCAAACAAAGTTTGACTTCGAAGTCCGGGTCAATTCAAACCCAGTAGTTAGAATTGACCCAGTGTGGCACCCTGGAAGGAAGACCAGCCCTTTGGCACCTGGGGCCAGCAGCCCCAAAGCTGCCTTCACCCCCCCAAAGAAAGATCAGGCTGGGGGCACAATGGGGTTCCTATCCACTGGCTGCGGACAGGGAGCCCTGCCCACACTGCAGCCACACTGGTCGTGGATGGGGGAAGGAACCCCCGCATACGGCTGCTGCCCTGTTGGCTGTTCGCAGGGGAGGGACCCCTGGCACGTGGCTGCTGCTCCAATGGCCACATGTGGGGCAAGGAACCCCCGCACATGGCAGGATCCCCGCTTGCCGTGTGCAAGGAGAAGGAACCACCATGTGTGGCAGGGGCCTGGCTGGCCACATGTGAGGGCGGCACCCTGGCACACGGCAGGGGCCCAGCTGGCAGCACACGGGGTGAGGGAACCCCACATTTGGCAGGAGCCCTGCTGTCCACACACACGTGCAGGGCCCCCACAAGTGGCCAGCAGGCCCTCCTGCTGCACACGGGAGGGTCCCACCCCTGCTGCACATAGTGGCCCCTCCCCCACGCACAGACAGTGGGGCTTCATCAGCGCAGGTGGAGGTCCCTTCCCCCCACATGACCAGTGGGACCCCAGCCGCGCGTGGGGGTTCCTTCTCCTCTGCCTGCTGCCCAGTCAGCCCAGGCAAGGGGAATTCCCCCTGCTGGACGCTGACAGTGCAGCATGGCTGGGGGAGAAAGGATTCCCCTGGCCTTGATGACAGCTCAGCAGGGGCCAAGGAGAAGGGATTCCCCTGTTCCTGCTGTGCTGTGTGCAGGGAAGTGTATACTGAAAACATCCTCTGCCAGGCTCCTGCCTTCTGAGCCTGGCCTGTGGGAAAGCATCCCCTGCAGTCACCATCAAACCCATGCCCAAATTCTGGGAGAAAGTCTAAGGAAAGTCAGCTCCCATTGCAAAGGACTCCTGTCCTTTAAACTATACCAATGAACTCAGAAGCATAAACCTGAATAAACCATAAGCAAATATTTCCCCAGAGATAAGTAAACCTCTGGGCCACGGTGAAGCCATAACCATAGAGCCTGGCTACTGATCCTTCCAGAATGCCTTTGAAGAAAACATGGCTCACACATATGTTTTGCTGGTTAAAGCCATGGTGTTAAAACAAGAATCATCAATCCCAGGTGCCAAGCATACCCTAACACCAATTAGCTTACAGCTCTGCTCATAGCACAGAAATTCCTCACCTAACCAAATATGCCTACCCTGAGTTTGTCTTCAGAACAGGAAAGATTGTGCAAGCAAACCAGTTGATTTTGGCAAATAAGAAGGTGATGTTTGTCAGGGATGGGAGTGGGAGTCTATGCCCTACTCTGCACTGATAGTGAAACGGGACCTTATGCTGCTTCCCTTGCCCTTCTGCAGCCTGTGTCTCCACTGTCAGAGCAGGAAACTCAAATTAAATGGTGCTGTAATTCAACCTGTTACCATCACCCTTGCAACTGGCTTAACACTGAGCTTGAAATCTACAATTCTAATTTAGGTCCACATAGCTAGAGAATAGCTCTAATCCTGCTTTTCTGGTTTCTTCAGTCTCCTTCACCACAGCAACATAGCTCTCCCCTGCCCGCAACCCCAGGAAATTTTCAATTATTTTCTCTCTGCATGCACCATTGTGCTGCTCTCATGCCTGTGGCAGAGAAAGAGCAAGGAAAGCTTCTCCTGCTTTGTTTTTCTTTATAGAAGAAGGGAGCAGGAGGGAGTGGAGAATGACTGACTCCCCACAAACCTGTGCACATACAAGTGCATTGCATTTCAGGAAGTAATGTGGGTAGCGGGGCCGCTAGACCTGGAGCAAGCAATTTGCAGTGATCACTCGCCTCTGGCTTCTGTAATTAGACAGCCTAAGATTGACTTACAATACCATCCACAGTGTAGAGAAGCCCTATCCCTGTTAAGGACTAAACATGACATCATGAAAATAAGCAAAGAAGAAAAACCGTTTCCTAATTAGTTAAAAATACTGGGGTAGGGGAATAAACACTGGTTGATAAAAGTATAATTCACCATGATGAAGTAATGAGGAAAAATTTATTTTACATACAACAATTAAACAAATCTTTAAAAAAAAACATTAAAAGAATGAAGAATATAAACTTCTGCTATATTTTTTTCCCTAAAAATTCTGGCTTTCCTTCAAAAAGTTAGGCAACAGAAAGATTAAGTTGTGCAGAAGAAAAAGAAAAAGATAAAGTTACCTCCCTATGGGGGGGTGGGGAAGCCACCTAATATTGAAAAATAAAAGAAATTGACCCAAACACAACTTTGAGTAACAGAAGGGTTATGACATTTGGGAAAAGTGAAAAATTTAAAAGCAAATGCTCACAGATTACTCAAATTGTGAGGATTAGCTATAACACTTCTTAAAACTGTATCTGTGTACCAGTGGTACCCAGGAGACCATTTGTAATTTTGGAACAGCATAGGCTGGCAAAATTGAGACCTAGCTTAATTTGATGCTATCCCTGTAGGAGTCTTTTGGGCCAAATTCAGCAATGATGTAAACAGTGACATCAGTTACATAACCAATGAAAACACTAGCAGTATGCATTGCATTAACAAAGATTCGAGTGGTGTGGGAAATAATTGTAAGGTTACATGGATGGGATAAAAGGGCCTATGCCATAAAAACAATATAAGAACATGTAAAATAAAGTGGAGAGAAAGAATACCAACTTTGCATAGAAACCACAGTAATTATGCTACTATAGTTTTCGCATCTGATGTGTAACTCATCTTTCTGTTTACATAACTGCAAGATTTGGAGCATTATGGAATGTCATGAATTGATACTAGTTTATGAATAAGGTCATTTATGATCTGTAAAAAGCTGTCAACAGTGAGACAAAAATTTGCAGATGATATAAAAGCACTTCTGAGAGTTAAATACAAACAAATCATGTAAAGAGAGAGTTATAAAGGGATCTTATTTAACTTGATGACTGGAAAGCAAAATCGCAGATGAAATTAAATCTTAGCAAATGCAAGTAACAGACATAGGAAACAACAACAACAACAACTAAATATACAAAATGGCAGGGTCTAAATTAGCTGTTACCACTCAAGAAAGAGATCTTGGAGTCATTGTGGATAGTTCTCTGAAAGTATCCACTCGAAGTGCAATAACAGCCTAAAAAGCTAACACAACATGAGGAACCATATGAAGGAGGACAAATAACAAGATAGAAAATACCATAATGCCACTATAAAATCTGTAAAATTCCCACACCTTGAATATTGCGTGCAGTTCTGGTCACAGCATCTCAGGAAAGGTATATTAAGTCTGGAAAAGGTATGGAGAAGGGCAACAAAAATAATTAGGGCCATGGAACAGCTTCCATATGAGGGGAGATTAAAAACACTGGGATTGTTCATTTTATTGAAAAGATGAGAAGACAAGGATATGATGGAGGTTTATAAAATCATGAACGGTATGGAAAAAGTGAACAGGGAAGCCTTATTTACTCCTTCACATAACCACAAGGATTAGGGTTCACCCAATTAAATTAATAGACAGAAAGCTTTAAACAAACTATTTCACACAACACACAATTTCCAAAGGGATAGCCGTGTTAGTCCAGTCCAGCAAAAAAACCAAGGAGTTGTGTGGCACTTAAAAACTAACAGATTTATTTTAAGCATGAGCTTTTGTGGGAGAAAATCCCACTTCGTCAGATGCTTCAAAGATGGGTGAACTTACAGAATGGAATGAAAATAAATGCAAGGGGGTGTAAAACACGGGACAGGTCATACAGTAACAGCAAATCAGAGCAGTTGTTAGGTTCAAACCCTGGGAAGCCTGAAGTCAAATTACCTTTTGTAATG
>ML682014.1:21935965-22111071 GCA_007922195.1 Podocnemis expansa | reverse complement strand
CATTACAAAAGGTAATTTGACTTCAGGCTTCCCAGGGTTTGAACCTAACAACTGCTCTGATTTGCTGTTACTGTATGACCTGTCCCGTGTTTTACACCCCCTTGCATTTATTTTCATTCCATTCTGTAAGTTCACCCATCTTTGAAGCATCTGATGAAGTGGGATTTTCTCCCACAAAAGCTCATGCGAAAAATAAATCTGTCAGTCTTTAAGTGACTCTCTGTTATTTTTACACAACACACAGTCACTCTGTGAAACTCATTGCCAGGGATGCTGAGAAGGCCAACAGTATAACTGGATTGAAACCAGAATTTGATAGGCTCCTGGTCAAAGATTTATCCATGGCTACTAGCCAAGACAGTCAGGGACATAATCCCATACCCCTACTATCCCTAGACTGCCAAATGCCAGAAGCTGAGATTGATGACAGGGAACAAATCACTTGATACTACCCTATTCTGTTCATTTTCTCTGAAACACCTAGCACCAGTTACTGACAAAGATAGAATACTCGGCTAGATGAACCCATAATTCTTATGATAAATGCTCAAACATTATGGAAATTAATCTGCAAAAGAAAGAGTTATGAACGGTACACAGGATTTTCAGTTGCACCTGATCAGAACAAAGCACAAGTTAAGTTTGTATGTGCACAAGTGACTTAAAGTTCACCAATCCTACAAATGTCTCTGGGCAGGGATTGTCTTCCCCAATAAGCTAAAGCAATATTTAGCTATTTCTAGCTTACAACATTGACAAACAGCCCAACAGCCAACCTAACAGGCTATGTCTACACTGAGCATTTCAATTCGAATTACTGAATTTGAATTGACCAATTCAAATCTAATTCAAATTCAGTCAATTCGAATGGACATGGCCACACTAGAAAATCCAATTTGAAATGGCATGTCCATGAACAGAACTTGGTAGTTGGATTCAGTATGGGGCGGTATTGTATAGGGAAAAAGCAAGCTGTGGCTAATTCAAACTAACAGTGAATTCGAATTGACATGGCCATACTATGTCAATTTGAATTACTCACTTTGAATTGACCCTGACTTCAATGGAAAAGCAGGTTTGACCAATTCAAACTCTGCTTTCCTCAATCTGAACTGCGGAGTGCCTCAGTTTGAACTGAGGAAAGTGGGGGTGTCCATGCACTTATTTGAATTCGAATTGATGACAATCAATTCGAATTCACATGTAAGTGTAGACATAGCCACAGCTGAGGATTGGCATGGCACAGGGATATCTCAGCCACCTTCTTTCCTCCTTGTAATGGCTGTTCTTATGGTAGCAAAAAGGGCAGTGGCCTCACTTTGAATACATCAGCTCTACTCCACTGGACAATTTCCCTTACTTATAGTGGGGTGATTCCTACTGGGCTAGTTAAGTAAGATTTATGGACTAATGTTACTGGCACAGAGAATTTTATTTAAATCTTGCTTGTTCAGAGCTGAACAAAGTCATCATCATTCAGTGATTGAGTTAAGAGGTTTGGTTTTGATTGATTTACTTTTTCCATTTTTATAATCATCTACCAAATAATAGTGAAAAAATAAAAAGAAATTAAGAACGGAATTTCTTTAATTATTTTTTCCTTCTCCATTCCATTGGCACAAGGGAAAAGCATTAAAATGGCAAATACTTCCAAATGGTAGAAAAGGAAACAGGAACTTTTACAACTGAATGGTTACTGTGGGCAGGTCTTCATTGATGGCAGCAAACTCACCACCATCAGTTTGAACTTTCTGATTGACTGCTCAGGTCTGTGAAGACTCACTCAGCTGATCAGGAAGTTCAACCCTGCAACACCACATTGTCAACGAGGCAGTGCTTGTTTGAAGGGAGGCCTCTCCCTTCAAATCAGTGCAGGATGTGTGCAGGGAGTAGAGAAGCCAAATGTAGATATGCAAGTTATTTTAGGTAATTTGCATATCTGGATCTGATGGCCGCCGAAAAGGGCAGGCAATGTCTATCTAGCCAGAGAGAGAGAGAGAGAGAGCGAGAGCGTGTGTTTTAACCATTACTGAAATAATCATTTAATGTAAGTAAGTAGTACCAACTTCATTATCTAGTACTGTATTAAGAGACCAATGGATTATTTCTACTTTTCTTAAACTTTTATGAGCAAGAATGTATTTCTTATTATTACTCTTTACTAATGAGTTGCTATCTCCTTTTTTAATGTCTACGCTTTAATGTGAGTGTCCCAATTTTTCACACAATACACGGATGTTCAAGAACTTATCAATAGTCTCCATTCTATTTCATTAATCATAATTTTTAGTAATGATAAGATGCATGTTCAAGACACATTGATATGCTGAGAGAATTTGCTCTGTGTTTACTAGCAATGGTACCACAGAACAAGCTTTAACAATGATGAACTGTATTTGGAGTCCTGTGGCATTCAAAGACTAACAAATCTATTTTTCACAGAGTTTTCATGGGAGAAAATCCCACTTCGTCAGATGTTTCGAAGATCAACTGAACTAGACTAACACAGCTACCCCTTTGGAGTGAAGAGGAAAGCTGAATGAATGCAAAACACCATCAAAAATGTTCTTATAGTCAAAGTGAATATCAAGTGTTTCAAGCTGAACTCAGTCAGAGCAGTAAGGCACAAAGGAAACAAAACAAAACAAAAAAATCACCAAATTGAATATCATGCTATTTGAGTCAGAAGCAAACAGTAGAAACCCCAACAGACAATTAAAACAGGTTTTCCAACCAGCATGCCAAGGCACACGTGTGCCGTCATGCCTGAGCAAGTGTGCCACAATTTTTTTTGACAAACCACTCAAAGAGCTCTGGATTGGCTCATTGGCTCATGAATATTCGTGAGTTCATTTGGAAACTATATGGTAGTGTGCCTCAAATTAATTAAAAGTAGCAAGCTGTGCCATGGCAAAGAAAATTTTGGAAACCACTGAATTAAAAAAAACATACATTTTTGTACAGCTGCCTTGAGGCCATAAAAATGGAGCTACAAAAGCATTCCAAGTTCTGATTCAGAAAATATGATCACCTCATTTATATCATCACATTTTTAAAAAAATTACAGTGTAAATCTTCGAATTTAAGAATATCCCTTTAAATGCCAATGTGAAACATTATAAGAAGTCCAATATGAAAGAAGATAGTCCATGACTCTTATCTGAAAAGTTTTCATACTACATGAGTCACAAATGGCTTTGGAATGAGAGAAAGTCAATTCTCTATTACCACACAGCACAACACACACCTCTTTTGAGAATCCCACCCAATGGTGTCAATTAATGATAAATGTGATGACGTTTTTGTGTGACGTAGATCCACATCCCCTAGGTATTGAACTGACACCATCTCTTTTTATGTAGGTCTTTGAACAGCCATCGGACAACAACAACTCTCAGTCACTATTAATCTGAACCAAGTCCAAACTGGTAATCCAAGGATAAACCTGTACAGGCACACTAAAAATTCTGTAAAGAACAGTTCCCTAAAGAAATAATACAGGAATTTCACATATACTTTGTACTGCAGTACTATTTTATATCAAAAGTTAGAAGAGGTCTGATATACCTCCAAGAAAAAATAGCTTCTAGGCATGGTGGGACACCACATTAGTTAAAGAAGTATGAGAAGCAACTGACATTGAATATTAGCACTTGAAATATTACTAAGTTTAAGACAGACTACTTCCATCTAAGAAAAAGCTGTTTCTTTTCTTAAGTTATATTTTTTATTTTTGACTGGTATCTGCCACCTAAGACAGGTTGACAATGGCCAGCAGACTGAGAAATTCCAAAATAGTACACCTAATTAAACCGTTTCCCATAGTGATTCCATAAATAATTTTCTCTTATATATGAGCATTAGAGTCAAAAAGCAGGAGGGGAAGGGAAATGCAAAAGCAAATAATCCTGAAAGGTGGAGCTACACAGGCCACTATTAAAAATTTTTCTCTAGTTAAATATTATTCTCAGTACAATGGAAAACCTTGATTTCTCAAAACAAGCATATAGCAGTTGTTGAAAAATGGTGACTTTTTATTGTCACCATAATAAAGAGAGAGAAAGTTGTTAAAAGGAAAGTTGACCAGAACAAGGAGACCTCGTGCAGCACTTCACGGATGAACTCCAACAGACTCACTGATCCAAAAAGGTCCTGTTTCTTGATCATCTGCAGATCAACACTGGGTTAGAGTGTAAGGGAAAGCCTGTTCCACCTCAAAAATATTGTCTTTTTCACATACATCAGATATAGATTAAGACACTAAGATGAACTTCTGCGTTCACCAACAGTCTATGCAAATTGCAGAGAACTAACACTGAAGACTCCCTCACCCTTATAACAACAAGCATATAGGCAACCCCATTCTACAACTGCTTCAACTTCCAAATCAATTTCATGAAAAGCTGTTTTGGAACAAATCACAACAATCTATTATGGAGAGAGCAAATGAAAGAATAAGAATGAAGGTCCATCCAGGGAAAAAAGATTGGGTGTCTGAAATAAACTCAAAATTCAAGTCCTGCACTGGACTCCACAGATCTTGAAACTGAGTATAAGTCATTTTGGAGATTACTGCAACATGAACTTTCATGTCAAATAGAAATTACTATAATTCTTAAATTCTACAACTGTCATAGGTCACTCAGTGAAAAAACAGAGGTACACAGCACATTCACATTTTCTGTAAAATTGCTAATCTCAATTGTTTATTTTTGGTACACCATTTCAGTCTTACATGGGTTGAATTTAGTCGGTTGTCTTTTATCTAAATAAAAATGCCTGCCAGCCAGAATGCAGTGTAGTCGTAGCCATGTCAGTCTCACAGGATATTACAAAATGGGTGAAGCAGTATCTTTTATTGCACTGACTTCTGTTTGTGACAGATACATGCTTCTGAGTCACATAGGAGAGTTGAAGAACTCAGGGTGGTTCCAAAGCTTGTCTCTCTCACCAGCAGAAGTTGCCTGACAATGTTCCAATTGCATGGATGCTCTGGCTCAACTTACTACTAAGCAACTGGAGTGCCATGAGGAGGGAGGGAGGGAGACAGCGAGAGCCTGCTCCTTGTTGCAGTGACTGCCCCCGAGCTGGAGCTGGGAGATAGTGGGGAAGAGATGTCCACTCCTGTAGTGCTGCCTCTGCTCCACTCACTGCTGGTCAGGCTGCTGTGGTGGGTGGGCTTGCTGGCCAAGTGGCTGGAGCCAGACCCACCTATAGCTACATCCCTGGTGTTAGTCACTGGGCTGGTTCCAGTGCCCTCTTTCAGGCACTTTAGGCAGCTTTAGGGAGGGTCATTCACCAGCATACATCATACATGAAGCACACAGCTTGGAGCCCAGGGACCAGGGCATGCCCTGCCCTTTTGGCCACATTCATCAGCCTACACTATATCTAAGAAAGCTAACACTTCGCAAATTAACTAGCAAACATTATACGTTAATGTAATTAAAGAGAATTACTGGGTTCTAAGAGCTTGCTGCACCAAGTGAGCATTCCAGCTCCATCATAAGTGATAAAAAGGAACTGAAAGGGAGAGGTGCCAGAGCCTAATATACCAGCACATACATCTGCAAGGGCACTGGACAACCCTATGGACAACACTACAGCAAAAACCTTCACTACTGGTGTATGTGGTGCGTGCGCACAGCTAGTATGGAATGGACATGAGCCAGCACTGAAAAATTAAATATTATTAACTAGACTATATCCCTTATGCTGATCATAAGATCATCAAGAATTCTACTAATCAGAGCTGAATCCCAGATATCAGGCAGTTGGAATTTAGACAATAGTGTCAGAAGCATCAGATCATGATAATACTGGAGTTACCAAATCATCAGCTCACTATCCATCCTTGGGATGATTTAGCTGGGGTTGTTTGTGTTTTGAGTAGGGGGTTGGACTAGATGACTTCCTGAAGTCCTTCCCAATCCTAATTTTAAATGATTCCCCAAATGGAGGTTAGTGACCATTCAGTAGTTTGCAAATAAGTGAGTGTTAAAGGAAAGTATTTTAAGTAGACACTGCTTCTCTAAATATCTGCCTGCAGCTGTGACAGTGCCACCTTTTCATAGTCATTAACCACATCTGCAAACAATAGGCTCAGCGTTACTTTGTTAGCATTAACAAAACAGAAAAAACAAAGGTCCATGCCATCTCCAAGCCATGAAGCACCAGCTGAACCTCAGAAACACACATGTTCTGAAACTCTGCTAAAACAGATTGGGCTTTCTTCCCTTCCTGTCCCTATTACCGGTATCAAAAGTAGGAACATCACAGGCCATAACACGGTGAATTCACCAAACAGCCTGCCAGTGATGAGAACATGGGCAGTTTGCTCAGTGGTTAGAGCGGGAGCTGGTTATCAGGGACTGGAGCCCAGGGTCAGAGATGGAGTCAGAGACCAGAGTCAAAAGTCAGGAACTGGATCCAAGATTTAGGACTAGGTTATCTGGGGTGAAGTAAGGCAGGGCCTATGGCAGAAACAGGAAGTAACACAGTCATTGGCAAATATTTTGAGCAACTGCTGAAGTTCTGTTGCTGTGGGGCTTAACAGCTAGTCTGCTCATTCATTTAACCAATCAGGCCGCCTACTAGAGGCCAGCTGTGCTCATTACGCTGCCTGAAGAATGGCTTTACTGCAGAGCCTGCTTCCTAACACAGTCAATGTAAAACAGTTCCACTAGGTAGTAAAAGATATTTGACTTCCAACACAGCATACTTTGAAGGAGTCTAAGTAAGAAAACGACCAGCCTCTAAACTGGCCAGCCCCTTCCCCAGCAACATCAGTTGATGCAGTCCATCAGTAATTCTAAGTGGCCCATGCAAGAAGTTTCTTTATGAGAGCTGCTTCTGACTCTCAATCAATGAGACCAACAGGAAAGTAGTTTACTGGCAGGCAAGTACCTATATCATAAGCAAAACACAGATCATTCAGATGCTGAAGATGCGAAAAGTCAAAACACATGTACTTTAGATTGCCAGCTTATTACCAACTTTAAGATTATCTTTAGGACATTTTGCTTTTTGAAACTCTTAAGCTTGTGAAAAGACTTTAGTACTTTTAGTGCATAGAGTAAAATAATGAGTTTCTGTTCTTATGAATAAAAGAAAACAAATTAAAATAATAAGAAGCCTTACAGGTTTGAATCTTAGTGCATCTCTGTAGGATCCAAACAATGCTGCCTGCGCCCTAAGGAAGGCCCTAGCTACTCCATCACCCGTAGCTGTAGACTGCTTCTTCAGTTTATTTTTCAAGGCTGAGACCTGCATGACAGAGAGGAACAGTTAAATTAACACCTCAGAAATTGGTACAGCGAGGTATGAACCCAATCAGCAGGCAAACCACAGTGTCTACAGGTCAGCCAAAAATTCATCGTCCTTCTTGATAGCTTATCTTTTTAACTGCAAAGAGCACCTGCTGGTCTGTTAATTGAAACGAAAGCGGGGGATGATGGTAAAGTGCTAATGTAAATTGGTTTATGCTCTCTTTTTCCCAAGGCCTCTTGACATAAATAAGCTTTAATTATTTTACAGTAAACTGCTTGTGAGCTGCTTTTCTGCAGATATTTTTGCAATCATAACATGTCTGTTTGTCTGATATGAAGCCAATTGGGCATCTTTCATTTACACTGTGAAGGGTTATTTTTAAGGGCATTTAAAGCTCACTTATCACTCAATTTTAAGTTTTTTGTTGCCAACCTATTAACATACATCATTTTTCATGCATCATAGGAGCAGTTGCCACCATTGTTTGCTAGTTGGGAAAGGCCTTTATAGTGTAGGGTCTTTAGAATTATCCTAAGGAATAAACATCTGAATGCGGGTGGGGGGGGAGGAAGAAGGGATGTGATAACACTCTTTTATTAGTGATGAGGCACCTGCAGTAAGAAAAAAACCATTGCTTCCAGCATCTGATTTTCTGAAGCAGAACTACTCGGTTTTACATGGTAAACAACAAATACTTATCGCACAACTTTGGAGAGTATGTGCAAAGTTAGATTAATAGGCTACTGTTGTGTTAAGGATGCTTTGGACCAAAATCATATATTTGTGAATTATTCTGGTAGTCCTAAAAAACAAGAAAGATTGTGTGTATGCAGTTAATAAGAGCGGTTCTACCACTTTTATTTTAAGATGCAGAATATCAGACACATGGAAAAACTCTGTTGCTTCTATTATGAAGATGTATTTCCATTTTAAATTTTATTGCAAAGTGCCTATCAAAACAATATTTAAGTTATCAGAAACTGGTCAAAGCATTTATTTTAAGTTGGGTTCCTCTTTAAACAGAACACTGTTTCCCCTATAAACACGAACTAGCACCAAAACAGGTTTTATTCTTTCTATAAGTGTATGCAAGCATGAATATCTTTTTGTTTCTTTATGCAAGCAGTCATGACTGTTCTTGTAGATGATGATTGTAATTGAAGTGTCATCCTAATTAACAACGAAACTTTGAATAATGCTAATGAGAACTGAACATGGCATCAGAGAAAAGACCAGCTCTACAGGTGATAAACCTTCACAGTAGTGACATTTTCCAGTGTAAAGTCACAGTTACTGTGATCTGATCAAAGAGAGAGACCCCCATTGGGTCCAATTATAACTAAAGTTTTGAAAAAAAATTATTGAGTTATGATGTTCATAATCTATGCAGAAAGGCCTTTACAGTATAGGTCTTCTCCCCGTAGCTGTGATCTTTTCAATTTATATCCAAGCACCACAGATCCAGATAAAAGTTAGAGTCTGATTCAGTTAGCCCATGGAGAGCACACACACCAATGCTCATTTAAGTTTTTTTTTTTTTTTTTTTTTTACTTACACCTCAAAAGACAAAGAGTACAATTCACAATACAAGACACAGTTACAGTTCAAGGTTGCAAAAATAAATGCTTGTCATTTCACTCTCTTTGTTCTGCAGTTTATGATTATTTTGAAAGTCATTAAAACTGAAATTTATTTAATTCTAGGAGAAAAACATTCATAAGTTCTTTCAAGGGAAAGATGTGTCAGCAATTACAGTTATATTTCATTGATGTCGAAATAAAAGAGCAAGGGTCAGTATAAAGAAACCTCATTTAGCAAAAATGAAATCCAGATTTCCATTCTTTTTAATCCGGGAGAGCATCTCCTAAATGCAAGAGACAGAAGTTTCCTCCCTTTCCACCTTAAAAAAAAAAAAAAATCTGCATTCATGTAAAATATACATTATAAACAGGGCTGTGAAAAAAACGTTCAAGGGACTGCAAGCCATCTTTGGACAGCAAAATTTTCTCTCATGCAATTTAATCTTTTTGCGTAATTTCATATGAATACTAATCTTCAAACTGAAATTTCACTTTTTAAACCTGAGACCAATGTTAGGAGGTTCATTTTAAGCAAAAACAGTAACAAAAACCAATAAAAGTGTGGCAAGTTTTCACAAAATGAAAACAAATAAAATCTTTGACATTTTAAAATTGTTATTGAGACAGTATCTTTTTTTTAAAAAATGACCATTAGTACATACTGCTGAGAAACATGTAATTTACCTTACTGGTTAGCTTCAAATCAGTGGAACTATGTACGGTTTAATCTATGAATGTGCTAAAATTTTTTGCTGGATAAATGCCAGAATGCCAGACACTTTTCAGGATTAAGTTCCTATTTACAAGAAGCAGGAGCATTTAGTGATGGCCATGCACTTGACACATCAAAGGAAGTGAGATCTCATGCCTACTCTCTACATATGAGCCTGCAAAGAAAGATCAGCAAGGAGGACCCTATGCTGCACCCATCTGAAATAGTGTTGCAGGTTCCAATCTGTCCCTTATTTCCCTCATCAACCTGAGATGCTCTGGGTGGTGAGACCCAGAACCCCTTGGTGGACTGCCACTGAGACAACTCCCCCCAGCCCCAATGTAAGCTCCAGCTCCAAAAACTAGAGACAAAGGGTAGCAGAGTTAGGCTTCTGTATACAGCAAAACCAAGAGTCCTGCAGCACCTTAAAGACTAACAAATTTCTTTGGGCACAAGCTTTTTGGGCTCCAACCCACTTTGTCATATGAAGTGCCACAGGACTCACGTTGTCAAAAGTAGAGAACTGTCCTTAACCTTGTGCTAATGTAGCTTCTGATGGATTAATACTTATTTTTGCCCAAAGTCCTAAAAAAAAAAAAATTCTGACAAGAAAGATAATCAATTGAGGCAAATGGAACAAACAGCACCTCACACACAGTATCTACCTCATCAATGCAAAAGACATAAACCACACTACTGATGAATCACCAGCTTCATCATAAGGCTAACCAATTAATAAATTCATCTTAAATATTATTACTTCTGCAGTGCCACAGGTGTACTTTGTAGACATTTAAAAATAACAGACCATTCCCCAGAGAAGCTTACTATCCAAGGTCCTGACCTTGCAGACAGAGTGTTTAGTTACATGCATAAGTGCTTGCATGATCAAGCCCCAAGTTTAAAGATCACCAATGACTGAGTGAGCAATGAAAGTGTCAGAAGAAGAAACAGCATGGGTTACAAATAAAAAAATATGCTGTAGCATAAGGTATGTGGATCCTGAAGGCTTCCTATTTTATTATTTTTTCAGATGGATGGGGAGGTAAGGATTATCAACATATGTTGATGATTTCCCTACACAACTCTCTGTGTAAGCAAGAGCACAACACATGCAATTAGCAATGACAGACAGAAGAGCAGGGGAAGGATTTGTGGGGAGGGGAGATACGGCATTTTGTGGGAAGAAAAGGTGTGACAGGGTGGAGGAGAGTGATGGGAGGATAAAATAAAGCTTGCCAAGGGAGGGCTAAGGGCCCCGAAGGCACCAGCCAGTATGTTCAGTCAATAAGTTAAAGATAAGAAATTATGGTCAAAGCCATGTGTAGAGAAAGTAATCTAGTAAACTCTACACAAGGGGGAACTTCCCATTTCTTGGGTCTATCTGCTATAAATAAGAGCAGCAGAAAGCAGAGAACCACCACCAGTGCTGCAGTGATGGATGCATTTTAAATATATTAGTTCACTGGAATTAAGGACATCACACTCCAGCATAAAAACAGAGGTAATCCACTGTAAAACACGGTAAGAATTCTACATACTTCAAGCTAAGCTGTCGTGTTAACAGCTCCCATAAAGACTGCTAATGAAGACAAATCTTCTTCCAAAAGATCATTTTGTAGTTCAAAAGAAGCTCTTTTAAACTCCCACTTTCCCAAGGAACAATGGGCTACAGACAATGAGTAACTCCCTTAGATCACACTGGACATCCCACCCTGGGCAACTATGTGTTTTTGCCAATGGACCAGGTCTCTTCCAGAGACCATATCCAACAGCAAGAGATTATTAAGCGGTGTCCCCACAAGAACTGTGTTCACTGGAGAGGTAGCAGCACAAGGTTCTCCAAAATGAAACAAGGTCAGAGGTAGTTAAAACAAAGGAGAAGTGTGCAAGGAAGCCAGACTGAAATAGGATAAATCAGTATTGGTGGAGTGATGCCACTGTGAACAGAGGAGGAAGCTGGTACTGTCAAGTGATCTTGTATAGATTAACTTGTATTACTTGGCTGCGGTGTGAAATCAAAAGAGTGAATCGTGAAGCATGTTAACAATGAAAGGTGTGAAAAACGATTTGCTAGAGGTGAAGCAAACAAGGAATCCTGTGGCACTTTTAAAGATTAACATATTTATTTACTGCATGAGCTTTCGTGGGAGAAAATCCACAAAAGCTGATGAGATAAATAAATTTGTTAGTCTTTAAAAGTGCCACCAGACTCCTTGTTCATTTTGCTGAACTAGACTAACACGGTTACTCCTTTGGAACTTGTTAGAGGTGGTAGGCCAAAGAGGGAAAATGTGAGTCACCCTGGTGTGACATGATAGCAATAATATTAGTAACACAAATGCATAAAAGAAAGAACAACACATTTCAAATGTATGCTTTACAATATCAGTAATGAAATCAAACATATTGTCAGGTCAACCGTGCATTGTTATGTAGTTCATATGGCAGTTGGTACTCGGAAAGCCAGAAAAGCTAGAACTGGAAAGCAAATCACAGGAGGTAGGAACAACAATCAAATATTTCCAGGACACACTAGTGATCCAATAAGACAATGAAAAATGGGGTTATAAACTGAACTGAAAGCAAACTGCTTATCTTTATCTTGCCCTGACCATTCTTGGATCCTCTTGGGAAGGTCACTTCCTGCCCTGCAAATAGTGTAGTGGCTAACACCTCTGCTTAACATGCAGACGGTCCTGGGTTCAGTTCCCAGGAGGTTGGACTCGATGATCTCACGAGGTCCCTTCCAGCCCTATGGTTTGATTTGATTTGACTGTTAAACAGTGGCAAGCCAAGAGTAAAGCAGAAATGTGGAAAAGTTGGAATTCATAGGATATCATCAAGAGACTCAGGTTTGGTTGCAGGAGGTTGTCTTTGTTTTGGTTGTTGCTTTTAACACATGCTGGGACACTCTGAAATGTAAAATCTAGATATAGGAAAGTGGTAAACAAAGAATATGACAACTTTGGAAACATTCACTGTACTTCCCTGAAGATTTTAAACTTTCAAAAATGTAACTTGAATCATGGTAAACTGTAATTAATTTAAACAAATGTGACTTGAACCTTGATTGCTTCATATATATTAGTGAAAATCTGTAAAGGTAATTGAAGGCCAGAATTTACCTTTTAAATACTTTATGATCAATATAAATATTTATATATAATATTCCAATGAAAGCATTTTTGGTGGGTTTTTTTTAATTGAAACTTTCTCTTGGGTTTCTTGCAACCCACACACTTTGTGCTATACAGTGTAGGAGGTCCGGAAGTAAAAGGTAACAAAAGAGTGACTAGAAATAAAAGTGAAACTAATTCATTTCTTTTTATTGCCAAGGTGGAACAAATCATAGAAGTAAAACCAGAATAAATGATGCAAAATAAATTCATAAAATTATTTTAGTTTTCATCATTTAAATTGTTAACACCACAATTAAATCTTTTTATTTTTAACCTCACTGGGGACCCAGTCCTTCAGCTCAAATTCACACAAGGTTTCACAAGTTTACTTTAGAGAATTTACAAAAAAATTTTAAGAGAATATTAGATTCAATCCTGCAGTCTGTAACATCTAGTTCTGAAGGCCAAATTCATGCAAGTGAGCTCTCTGAAATCAGTGGAACTACTCACCCAGGCCTTCATCCTGCAGACATTAATCCATGCACATAGTCTTTACTCACTGAAGTATAATAAAGCATGTGCTCAAGTGTTTACAAAATCCAAGCCTGTGTGAATAGTTCTGTTGATTAAAGAGAGACCACTTCCACGAATTTGACCTGAAGGATCACAACGTTACAGACTGCAGGATTAAATCCAGTATTCTTTTAAAGTTTGGTTCTAGATTCTCTGAAGTTGTCAAAAGCTTCTTGAGACAAATAACGTACCTGTCTACAAACCTAAAACAAGGTAATCAAATTTCTCTGGTGGTTAGTCAAGATATTACTCTAGTGCGAGTGGGAGTTGCTTGCTTTCAAGCCCTTTAAACTAGGCAGTAGAACTGTAAGAATAAGACAAGTCACAAGAAGTGGACTGGCTAAGGCACAGAAAGGGTAGACAGTTTAAAAAATGTACTGACAACAAAAAGTTAACCTCAGACTGTGAAGATTAATAAAAAGAATTTTCTACAGACAGCCTCTAGACAGCTCAGCCCTTCAACATTTAATATCCATTTATTTTTAAAAAATTGGTGGCATCTGCTTAACTGTTGATACTTCCCAGAGCAAACATGGTTCAATGAAAGAATGCTGTAATTTTAAATCTAACATTCTTAAATTAACGATTATACCAAGGTACATCGTGATGCCAACTGATTGCAAATATCCCTGCACAGAGCAGTTGTCTCTCCCAATAATGTGTAATTTGCCAGCCACTCTGGATTTCTAACCCAGTAATAATTTTTTTTAATAATATAAAGTGTCTCAGTACAAAAATGTAAGTAAAAAATCTGAATACTATGACTAATGCAATCCATTTCACAGTTAAGAACGACTCACAATTTATTTCACAAGAGAATTAACTGTTAGACTTTGAGAAATAACTTACACTCAAAGGAACTATTATTTAAAGCAAATATTGAGTTTTCTGAATAAATTAGAGTCTACTTATCAACTGTGGAGTGGTTTTAAATATAAGTGATTTGTGGGGTTTTACTTTATGGAGATAAAATGTAATTCTTGATGAAAAGACACATATAGGTACTGTTCTGAATTTTAGTATCTAACTGCTATAAAGACACTCTCTCTTTCAGCTGCTGTATTGGTTTTTAAATACTTGGAACTATTATTTAACAAAATGCAGAAAATATTAAATACTAAAGATTCATAACTTTCTAAAAATCATTTACCTATTTCTCAAAGCTTTGACACACTGCAAGACAGGCAGAGGGCCCAATCCTGAGGTCAACTGAACTGCTTGTGGTATTGAACACATGACATCAATCTTACAAGTCTTTATGAATGTGCTTAGTTTTAAGTATATGTGCAATCCCACTGGCATGAATTTAAGTGTGTGTGTAAGTCACTGGTGGATTGGGCCCAGCATCTATAATTGTGATGTGCTTTAGTCTCAGACACCACTGAAAACATCATATTATAAGGCCTTACAGAAGAAAAAGTAGTGTTTTAAGAATGAATTATATTAGAAAATTTACTCCTCCTGAAATAGCTGCTTATTTTGTTTTTCTTTAAAGAAATGAGACAAATCTATAGTGAAATGATGAAATCGAAAAACAAGTGTTCTTGTCAGAAGACAGGAAGAGGGTTTTTTCCCCCCTTAAGGAAAATAAAGGATTCCTGAAAGTCTTGCATTGATTTATTTTTCCAATTTTAAATACCTTAGGAGTAGCGGAACTGCTACTGGCATGGTAGTATTTCTAACAGTCAATAAATCTAAGATATTATGTGTGAATATTGGAATGAAGCCATTAAGAAGATTACAGCATGCAACGCAGCAGAGGGTCCACATGAAAAAAAGGACTGGTAATTCAGGACAACTGTGACCACTGACCTTTGAACAGTCAAGACCACTGGTCAACCTGACAAAATAACAGAGTTCACATGCACAGAAAGTCATCTAGCCTGTAAGTATAATTTAAATGCTTAAGTGATTGATTTAAAAAGGTCCTTTAAATCTCAGCTAATTTATTATAATGTATTAGAGACGATATTAAATGGTAATTTTTTCAGATTTCTTATTATATTTTTAAAGAAATACACTCACTATAAAAATAACATTAACATGTAAATAGTCAGATTACTACACTTCTCTAAATTGTTGTGTCTCACCACTGAAAACATATTATCTTCAGGCTTATTGATTAAGAAAACTATTATCCAATTTCCTTTTAGACACAAGAGGCAGTTTTAGAATATCCTTTGAAAATGTTAAAATTTATTACGGTGGCTTGTTAATTTGTCTGAAATCAGTTTTTGGAGGGGGATGGTAAACTTAAAGCTTCCTTTATACTTTCAGCAGTTATGCTTTAACACTCTTAATTGCTATTCCTGTTTATATTTTTTTCATCAAAAGGTTTATTATCCCTGTCTATACGTTTGTGGGGTTTTTTTTTTATATGTATTTATGTGTTTACATCTGCACTATTTGCTGTGATCTTTCCAGTCTGACTTATCTTTTTGTTCTATATTCTTTAAAATATACTTTAAATATTTATCCACACTTATTAGCAGTTATAATTGTAATTTCTCTTATGCATGAAAGAAAGAGAGTTTTACATGCCAAAATCTGTATACTGTCTGTCCCCATTGCTTAGGACTTTTTTCCTAGATTTGTATGTGTTTTTAATTAACAAATTAGTTCCACAAGGAAAACTGTTTCACTGCTCAAGTCAGAAGGAGATGGGGAGACTCTAAACGTAAACTAACCTACTAAAACTTGTTTTGTCCAGAAAAATATGTTCAAATAAAATCAGTAAGTGAGACATCTATAAAAACACAGTTACCCTGTTTTGTTCCATACATAATATGGAACGCTGTAGTTTTTAAAAAGTCCATTGTATACTCTATGTGCCTGGGTAACTTTTATTAACATTAATAGGACTTGCACACATCCTGGGGGACAACATACCTCAAAGTATGGGAATTCGTGTTCACTAATTTTTTTTTAATCCAGCCTGCCTAAAAAGAGTATTTTGATAAACATGTTTCAAAACAAAGATTTCCTCCCAATGTGTGCATTCTTTTTTCACAATTTGAAATCATTTGTCACAATACTGTTAATATAACAGAAAATTACACTTAATTCTGAATTCCAGGTCTAACTATCATGTGACAAAGTATATATACTTGCATAACAATAATTCTAACCTCAATTTTTTTTTTTTTTTTTACACTTCATGCACAGTCAGCTAGAATTACCGACACAGAAATGACTAGCTGTTTTTGACTTAACTTGTTATTCTGGATGCAAAATACAACACCTTTAAAATGAATGACAAATACACCACAATCACATTAAATATAACCAATATCAAATTCTTTCATTAGAGCTTAGAGATAGCTGTATTTGGCACTTTATCTGGTCAATCTCTTCTTTGATTTATCTCAAAAAGATTAAGACTGTAATAATATTAAAATAAACAAGAGCTGATCATTAATATATGCATCAGGATTTTGCTTTCTATTATGCATGTACTCGGATAAACTACCACTGAGAACAGCTTATCAGTCACTGTAGTGCTTTAGATTGGTTAACATGCTGGGTTTAAAAAAGACTAATTCAGGAAACAGGTCACTATTTGATATCAGTCTTTTCTATAAAATACTTTTTGTTGGCACATATTTAAAATAGCATACTACTATTCTATCTGGAATATATAAACTTGAAATACACATATTGGTATGACAAGAGTACCCTTTCAGCACTATATTAAGGAAAAGCAAGGTAAGTGTAATGCATTTTTTTTTTAGAGTATTTAACGTGAAATACAGAATATGTTCTATTTTGAGCAGCAGGGGGAAAAAAATCTCTACAAGATCAAAGTCCAGAAAGAACTGGCACTTAATTTATCATCCTTTACAGACAAAAGACAGTTTTTGTCATTTCAAAAGGATCAGATGTCTTTTATGACAAACTGGGTTAGCAGTTTAATTTACAAATAGAATTCTAAGTAAGCAGTCTTTGCTCTGCCAAAGCAAATGACAAACAGTGTAGGTTTTCATTTATGCGACCCTCAGCAGGATAGAAAAGATTAAAATAAAACTGAAATAATTTAGAGAAAACAAATAAATGTTTCAGAAAGTTGAAGATGATCAAAGCCTGAATTTTCTGACCCCAACTGTACAAGCATTTCTTATTATATTGACCAGTGCCATCAGATCATTAATTAAAAGGAAAAGCGCTGGCAGGTGGCAGGGAAGCAGAAGCCGATAATTGGCCCCCTTCTTCTTTTTGCCTTCAAAAACTCTCTCGTTCTTTTGCAAGACATGCCACTAGGCAGACAGAAATGCCTACTTTGTAATATAATGATTAAGATGAGATGAAGAGACTCTTGCGTTTAAAGCAGCAATGCCTAATGAATGCAGCTAGCTTTATAATTATGATCCCACTTTTACAATAAGAAATACGATGTTCCATTCAACATCTCCTTAACTGTCAAAAAAGTAAAAATCTTAAATATGGGGCCTACAGCTGATACTTTTTTTTCCCCTTATTCCTTTTATCTCACTTAGCAAAAGCAGGCAAAAATCACTATTAGTAATTCAAGCTACTAGAAGAAAAAAAACAACAACATGAAATATCCATCAGACTTACCACTTCACTAGGGAGGTTGCTCAGGTCATTAAATGGGTTTTCTAGAGTGTTTGTGTCAACATTTAGCATAACCACATCCTCCAGTGATCTATTTTTCACTCTCTGTTCAGGAAAAAAATAAAAGTGGGTATTAGTATTCTAATACACTGCCCTCATAAATTACACAATTTTCTATGCTCAACTGTGGCTTATGCAGAGGATTTACAAATAAGTGAAAAGGGGAAACATATTCATGTTTTGGATCAGGGATGTCATTCTATGAAATTTTCTAAAAAGTACTGTCCTCTTCAGTGAAAATCAATGGTGCAAAAGCTGATTACACTTTGAAATAGTGGAATGTACTGTATGGAACCCTAAAATTAAAATTAATAATTTTATTCAGGTATTTTTCTGAATAAGTCATCCTCAGTTTACATCCTCTACACAATCATACTGCTGGCAATGAGGCTGCACATATCTAACTGAGGTGCAATTTAAGCCTTCATCCTGAAACTGTTTGGATAACTACTGACTAGCTCGGCAATTTTTTGTTTATTTTATTCCCAAAACTAAAATGCTATGTTAAGAGGAATGAAACTATGACTGGTCAATTAGAGGGTACAGGATTATACCTCAACAGTTGTTCGATGTTATTTAAGCTAACTGTACACGTTTTAAATTTTCCAAAACAACAATTTAATCATACAGCCCTAACTACTGTGGGGCTTATGAAAGTGGCAGAATTGGTTTTAATAAATGATTTGGGTGATCATAATGCCACAGCAACTAGACATCTTTTACCAGTATGTTAGAATAATACTGCCTGCCAGCCAGGCAAAGATGACTGGTGAGACAGCTGCAGCTACTTAATTTACTAGCAAAACAAAAGAGAGCACTGAATAGCAGTTAACTATAGGTAGGAAGGACATGGCATAAAAATATAAGTAAGAGGAGAGCAAATGATCTCAAAACTCTCATTGTGAAAGGACTGGTCCACCAGTTTCAACACTAGCTTACTATCAAACTAAACTGACAGAATTCTATTAAACTAAAACCAGAAATATTAGGTATATTCACTATTTGAAACCAGTCTTTGGGCCACCAAGGATCCTGGAGCAGACACCAGGGCCAGGAGCATGTGTGTAGAGCACTGCATGGATACAAACATGGGGGTCCGCATCTCATCTGCATCCACAAAAAATGGTCTGCAGACATCTGCATTGTATCCGCTGATGCGGACATGGATATCTACATTTTGCAGGGCTCTACACGTGTGCCGGCTACGAGGAAAGAGTAAGACAGAAACTAGGTGGAGGTCAGGGCACACCATCCAAGAAGACACACAGCTGTTGATGGAAACAGAGGGCACCAGCCACCAAGGAACTGCCATAGGAATAGCAAAAGGAACAATGCCCTCACCCAACCTGGAGCAGGCAGTGACCCCCCATCTTCCCCATTCCACACTGTGCTCTTGCTCCCCCTCTGTAACCCATTCTCAGCGAGGTTCTAACCCACGCCCTACCACCAGCTAATACTGCTTTACTTAGAACAGTTGATCTTGTTGGTAAAACTGTAGAACTTTAAATTCCAAAAGGGTCGCTGTGTTAGTCTAGTTCAGAAAACCAAACAAGAAGTCCTGTGGAACTATTAAAGACTAACAAATTTATTTATCCTGTTAGCCTTTAAAAGTGCCACAGGATTCCTTGATTTTTTGCTGTATAACTTAAGTTTTTCGACTATCTTATTTCCCAAGTAACTACACTTCAGATAATGTATGCAACCAGAGGTGGCCAGCTCTTTATTTTACTAACTGTATACAACCTAGCATGTGACCCTACTACTAAACACTTTAGGATATTAATCTGCCTCTTCATTCTTTCTTTTCATCCACTCCATCATTATGTAAGACTACTGGAAAGGAAATTGGTTCAGTAAAAGATATCACCAAATCCACTTTGTCTATGAAAAAGAAAGACTTCTGGGACTCTGTGAGGGGGATGGTGCCAGTGTCCAAGCTCCTGCCCGAGCATCTACATTGCAAATTTATAGCCCTGCAGCCCAGATCAGCTGACCCTGGCCAGCTGTAAATGTTTAATGGCAGTGTAAACATAAGCTATGTGAATTAAGTTGACTTTCCACTAAAAATTAGTGAAGCAGACACATGCTATTTTACAGAGTGGGTCAAATACATCAAACATAATGAACAAGAAAATTCAAACAAAGATAACTAAATATATAAGAAAAATAAACAAGGAGTTCTATGGCACTTTTAAAGACTAACAAATTCATTGCATGAGCTTTTATGGGAGTAAATCTCACTTTGTCAGACCCCTGAAAATGGGGAACTTACAGAATGGGAGGAAAACAAACGCAGGAAAGTGCAAGTCATAGGATTAGGTCAGACTGTTTCACCCAATCAAAGCAGTTGTTTAGAGTCAAACAGTGTGGAACAGCATATTTGATGGATGGGAGGTAAGAAGGCAAAATCTCCTTTTGTAATAGGAAAACCAGGAGATATCACTATTTAAGTTCAAGGCAATGGTTTCAAATTTGCCTATGAATTCTAACTGCAGTTTTTCTTTGAAGTTTTGATTTGTAATCAACTTGCAAAGTATGACAATTAACGTATCTTCCATTGAGCAGAGAGATTGAAATGTTCCCCTATTGGTTTTTGAACGTCATGTCTGATGTCAGAGTTGTATTAATTTATGCTTTTGCACAAAAACGATCATGTTTGTTCAATGTATAAGGCAGAAGGGCATTTCTGGCACATGATAGTATATTACACTGGTGGACAAGCAGGGGAATGAACCCTTGATAGAGCTGTTGTTTTGATTAGGTCCTCTGATGGCGTCATTTGTGCAGATATGTGGACAAAGCTGGAAACTGGGTTTGTTGCAAGGATATGTGCCTGACTTTGTATTTCTGTTATTTGATTGGTAGTTGCTGGTGAATAGCTGTTTAAGACTGGGGGGAAGGGGCCTGTCTGTAAGCAAGGAGAGGTCTGCCCCACTAGGCTTTCCTTCTAATATGCTGTTCCATGCTGTTTGAATAACTTCTTTGATTTGCTGAAACAGTCTGACCTGATCCTACAACTTGCACCTCCCCATATTTACTTTTCTCCCATTCTATAAATTCTTCATCTTCAGGAGTCTGACAAAGTGGGATTTTCTGCCATGAAAGCTCATGCGATAAATCTGTTACTCTTTAAAAGAGCCACAAGGCTCCTTGTTTGTTTCGCTGAACAAGACTGACATGGCTACCCTTTGGAACTTGTCAACATGCAAGTATCAGAAAAAACATATGATGCAAGACCCAAATATTCACATAGCACATTTGAAAAACCAACTTTTCCAAAGGACATTTTACTGTCCTAGTCCTTCCAGTATTTGAAGTCTGTCATTTTATTATGTTACTTAAACTGGCATTCATTCTCTAAGAAACTTCATTACAATTATTCTCCATAAAATTCATGTTCCTAAGAAAACAACTGACAAAATGCTCACCAATTTTTTCACCATGAGGAAAAAAGATAACACCCCTTACAATTTTTTCTCTCTCTCACACATGCACATACACACACACGATATAAAAGATTAGTTTGAAAATTACTCACATCTATTAAGCTTAAGTGAACTCCAATCAGATATGGCATCGGTGCACTGAAATAAAAAATGAAAAAAAAATTATTGACATGCTAAGCACAAGTATCTTCATCTTCTTAATACGATAGCAAACAAATACAGAAAAGCTCTATGCAAAGGCGATTCCACCGGTAGTAGTGAGCAGGCACATCTTTAATCTAAATTAAGCATAGGCAATTATTCTGCTTTTAACTTTCTGACAGGAGCAGACTTTGTAGAACACAAGACACAGTACACAGCTACAGAAATTGAGAGATAAAACCAGACATATATGGGTGGGCTGAGCAGCTTAGCTAGATGGGTGGCCACCTAGAAAAGCAGGCTAAGTCAGGGTTCAGGAGTGACGATAAGGGAGGCACAGCAGCACACGAGACTAGATCCTGGGAAGAGAACATCACAGATACATATCCTAGCCAGCCTGAATCATATCTCTTTGACTTGACTTGAACTTAACCCAAGTACTGCAAATTCAGGTTCAGCAGGCCTAGCTCTGTAGTGCAAACCTGGAGAAGCCCATATCCCATGTCTTTGGCTCCAGAGTGAAAGTTGCAAGAGGAAAGTTGATAAAATAATATTTTTAACTGACATTTTGAAGAAAGTATTCTTCTTGGCTGACATAATGAATACATCACCATACTGTAATATAAATATCATAAAAAGGTGATGCCAGTTTGAGTTCCCTATGCTTTGTGGCTACAATCTTACATTACATTAGCCCAAACATCAGCCTTTGCTATTGGGAGTTTTAAAGTTGAATACTACAGAGCTGTATATCATAAGTCTCTCAGTCCAGAAGGGAACTGAGAAAACAACCCAAAGTAGACTGTGAAATGTTGAATTCCAATTCAGGTGAAACCACCAGATTTAGGCCTCCAAGGGCATTGCAAGCAGTAGGAGGCTACTGGATTCAAGTTGAGATTACAAAGACATTTGTCACAATTTCTATATCTTTCTATTCCAGTAGCTGACTCAGTCTCACAAGTATACTGCCTATCAAAAGACTGGATGCGTATCAAGACTTTGTGCTCAAAGAAAGAGTTAAAACAATGCTACCAATGGGAATTAAAAGAAAGGAGCACCATTTAAAGAGTGCATATGACCCATGGTACTAATTAATAGCATCATTTTACTTCAATTTAATTTCCGTAAGACTACAGCCAATGCTTGATATCAGGGGAAAAATCTGACAAAACTAATGTTGTGAAGAAATTAATTAGAGTTAGCTACACTGATAATACCCGCATCTGTGAGAAAACAGGCCATAAATGGTGGAAAAAAGATCCAAGAATGAGCATGTGAACAATGTACAGCAAAATAACTGCAAAGATATACAGCATAATAGCACACTAACCTAGAAATGTGAAACAAACTTGTCCATGGTGATTAAAAGCAATATTTGAATAACTATAAATGAAGCTAGGGATGTATTTTGAAGAACCAAATCTGCCACAAAACCATATAATAAAGGAAGATTAACACTGTGGATTTTTTCACATAGATCATATTCTGTCAGATGTGCTTTCTTGCATTCTTGTCCACTGACACAGTGACAAATAGAAATATTCTCACCAGGAGGAGGCTTATTCCAGCCATGTAGCAATCAAAGCCTGCTTAAGAATATTATGAAACAGCCCCAGATTACAATGAGGTACAGATAAAAATCAGAATTATTGGATATAAAATATGAATTCTCCTTAATCAGCTTGGGAGAGTTTGAGTCCAAACGAAATGGTACATAGATCATAGTCTGAAGACAAGATGATACATTTTAACTTGAAATAAATAAGCACATAGCACTTTTGGATATAAACATTCAGTAATGACTAAACAAAGCAAATGTGGTTTATGGCACATTCATTTACATGAAAAATTCATAGACCACTAGAACCTTGTTTTAGCCAATAAAAACAAAGATGGGTCAAAGATACAGCTCAACAACTCTGTGCTTACCACACCCCATTTTGCCTACAAGTTGCAGCTGATGTGTTGTAAATTCCCCATATATTCTGAGGCCTCCTGATTTCTATCTAAATGAGTAATATTAACATAAAGCTGACTTTTCTAATAATCTAAGGCAGACCTTTATTTCTGCATTTTGTAGTCTATGTGTATAAATTTCTTCTATTTTTCCTAATTCAGGTCACCATCAAGCAGACCTTCGTTTGCCAGGTGTGTAAGGAAGGATAAAGAGACAGTAGCCCAGCAACCTTATAGGGGCCACATGTGGGAAACAGCAGTCACATTTGAGACTGACCAGCCTTCACATCTGCCAAATCATATGGATCTGTAATGGTACAATGGAGAGTCTAGTTGTCTTGTCCCCTTCCTTCACCCATGACGGTCGAAACTGTTGGTATAGGGTATCTGTTTCTAGGTGTTTTGAAATACAACTGCAGAAACTGGTAGCATCAACAAGGTCTTCAGTAGCTAGAAAAATATTACAACAGTGCTTCTGATTCCTTGGTAATGCAGTTTAGCGCTAGTAATACATTTATTATCATAGTACCTAGAGTACCCAAATGAGGCTGTGTCTTCACTGTTCTAAGCACTTCACAGAGTGGACACAGTGTCTGCCCAGAGCCTACAGACTAAACGGTCACACAGAAGGAAAACTAAGGGTGAATGTGGAAAACCCAACATAAAAAAGCTAGCATACAAGCAAAATGAACAATATTGTGATGATGAGCAAACATTCCATTAGTTCCATTTTAAAAAATACTTTTTATATTCTTAAGTCTCAGGCTTAGGATACTAACAAGGTAGGTAAATGAGGAATTTCCGGAGGGATGGCCGTGTTAGTCTGTGTCTAGCAAAAGCAGTGAAAGTCCAGTGGCACCTTATAGACTAACAGATTCTTTCAAAAGCTTATGCTTGAAGGAATCTGTTAGTCTATAAGGTGCCACAGGACTCTCGCTGCTTTAGGTAAATGAGGAAGTCTTAAGACAGGATAAAGATTTGGCATTAACAAGAACTATTGCCAGCATATGGAGAAGACAAGATATGTGAGATAATATTCTTTATTGGATCAACTTCTGTTGGTGAGAGAGAAAAGATTTTTTTGAGCTGTTCAGAACTCGGAAAAATACTTCAGGCATCACTGTTAAATGCAAGATGGGACAGATTGTTAGCATATATTCTAAGAGGCCATTCAAGGATAATGGCCCATTAACACCACTGTAACCATAGGACAAAAAGGGTTACAGATTATTGTAAGAAATCATAATCCAATATGTCTGTCTGGTCCATGATTTTTTTAATGTCTAGTGAAGCTATAAATTTAAGCTCCCTGGCTCATATTTTGAAAGTGCTGTGCAAATTTCCTTTGAGGGCTAAGATTGTAGGTCTGACAGAGTGATCATATTGTGAATATGCTTGTCTCTCTCACCAGCAGAAGTTACTGCAATAAAAGATATTACCTCACCTACTTTGTCTCTCTAATGTCCTCAGACAGATATAGTTGCACATAGCACATGGGATAGGCATAAGCGAGGCCAGGGAAACAGCATGGATATTGCCTCTAATTCAGATTGATCGGTGTGATGGATTTGCACAGGGAGAGAATACATGGTGGCCAAGCAGCCAGTAACAGATCATAGAAATGACACTGCCTAAAGATAGAATGTGGAAAAGCCAAGCTGAAGACTGTGTTTCAAACTCTAGTCTTCTATTGACTACACTTTACCTGTTTGTGGGCATTCTCTGCAGGACCTCCTACCCTGTGGTGAGGATGAAAACCAGTCTTGTATTTATGATAACGTAACAGCCAGCACAGACTTAAAGATGAGGAGATCCAGGCTCTTACAAGGTAGTTCTTGGGGCCCTTCCTCCATATACTTTTACTCATACTTCATGCTTTTTTTCCAATAATTTCCAGAACTGGCACCACTCTGACATTGTCGATATTGGTGAAGGGAACAATTTTCAAAGACTCTGAAGTGATTGAGGCGATTAATCCCTATTTTCAAAAGTGACTGAAGATCTTAGTTAGCCTAGTTCTCATTGATTTCAGATCCCAAACTACTTTTAGACACTTTTGAAAACCATTACTTTCTGGGCTCAGGCGTTCACAAGCAAATGGCTGGCGAAGTCCAGGAAAGGAGGTAAAGCAGTGTCCTAGCATGCATTCTACTTGGGAATAGCCTGGATCATCAGGGAAGATGTGCCAGGTTATGTCTAGTTTCTGTCTCTGAAGCTTAGTGGGATGATTCACATGAATGCAATGTGAAAAATCAATGGCTATAACCTATTTAGGAAGGATCCAGAGGGCAAAAGGGGAGGGGCAGACGCATTCTAAGTCAAAAATGACAAACTGTTTCCAAGTTTATGACTCACATATTTTTCTAGTGGGATCCAGCAGGGATCACTTCTTGGACCTATGTGATTTACCATTTTTATAAATAATCAAGAAGATAACATGCAATCATTAATAAAAGTTGTAGATGACACAAACACTGCAGGAGTGGTAAACAACAAACACATCACTGATTTAGTGATATGGATCACTTCCTAAACTGCACATGAGCAAACAATGTGTATTTTAATACAGATAAATATCATTTTATACCCCTGGAAACAGAGAATGCAGGCCATACTTAGAGAATGGTGGACTCTGTCCTGAGAAGCAGCGCCTTGGAAAAAGATTTGGGGATTGCAATGGATAATCAGCAGGAAATTGTGGCCTTTGTGACACTGGCCAAAAAGAGCTAATGAAATCTTAGGATGCTTAAGCAGGGGAATCTCAGGTAGGAATAGAAATGTTATTTTACCTCTGTATTTGGTGCCACAACCACTGCTGGAAAACTGTATACAATCTGTGTGTCCACAGGTCAAAAAGGATATGTATAAATTGGAACATATTCAGAGAAGAGCTATGGGAATGATTAAAGGATTAAAAAAAAAAGGTCTAATAGCAAGAGACTTAAAGAGTACAATCTATTTAGCTTAACAAAGAGGCCAACAAGTGACTTGATTTTAGTCTAAGTGTCTACATTTAACAATGAGCTCTTCAATGTAGGTGAAAAAGGTAAAATTTAATCCCATGGGTGGACGTCAAAGCTTGGCTAATTCAGACTGAAAATAAGATGTACATTTTTGACAGAGAAATTAACTATTGGAACTCTACCAGTGGGGGGTGGGGGGACAGTGAATCCTCCATCATGAACAAGTTTTTAAAATCAAGATTGGATGTTTTCTAACAGATATTCCATAGGAATTATTTTGGGGGAAGTTCTATGGCCTGTGCTGCACAGGAGGTGAGACAAGATTATCAAAATGAAGATCACAGATCTAGTCTTGGAATCTACGAAGGTATGAAACGATTAAACAATCAATTTGTCAGCAGCTATTTGATACTGGATTATAGGCAACAGCAGTGAGAAAAAAAAACAAAACCATGGGATACAAGATACACATCATAGGGCACCAGATGAAGAAAAGGGAGGTTCAGATTCACAAATCTGCCTTCTTTTTGAGAAGAGAAGAGAAGAGAAGAGAAGAGAAGAGAAGAGAAGAGAAGAGAAGAGAAGAGAAGAGAAGAGAAGAGAAGAGAAGAGAAGAGAAGATTCAAGAGTTCTGATGCTAAGATTAAGTGACACAAGAACTAAACAACCGTGTCCATGCTATATCCCTGTCTTGATGCATTTCCTCAAAGCCTGGAGGAAAAGGAAACAGGGATGAGTTTCATTTGAAATGAAGGGCTTGAGTATGCTTTGAAGGACAAAATAAAAAACATATAGGGATAATTTACAGATAAAGATCCCACCATGGAGAGAAAAAACAATCCACAGAGAAAGACATCAGCTCAAGAATGTATGCCCATCAACTTTTGCTCCTGAACTAAAACCCAAGAGTCCTAAGCTTTCACTTACAATATTTAAAAACAAATAAATAACTAAAACAACTTTATATAAATGAAAACCATTAGACAAATTAAAATTATCACATGCATTCTCTGTTCAGAAAATATAAACAGCTCTTGTAAACATGTTTCCAAGTGTTATATTGATTCTAAGTAGTATTACAGTTAATGGTCACAATATTGGAAAATGCTTTAAGTTCATTGTTGTTCTAGTTTAACTCTCCTGAATTAGGGCATACATCATTATTAGTGCATCCATTCACACCATTTATTAATATTTTCATTAGTAACTTAGATTGACAGAACTTGGCATTACGATGGGTAAGTATCGCAGAACTGAGTGTAATACATTAGCTGTCTTACCAGCAATAGTCCAGCAGGTGTGGAGGAAGCACTGGGATGTATATGTGTTGCCAATACATTGGATATAACAATGCAGCTGAGCCATGAACACAAGCAGTTAACTAAAAATAAATACACAGAATTAAAAAAAAATTAACTTAAAAAGTACAAAATGTAAAATGAAATGCTTACACCTTCAGAGTCTCAACTGCATGAAAAAAGTTAAATGGAGCATTGTTAACATTATTTTCAATTGTTGTTCAATTATTTTTCACTTTTAGGGACCACCAGTCTAGACTCCTGCATATCACAGGCCACCAACACCCAGACACTAAACACCATAACCAACGTTAAACCAAAGTTATGTAGGCCATCATAACCACAGTACACACAAACTCGTAGACTTCAAGGCCAAAAGGGACTGTTATGGTCGGTCACCTAGTGTGACCTCTGGCATAGATTCACCCACCCACTCCTCTGGCTGGCCTGCTGATATCCTCAAATCCTGATCTGAAGATGTCATGTGTAAGAACATTTAGAAAACAGTGAACTGATGCAATTTGAAAACAATATCCCTAATAGTTATCCCTCCTCAGCCATCATCCATCAAAAAGGGGGGGGGGAAAGCCTGAGCAATCAGATGTACTTGCATCATGCCTGCAAGGTTAGTAAAGTCATATGTCAGTGAAAAAATCAGAAATAAATCCTACAATTTATTTAGATTTTTATTTTTAATCCCCAGTAATAGGCCATGCAAAGGATTGCAATTCAATAGCACAACAAGCCGGCCACATGCCCTAAAACTGAAATAGGTTTCCAGCTGAAAATTTAAAGATTCGAAAACCCAAATCACCAGCCTTCCACAAAAGCCTCAGCAAACAAATAACCTTTGCTTTTGGAAAAGTGATGCAATTTCCTGCAAATCACTATTGTTAATCTTGGCTAAAACAACAAAGCCACAAAAAGAAGTGCCCTCTAGTTCTGTAACTCAAAACCACATCATGATCAAAGGTATCAAAAGTAGAAGACAGATTTGGTATCATCATTGCAAACATCTGGGACTCAAGTGGACTTGTGCTGCATTCCATTCATCTGAGGAGGAGGCTAAGTATCTTTACAATATTATTACACATCCCTTATCCTGAGAGCAGCTAGGGTACAAGCTGGAATAGCCTCAGGGCTGAACTGTTTTTGCTGTCGTCTCTCTGTCTTCGCCTCTGAACACCACTTGAAAAAAAGCATCCAGGAAGTCAGGATACTCCAAATGATATGAGAGCAGCTTTGTCACAACCTTTCAAATAACCCCTCCCAAAACTGACACAATTAAAAACAGGACAAAGCTTGACAGGAGATGGCTTCCCGACCAAAAAGTGAACAACTTCTTGTATGAAGCAAACTAGCACCTGATATTAATGTCCACTAATTCTGGTCCCAACAGCCCAGTTTGCTTGTCTTATGGGCTACATGCCATAGACCCTTAACTGGAGGCCTTACTCTACACACTGTTGTGAACAAACTCATTTGAAACAATGATTATTTTGCATTTGCTCTCCCATTCATGGCCCTTTCACCAGGAAGACGTATAAACCAGACTGAATCTGGTTTATTTAATTAATAAAACAGGAGAAAAATTGCACAAAAAAAGAAAATATCAATACTGTTTCCAAATGGAGGTAGCCTAGATCCAGCACATGAGACATCACCAAGAACGACATACTACTGATCTGAAGATCCCCAGCACTAAACTGGAGTAAACAAAAGGTGCAGTGGCCTTTCCCAAGAACAGAATTTCAGAAACCCAGCCACGTGATAGGATTCCAAATCTTATCTTTTTATTTTCACTACTGGTGCTGCAGTTGCCTTCCCTCATACTTGACACGCCACAGAAAATCTGGTGGTGATCTATGATAACACAGATAGAAGGACAAGCAAGGAGTCCTGTGGCAATTAAAAACTAACAAACTATTTATTGCATGAGCTCTTGTAGGAGAAAATCCCACTTTGTCAGACACTTTAAAGATGGCCCATCTTCAAAGCATCTGACAAAGTGGGATCCTCTCCCATGAAAGCTCATGCAACAAATAATTTGTTAGTCTTTAAGTGCCACAGGACTCCTTGCTTCGTTTGCTGAAGTAGACTACTCCTCTGAAACAAACAGGAGGTTTAGAAACCACCTTGTTTTTGAAAAAAGTCAAAAGGCTGTTAGAAAGTCTTATTAGATAACTGACTATCCAAAATTGACTTAATTAGTACTGGTCTTTATTAGGCATGCACTTCTACTGGAGCAAATTTAAGAGCTAAAATATAAAATGTGGATCCTGCTAATACAGTGTTGAAATATTATGGATTTTATAGGGGAAATTTCTTCATGGAACAAAGCAGCAATTAAAGCTTTAGCATCCTGGGTATCTTGGACAGTTATACTTCTTTATAAAAATTATAGAACAATTTTGCATATATATTTTATAATAAAAATGGGAAAAATAATGATAAGAGCAGCTTGGCAGAAATCACAGACAATTACAATTTGTGCAGCACAGTTTGCTCATCACTCAGATTAATATAATACGATTAAATATGGAAAAGAAGAGGGCCTGAAAGCTCCTGAGGGATATCATTAGGGCAAATTGCCAAAGAATGAAACATGAGCCAGTCAGGAGAGTCTGGAAACTGCAATAATACCAAGGGACTTGAATGTTCGACAGTTGGAGCTTCAGTAATGTGTGAACTGCAGGTTATGGTATCAAGAGACTCTGTTCACTGACACATAGAATGTCACTATTGACCAACGAACTGCCCAAGCTTGACAGCTATACTACAGGAAGCCAAGTATATCATAATTCTATATTTAAACTGTTCATTTCACATTAACATTTTGTTTCTTAGCTTTATGTCAGACAACTACAATCACACTGTTTTTGGTAAAAAGTAATGGACATTTTAATAAGTATTGCTTTGTTAAAAAGTTAATTTATTCATTTATCCTTTGCAAATTGAGTATCTTTTCTCTCTCTTGCCCTTGTTATTATTTATTGGATTTATCTACAATTGCTTTCCTGTTCACTTTAAATAATATTCTGGGTACTGTACAATAAATTCATACTGTATTTAAATATTTTACACAAAATGGATGTGGACTCTCATATTTATACTCAATTATAGTCTATATTTAAAGCCAAACCCATATAAAATTACTGTTGCAGACATTTCAATCACTGACTTAAAAACAAGCAAGGTGCTAGTTAGAAGATTCCCAAAATTTAGAGAAATGTCTTTTTCCTAATAGATAAAGATCTCTTTATCTAGTTAATGAACTTGTATTATTCACGGTTCTAAAGCTATTTTATCTTTTTAAACACACACAGATGTGCACACAAGCATTTCTATTTATAGGTGTGCAAAAAGTCGAGGTGTGCACATTATGTTTTAGTTCATACTTATGACCAAAGCAACATAGGAAATGAATTATTACATTGAACAATATATTTAATATTGGTCTCAACTACTTTGCAATCCACATTTTGGACTGATATTCAGAAGATTTGCATTAATTTAACATTTTTACATGGCAACTTTCCTCTCTTCTACATGGAAAGTATGGACTTAACTGGTTTATTCATTTAACAAAATTTTCATTACATTTCTCCTTATATTTTTTATTTAATACACCAAAATGTATTGTTTTAATATTTCTATTTTTTTCTTAAGAGGAAGCAGGTTTATAAACTGGGAAGTGTGTAAATATTTAGTGCCTTGCGTGTTGACAAGTTCCAAAGAACACACCTGTATTAGTATAGTTCCGCAAAACAAACAAGGAGTGCCAGAGGACTCCTTGTTTATAAATATTTAGTGTGTGTTCTAACTTCTACTTAAATTTGGGGATTTAAGCCTATATGAGACAAAGATGCTTTGCAACTGAATGATACTGAATACGGTGCCAACCCTACATTACAACTTTTAAGTGATAACTGTGGTCTTTGTGTCATGAAAGGAAATTGAACTTTTATTTTATTTTGCTTTTGATTTACCTTGGGATTTTACTTTTTTTTTTTTAAAAAAATTACAAATGTAATGTTATTTCCCAAATGCATTATCCATTTAAATGACTGCATTTCAACATTTATAGTATTCCCCCTGTTTGATACAAGGAAATGTACGGAAGCTTTCTTTAGCTTTAAATAACCAGGTATTTAAGGAAAATTTGAAAAGTACTTAGTGACACTGGCATACTTGACCATCTGGCCTAACTGCAAGCTCAGCAGCTTATGTCCACCACTGCTTGTGGGGAGATACAGGAGGAACCTCTGATAGTCTTAGAGGGGAGCAGACACCTGACTAGTTTACACTGGTGACTGATAAGGGGGCAAGGAACCAAAGAATTGTTTACAGGTCTGCAAGACATAGTAATATATGGCCACTGGAGTGCAGTATTTAGCACTGTGGGGAGCTGAGTATAGAAGACATGGTTAGAGCCCTGAAGGGATACAAAATTTGTATTTGCCTCCGATCTGTGGTCAGGAAACATGGTCAAAGGATATCAAATGGAGATTTTTAGGGCTCTAGATATAAAATTTGGATCAATATCCATCCACAATCCACAAATGTGATCTGTGGATAGACAGCCCACAGATTTGCAGGGTTCTTGTTATGGGGCAAAAATAGGAGTCTGAGTCCCATGGTGCTGATGCAGAGAAAAGTGGTATAGGAAACAAATAACTGTGGTTGAAAAAGTAATGAACAGTGTGGTTTATGCAAGTCCCTGGCAGAATGCAAAACTGTTTTTTCGGTCTGAAGAAAAGAGTGAATTCCATTTCAGCAGGGATTAACAAGAATTACAAAAGCGAGTGCTGACACCCAAGAAAGCCGTGGTTCTGATATTTTTTAGGGCAGATGGGATCCTCAGTAAACTGCCTTGAAATGATCTTTTTGGATGAAGCCAGTTTTACCAATCTTTCAGCTGCAACTGGAGATTACATCTACAGCGAAATCTGATTAAATTCTCCTTAATTATTTCCATGGACCTGAATTTAAACACTCAGAATAATAAATCATACGAAATGATTTAAGAGCCACCATGTTGATGAACTTTCCCATGAAACATGTTGGATTATTGAATCGATTCCTTAGTTTTAGAGTCAGAACTGTTCAGTGCAATATGAAGAAAGTGGTATTTCATTGCCCTGCAAAAAAACTTTAGTTTGGCAGAATTTCTTTTGTAATAAGGAATGTTCTGAGAGGCACATACATCCATGGTTTTAAAGAAGGCAGAGAAAGTTTCTTGCATGAATTTTGCTAAACTTGACTGTTTGGAGTTCTGTAACCAGTATTTGATTTTCTAGGTCTTGAAGGTTGTGACAAAACATCTGTAAGAGTACCTGGACAGAGACGCTTTGATAACTTTTTGTCTGTTTTCAGATGAGAACATGGTGTTGAGATAGCCTTTGTCAGTAACAAACAACACAGTGAAGAAAGCCTGCCTTTCTTGGCATTATTATGGCTGTCAGAACCATTTGATACTGTCTGTCAATAGATTCTATTGTACTGTCAACTATGACTTGGGATGTTTACATCAGTTTTCGGTGCTACCTGACAAGTGTCATCATGTAAATCGAAAACAACCTGAATGGAAATCTTATTTTGTGTTCTTATGAGATTTGTAATGACTCTAGTGCTTTTTAATCCTGTCTTCATCTTCCGAAAAAGTGAGTGGGAAATATGTACTTTCTGATAATACCAATAATATGTTTCTTTCTCCAGTCACTTAAGGGATTTCATTACTTAAGACATTTCCTTAGTCAGATTCATGACAAGATGACACTAAATTAGCTGAGTCTGAATCCCACCAAGCTTGAAATTATGCTGAGCATGTTAAGCAAGAAATATGAGAGTCAGAGAGTTTCAGAGAATTATAGGGTTAGATGAGACCTCATGAGGTCATCTAGTCCAACCCCCTGCCAGAAAAGCAGGATCACTCTCACTAAATTATCCCAGCCAGGTTTTGCAAGTTTCCTTACAGCTTCCCATTTCAAATCCATAATCTCTTCAGAACCCTAACAACTGAGGCACCCTTGAAAAGCACCTGCTGTTAGATGGTGCTAGGCTAGATATGGTCAAGGTTTTTTGTTTGTTTGTTTTTTTCCCCTCCCCACCCTTAAGGACAATAATATCTGTGGCTTTCTTTCTCTCTCTCTCACATGTGGACTTAACAATTCAGAGATATGCTTTTGGTATTCCAGTGTTCAACTTTATCAGTGAACCTTTACTATGGGCTTCCAAATGATTGGTCAACTGTTTACAGCTCAAGCAGACTGAGATAAGTCAACTATCTTGGTGTCAACAAAGGGGATTCTGCCTACCACAGTTATGCTCTGCATTGGTTGCTTGCTTGCTTGAATACAGATCGAGTTTCAGATTTTGGTCTTACCATTTAAGTTCATGGTGGCCAACAAATGTATTACTGAGGTTCTGGAATTCTATGTATCTTCCCATCTTCTAAGACTCCATCATAACTTGGAATGGAACTAGACTGGGAACTGTGTTTCAAATCAGCTTAAACTATTTTCTTATAGGATTTGTCAAGGCAGTGAGGATAGTGTTAAACTGTATTAGAACCATGTTTTAAAAATTGTTAATGGGCAACTGAATCGTGTCTGCAACAAACAAACAGTTTCAAACTCATTTACCAGTCCAAAGAGTTAATTTAATAAATATCTACACACTCTAGAAGAGACTTTTTAGCACAGTGCTTAAAGCAGCTCAGAGACTCAGGAGACCAGAGCTGGGCAAGTCACTTAAACTTTGTGCCTTGGTTTCCCCATTTGTAAAATGAGGATAATTATACTTAACTCCTTTGTAAAATGTTTGAATACCTACAGAGGAAAAGAACTATAAGAAATCTAGGAATTAATTAATTATTAAGAAGGTAATTATGGCTCCAAAAGAAGTATAAAATTTAGAAAATGTTTCTAGTCCTGGGCCTGTGTGTTACCCTTGGTGGGATTCAGACTCAGCTAATTTAGTGTCATCTTGTCATGAATCTGACTAAGGAAATTTCTTAAGTAATGAAATCCCTTAAGTGACTGAAGTAATCTGGTTTAAAAAGGTAATTTGTTAATTCAAGAATGAATTGCAAGAGTGCTTGTACAGGCACAAAGAAATGCATCCTTGAAACAAATAAACAAAACCAAAGCTTGACTATACTTTCAGAAATTGTATGACCTGTACACAGAGGAGGACTCAATGTTTCCTCAGAAACTGTGGGAAAACTATAATCTAATTATCTGACTTTGCGCAGAAGGGACACATTTAATACTGTATGTTCTCTCAGCAGTAGTACATGCTGATATGTCAGATTTATCTCTAGACAACATTAACTAGCTGAGTGCCATCACTAAATAAAGTATTGTCTTGAAATTTTTCCATTTGTATCCCTATTTTGATTCTATTTTATTTATATTTAGGGTCTTATAACAATACCCATCACTACAGCCTCTGAGTGCCAGCTAACAAAAGTTAATGCATAACAAGGCAAGATTACATGCCCAAACTTCTGGCAATCCTGAAGGATGTGCCTTATGGAAATATACACCTCTAGTAAACTGATTTATTTAAAAGCAGCCATAGAGTCTAACTTAAGTTTATACCTTTTCATAGTCTGCAGTTTATTCCAACAAGGAAAAAAATTATCTATAATTTTTAATGCTAAGTTTTTTAAATTACTGCAGAAACATTTCAGTTTTTTTAAAACAATGCTGTTTTGAGTTGAAAAGTTTCTGTGGGCTGATTTCTACATTTATATTTATTGGATAGCTAGTAGCAGATTCACCTTATTCAAGAGAATGATCTGAAAACAATTACTCTGTGTATTGCACAAACCATTTTTCTGATCTGACAGTTAACATTTTACCACATAAATTACTTTTGTTCAAAGCACTTGCTGCTACCCCAGTGAAAACTGAGAGAACACAGATGACAAGATTTACAGTCAGGACAACAAGAAAAATAGGAATTCTTAAACATATTAGCAAAATACTGTCTGCAAGCCAAACACAGTGACTCAAATTAGACAAAATGCCTAAATAATTCTAACCTGTAGTGCTGTACAACTCCTTTTAAAATAACCTATGAACTACAGCATGAAAAACCAATTCATCAAAACAATCTTTATGTTTGCCAGTGGTTTTGAATGTCAATGTCCAGAAATGAGCATGACCACACTATTCAAACTGTCATAGGCCTATTAATCTGTCACCCAAAAACCATAATCAGGAATTTCCTTCCCTTAATTTCAAATCACCTTTTGAGCCAAGGAAACAAAATGAAATGTTGGACCGTGACTACATTACATGAAAGCTTCTATTTTTAAACTTGAGAGCATATTTTTTAAAAAGTCCTATTTTTCAAATTTAATCCTCTTCATTTTATCTGTATTTTCAATTTGTTTATTCTGTGCATTTGACAGGACTTTGTATACAGTCAATTTCATTGGGTTACTGAAGGGCAGTTGTTATTTCTCTCAGGATGCAGCATGGTGACATTCTTATCTAGTACCTAGGAAAAGAGAAGAGCTCACACAATTCTTGCCTAGTCATATGGACCAGGAAAAGGGTGTTTCCCAGTAACCGCAGCAGAGCAGAAAATGAAGTTGAAGAGGCAACGGTCAGTGCCCAGAAAAGGCAGGTGGAATGAGGTTATTTGCTGTTGTTGCATGGAGGAAAGAAATACCTTTCTAGGCATACATAGAAGGGGAAAGGAAGGCAATGAAAAGGCCTTTGTAATTTTTCAAAAACATTTTTCCTCCAAAAGACATTGGAATATATTTTAAAGGGTAGTCTTGAGAAAACCATGTTTTTAAAAACATTATGCCAATTTAACAAGTTCAAACTGAGTGTTGCCTTCAGTTTTGGAGTAAAGAGTGTCTCATCATTTAATCTTTAAAAGGCTAACTCTGTCTCCCACTCATTTCTTCTCATTCTTTTGTCTTTTCTAATATTTGCAGTCAGTCTCTCTGTATTCTTTCCACTTCTATGTGCTATTCTTCCTTCCCCTCTTGTTCACTTATTGATATTCTACCTTCTAAATCTCCCTAATTTTTTCTAGCCCCACAACTGCTTTCTTCTACACATAGATCTTCCCTCATTCCCCCCACTACCACCTTCTGTCTCACTCGATCTTTTCTCTCTCTTTCCTTCTGTTCTCTACTACTTCCTCTCTGTATGCAGGATGAGTGGCTCTACCACAAAACAAGAGGGTTTTGCATATGTTTCTCCCATCTGAAGGGGGACTTCCCAAGAACAAATTTTTTCATCCCCTCTCAAAAGGTAGAGGAGCTCCATGGCATGCTCTCCTGCTGTCCCCTAATTAAGGAGCAGCAGGGAACAACACTCTTTGTGAACAGTTGACAAGCAACTTATTTATTGCAAGCAAGACTAGAGCGCATCATTGGCCATGCTGTAATTCATCTTTTGAACAGTGTAGATGGGGAAGAGACATGATGGCATGGGCAAGGAGCTGTGGTAGCCAGGAAGAAGCAGACAGCTAAATACTGCTGGTGTTTTATGCTGCAATAATGTGCAAGCGTGACATACCAATTCAGTTCAAGCACTGAAAACATCTATTTTTATTCAGCCACTGATAACTCAGCAATTAGTTTTTTCAATGGACCTGATTGCTCCAGCGATTCATAATGGAATACGGAACATTTCACTTTTAGGTCAGCAGTTCAAATATGGACCAACTATGCAGTGATTCACCACCTGAAGATTTTAGTTGTAACCATCAGCCCAGGTCCACAAAAGCTGCCATCACTTATGGGACTTACTGGCACCCTTATTTGGCAGCCTCTTCTAAGATGCCAAAGATTAACTGGATATGGAAAATGAATTACCATCTCATTCGTAGAGGAGGCATCCCAGTCAGGACAGGATTTGTTTGCCCCCCTCTTTTTGGCTTGCTGTTAAACTGCAGATGCCATTGTTTTTAAAAAAGAGCAATTTGCTGATGCATCTTTGAATCATGACCTTTTCTTGAAAAGAAAACAAGCTTTTATTTTGTAGCGCGCAACAATACTATTTTTTACTTGTCTTTACAAATTGCAAGTAAATGGAGAGGAACTAGAACACTTATGCAGCTCTCACCTAGTTTGATAAAACCAGAATTGTCAACAGCAGGTTTTGCTTCTTTTTCCCTATTCATCTTGTTATTGCATTGTAAAAACTGAAAGGATGGGCCAAAGGTTATAATGACAGCTTAAGGCTAGGGAGATCTGAGATCAATTCCCTACTCTGCCCAGGTCTGCTGGTGTCACGTTAGGCAAGTCACTTAGCCCCTGTGTTTCTTAGTCTCCCCACCCTATAAAATTACATTTAATTTTGTAATGCCACTGTTCGCAGACATCAGCAATGGCAATAATTCCATGTGTCTATTTAACAAGATTTGTCTGTGTTCGTTTAGTATCAAGTAAATCTTTGCAATGCTTTATGAATAGGATAATAAATTAACATCACTTTCCTGTTTTCCAGGAGCTAAACTCAGCCCTCAGATATGTTCAGACACAACCCCTGTGACTGCACTGGAATTTTGTGAATGCATTTGAGATCAGAATATCATCCTAAGTCTGTATTTTGGATACGATTATCAGAATGACACTATTTGAGATGTTTGTTGTAATAAAATTTACAGGTCAGTGGCTCTCATGAAGAGCAGCCACGTTGCACTGCACCACCTGCAGAAGCTGCTTAAAAAGCTGGTATAACCAAACATGGGAGGATCTGTCCCCACTATAGGGGGGAAAAAAAATCACTCTGCTGGCACAGACCCATTACAGCAATTCCTAAACCATTGACTTCCTCAGCATATGGGGACATAACTGGATTATGACTCCCAGGTACTGTTTTGGTTCCTTTAGTTTACACCTGAGGAACATTCCTGCAAACAGCTAACCTAGGACTGAGAAGTGCAAAAGTGAACTTTTCATCCCTTCCTGCACTATGTGGTTCACAGCTATAATCAAAGATTTGCCCCACAACCGAAGTATTTATTCTCTACACATGGTCAAGGATGAACCGCAAAGATATTATTAAAGGAAGGGGGAAAACAGACAATTAATACTGGACTTGCTTTGTGACTCAATGGGCTATAATACCACCTAGAGATACATCAATTTGAGAACAAGCTCATAGACCCCACTTTCGGGGTCAGCTGAAGAAAGCAAAGTGATGCACTTGGCCACTTAAGGTAAGGACACTGCTTTGCATCCCCCCAGCAGCTGGTCAGCTACATTACATCCTCAAAGGAGTTGTTTTGTCTACCTAGTCCCTGGCTGACTATAGATACTATGATTGTCAAGACAAGGAGAATGAATAGAATATAACGAGGAAAAGCAATCCATATGGATTCAGCAAGATTCTAAAATCCCTATTCAATCCAACTAACTGAGCTGCAGTCAGTCACTGAGTGAGACTGCTTTCTTTGCTTGTAAGCAAGGGAAAACCCAGCCAAAAACTTACAAAAAAAGTTGTGTCCATTATTAACATAATGAAAGAATTCCTGACGCATTCCTTCATATGCAAGTTTCTCCAGAAAGAGCTCACAGACTGAAGTCAAAACTTTAACTACAGTGCTTACACACTTATCAAGTTGGTATTAGCTAAAACAAATATTGGTCAAAATGGAGATAACATTTAGACATCTGCTTTAAAGTGAAGCATCCTTTCCACCTGCCACTACTGGCCGCAAAAGATACACTCTAGTTAACATATTACTGACAGGATGATGAGAAAGCTCCTGTCAGACGCTGGCCAGCCGGGTGTTTGAGACAAAATGCATAGCCCCAGCTGACTAGTTAGAGAAAGTCTGGTGAGGTACAATTATAGAGGCATATGACAAGCCTTCATGCTTGACTGACTTGAGAACCGATGACATGGCTTTAAACAGCAATCCTTCCTACCTCCGGTCACAAAACAGCAATAAGTCAACTGATGCCCTGTTGTAAAATCATGATTTATTCCTTTGCTTTGAATGCATGAGACTATGGTATGATGTTCTGGTAGACTACCACAGCAGGTTCACTTGGGGCCTAAACATCTAGGGTCTGCCTACAGCATGCATAAAATCAATGTTCTAGTTCAGCCTTGTTAGAAAAGCTTTCCCCACTAGCTTAATAATTTATACAAAGATTGAATAAAACATAAACTGCATTAAAACTATTATACTCCCATGTCATTAATAAAAAAATTCAAACAAATATAGCAATGAATCCTAAAATACTAATACATGAAAATACTGAATATTTTAACATGGTATCTAAGTCCAGTCCTCCTTACTCAGTTAAAGTTAATACCTACTAAATCACCTCTGTGAATATATTACCTGCATTGTTTCATTTACTCATTCCAAAACTATTGAGCAATTTGCTTTTCTTTCCCAGTTAACAGTTCAAAAGCTACAAACTGCAGTTTTTGATAGAAACAGATCTTACAGAACATGGTCCTCAGGCTAAGTGAATCAAACCCACTCCAACACTGAGCCCCAAGCAAGCTGGAAAGTTGATGACAATCATATTATCAAAAGGAGATGGAAAGCTGTACTAGTAAAAGTCAACAGCCAGGGGAAATAATGACCATGAAGCAATGAGGAATTGAGCACAGAAAAGTTTTCATCTACTGCTTTTTGCCTTCATCATGAAGACGGCTATTAAGACTCAAGCAGAGAAAGTTTAAAAAAAACAGGAGAATAAATGTAGCAGATTAATGTAAAGAAAGATACGAAAGAGTAAACAGAGTTACAATTATGAAAAGATGCATACAAAACAAACAGCTGCTTAGTTGGGAATGAAATGAAAGTGATGTTGAGTTAAATCTATTAGAACAAATTAAATAAACGCAAATAGCCCAATTACTAATTTAAGGAGTTAATCAATAACAGTGATTTAACCCTCTCTTCTATGGTCTGTCTCCCTCAAAGTAAACTTTCTTTTTAATACTTTGAAAGTATTTTTTCTCTTGCTTTCATGCCAGGGCTAGTCCTTTATCTTGAATTCAACAAACACATGAAATTTATAGCAGAGAGGTGCTAGACTTAAAAGAATTTTTTTCCAGATATAGTCGAGTAATTTTCCATCCCCCACAAAAGAAGGGTAAGGAGAGACTGAGAGAAGCCTTGAATTATGTCTTTTGTTATCGGTCCTACTGCCCTGAGATAGTGAACCGAAACAGAGCTGATAATTTAGGGTTACATCACAACCCAGTCTTCATGAACTGTCATAAACACTTGGTATTAAGTTAACCCTCAAAATAAGGAACAACTCCCTTAACAATAACATGCACTTGATAGCACCATGTTTGAAAGACAAATTTGCTAAAGAATCAAACTTTAATTTAGGAACATCTAAAGGTTACCTTTTCAGTGCAGTCATCAACAGCCAAGAGAACTAAATGTAAGCATATACACTCAAATAGAGATTGTTTCTTTAGAATATTTTTATTAAGACATGCACATTTAAATGCAGCAGTCCATTCTTTTAATGTATTAATCATGATGAAAAGAAAATTCAAAATTTAAAATAATTCTAATAAAAGAATTTAGAGACACAGCCATGCACTTTGAAACAACCCAATAGAGTAAGAGAAATTTTGCCACCACTCCTGTTCAGCTTGTAAGAAAGATTGTTATGAGTAATAGGGAGCATGTTTACTGAGGTCTTATGTCAGTGACACTCAACTCTACATCTGTTTTGTCAGCCCTCACCAATGTGGCTGACCAGTTCGCCAAGTCCTTTGCAGAACAGTCATTCCCTGTAAGCTACATGCATTCAAACCAAGCAACTATTCTGTAACCACTGCATGTCACACAGCTGGAAGCACAGCTAGTGGAGTGGCACCAACAGCTCCCTGCCATGACTTGCTTCTTTGCTGTTACTGACCCTGGTAGGGAAACATGAGCATGCTCAGTAACATCTGCTGAAGCTGCTTACCCTGATTCTTCCCTCACTAGGAATTAAAATGCGCTCCCTGCTATTAAATGGGACTACTAGAGTGCAGAGAGGGCAAATTGGAGGGGAGAGATGGCATCAATTTGTGCAGGGACATCAAACTGCACACAGAGGGGAGTCAAACAGTGGAGGCAGAGGAAGTAGAGACGCAGATAGGCAAAATCAGAGGTAGGAGCTGGAATTAAGAAAGTGCTGCCAGATACTGGCAGAGGGGAGAATTCCAACACAGGGAAGAGCAGTAAGAATAAAAGTTACCACCAATGAGCAACTTTTCCGAAACAGATGATGATAGTAGAGAGGGGTTCCCCCCTGCCAGTGCATCCGAGTACACACTCTTCAGTGCCAACAGGAAAAGGTAAAGAGTGAAATGGGAAGAGACAGAGGCTTCTCGGAGATGGTAAGAGGGCTCCCAAACGTGACACAGAAGTTCCTGAAATACCTCAAGTAATAATTACAGTAGCTAATTTACAAATATCAGTAACATTACTTTTTCCCCCTTTTTGTATTATTAACATTAATTATTGCATGAACATAGCAAAAATCTGTTTTGTCTGAGACTGTTCTTAGCCAGTGTACCAAGAAATTCCAAATATGATATTTTTAGTTTCATCCATGGTTCTGAGTTTAAAGATTGAATTTGAGAAATCTGAACAAAATGATTGTTAGCAACAACTCACATTTAAACACGGGTGTCATGAGGAAGCATGTCTCAAGAATTCCAACTGAATATTGAACTACTGGCACACTACTGTACGGTAGTACACAAATTTAAAACCCCCTGGAAACATGCTTGTAGAATGTACTCTGTTGTGGTAGGCCCTGACAATACTATGAATTTTTTCAAGTCCTTAAATACACATTTACATAATCCATACTTTAAAGAGTCCTAAAATACTCATACATACAATCGACTAATCTTTCTAAAAAGTCATTGCAATCCATTTTGTGCACACTTACACAGGTCTATGGAGGGATTTTTCTCTTTCTTTCCTCTTCATAAAAATTGTAAGCTTGCCCAAGGACAAAAATGTATCACTCAATGGAGTTTATAGTCCACTGACTATAAAGAAAATTTAGAGTGAACCATGTCTTTGCCAATACTGGTGCTTGGAATTAGGCCAGCTGACTGAAATATAACCCAGTTAAGACTGAAAATGTTGAGATGCTGGGGGAAAAAAGCAAAAGAAACTGAGGACTTGATCTCCACTTCCTCATTCCTGGTCATCTGTTACTCAATTTGATAATTTATGGATTTTATTGTTTGGGATGACCATGGTAGCTAACTGGACATGAGTATCTTTTCACCTGTGGTTGGTTAGAAGAGTGCAACATTTTCTTTCTGGTGAAAATTCCACCACAATGTCTGCAATACTTCACGAGTGGATTATTGCAATGGACTTTTCATGGGGCTGCACCTTAAAACTGATCAGAAACTTCAGATAGTTCCAAATACAGCTGGCTCATTCATGAAGTGATGGGTCTTTCTGAAAGCACATTACACCAGTAATCTACACAGACTTCCAAACCATTTCCAGGTGTAAGTTTTAACCTATAAAGCCTAGATAACTCTGACTCTCTGCCTGTAATGAAGGTGGTAAAATCACCGCGGTCAGCATGGAATTCCAGGAGTGCTTAGCAGCAAGTATGAACTCGCTGCTTCACTCCCTGAAGTTGGCGCTGGAAGTCCTCACCCCCAGGAAATGTACGGGAAAGCCAACTGCAAAACATTTGCGCTTGGCCCTTCTGAGTGTGTCCCAGCAGCTAAGGAAGTCACCAGCATTTACACAAGGCATTTTGCATGCTTTGCATAAATGCTGGCCGACTGCCACCAAAAACCTGGCTGAGTGTAGACCAGGCTTGAGACTACCTCTCTTTTCATGGCTGTAACACCCCCAGCCCCCAAGTTGTGAGGTACCTCAACACCACTTGCCCTCAAGCAGTCTCATCTGTGCCTGTTGTGGACCAGGTCTCTGAAACCCAGCCTGTGGCAGCACAAGCACTACCTCACAGGCTCCCACGGGCCCCAGTTTCCCTCTACAGCTAGAAACAGGCACACACCAACCCTTCCGTCCTCAGAGCATTCACTGCTTTCCCATCCACTGAACAATCACTAAAACTACCAGGACAGTTGTTCTCAGGAGAACAGCACACGCCCACTTGTAAGATTCAGCTTTGACTCATCACTTCACTTTGTAATGAAAACAAGAATAAGTTTGTTACCAATAAACAGAGGTTGAACTGACAGAGAATAAGAAATAAGAATAAGAAAACATCTGATGAAGTGGGTTCTTCTCCCACGAAAGGTCATGCAATAAAAAAAGTTTGTCTTTAAAAATGCCACAGGACTCTTGGTTTCTTTCACTGAACTAGACTAACACGACTGCCCCTTTAGAACTTGGCAGAATAAGAACTGTTATCATTCATTGTTTTTTGGTATGTTTTGTAGATGCACCCCCCCCATTCTTGATGGATGCATTTTAGATAATCTGAAATAACTATTGGACTGTATGACTGAGAAGTGTGATTCCATCCCATCGAGAATTTAATGAAACAAATTTAGCTTTTAAAAAGTTGAAGGCGGTAGGATTTGAATAGGAGATGGTTTTTAAACAAGCTTACAGTACTTATAACATCAACTGTTTGCTAAAAGTTACATCACTCATTCATTCTCAAATTGTTCCTTGGTCTGTCCTGCTCGTGCAATACGCTGTATGCTTGCATGAAGGCAGGCTAAAGATATGGGCTCCACACAGTGCAGCAACACACACACAATAAGTTGTAGATTTAGAGACTTCTGGTGTATTCTCTTCTCTTTTTTAACCACAGGAACTGCTACTACTTACCAGCATCTTTTGGCAACACAGCAGGGTGTTTTCTGCCCCACAGAATTTCCATTTTGGCTCAATGGAATTTAAATGATTCTTTATACACCATATATTCCCTGAGCTCTCAAAATATATTATTTAACATGAAGATTTATTTTTAGAAACATAGGACATTTGTAAATCACTGAAAAGATGCTCTGAATTGTGTTTTTAAAATTGCATCTAAATCCTCCACCCAAACAAGATTAATCAACTGTTCATTTACTCCATAGCAAAGTTAGTAACGTTGAATGACTACTACAAAAACAAAAGGCTTTATCCAACACTGCTTTAAAAAAAAAATAAAAGGATTTTCTGAGACTGAGTTTTAACAAATGATTAAAGGTACCAAATGACAAACACATATTATGACGCAAGCTGGTTTCTAAAATGAATTCGCTAGCAATCTAAAAGTTAACTGCTCAAATACGCATCCAAGTACAAAAAAATTTCAAAGCCTCGACCATTATTCCAAAGAGTTTAAAACAAAAGAACACCTAAATATTCAGATATGCTTTTGCAATGAAACATAGATATTCTTTCATTTCCTCAATTTATACCGACAAAAGGAAAAACTTTTCAGTGTGGGCAGTACCCTAAAACCTGAAATAGAAATGCTATTTTGAGTTGCAAAATCATCATCAGCCTCAAGAGCTGTTCCAAATCAGAGCTATTACAGTATACAAGCCAAACCACTACTCTGCAACAAAGATGAATCTACCTATTACCACATTAGGATAGCAGCTATTATCATGGCCCCTTGATTTCCTTCAAGTAGCTCCAATGGAATAAGCCACAAGTGAATAATAAAGATCTTATAATAGCCCTTAAGAATTCTTTATAGGGTAGCAGGCACAGAAATGAACTCTGGAGAGTTAAAGAACTCTCATCTCCTGATAAGAAAAAATAATTAACCTGACTTAATGTATCTGAGTAGGTCTTATATAAATCAGACTTTTGTACTTCAAGAGCCAGATTAAAACCATATATCAAAAAAGTATGTAGATATTGTCTTACAAGTACACATGGAACATATCTAAATCTGCAAAGGTCTGTAGGTCTCTTTATGAAATGCTCAATATAGTCTACTTAAAAGGAAATGTGTGAAGTACTTACAGTGCTTAGTTTGCTAGAGGTAATAATGATTCGTCTCTCGTGTAACATACTGGCATAAAGTTGCAGCATGTTATTCACATCCACAGCAACAAAATATTCAGTAAGATTTCTCTGTTTAAATAAATAAAAAAGAAATGTTAACAAAATTAACAGTGGTAATTGAGTAAAACCTTTTTTACATAACTTATAACAATTTCTCACAATACAAATGAAAAATCACTCCTGCCAGAGAAACTCATCTTTTCATTAAATATCTGTATTCATACAATACATTTGAAACACAAACTAAAATGAACTTTAATATTATTTCTTTATTTTGTGTTTAATTATCCTTCTGGATGCATGGGAACTTTGTATTTTCCACAAATTCAGAAACGTAGAAACTATAGCTAGTTCTGTTTCAAACAGCTACTCATTTCTATTTCTGCTTTGAGTTTAGTATGCATCCATCTTGAGCCCTAACTGAACACACATTAAAAAATCTAAAAATGCATTCTTTGGTAAAATACGTATGAAAACATTCACAGAGTCTTAATGCCAACCCAGTCACTCTAGTAGAATGGTTTTCAAACCTTTTTCTTCAGGACCCAGTTGCAAAAAAAACAACCCAACAGTTACATCCTTCAGCAATGCATTCCAGTGTTTCAGGGGCAGCAGAAGGAGGAGCTATGACCTGGTACCTCAGGGTCTGTGACCCAGTACCAGGTCATGACCCATGGTTTGCAAACCAATGCTTTAGTAAGTTCCTAATTGTATGCAATGTTGTTGTAGCCATGTTCATCCAAGGATACTTGAGAGATTTAAGGTAGATGAAGCAATATCTTTTACTGGTCCAACTTCTGCAGGCTCAAAATCTTGTCTCTCTCACCATACCAGCTTTTCTGTCTAATAAATTCCTCCTCAGTTAAGTATAAAACAAAAGCTTTAATCTATATAAGATTCTAGAAATGTCAGTGTGTGTGTCACTCTGTAGCAAAAATGTCTGGTGAGTCAGTATGATGCACTGGATACAGCTGCACATTCTGCTGAGGAGGCTTTCTGTTCAGAATATCAACATGTTCAGTCACCACTGGGATTCTCAGACTGTTGCTGTAAAATATTTAAGTTCTTAGACAATTTGACTTCATAAATTATACGCAGGTGAATTTCAGCTACAGACAGGCATGTATCTGTATCATGCCAAGTGTCCCAAAGCATTGTATATCAGAGGTTATTCAACCAATCTACTCTATAGCTAATATGTACACAATAGTATCATTGGCTAGATCAGTAGTTTCCAACCTTTAGGCCTGCAGGCCAAGAGCAGCCTGCCACTTGTTCCCACTGACTGCACAACACAAAAACAACAAGGAGTCGTGTGGCATCCTGCACAACACAACACAACAGCATGCTGCACAACATAGCTATCACCTAGGGACCCATGCAGAGGGCATTGCCTCAGGGCTAGAAGACCGGTGCAAGCTCCCTACTTGTTGCAAGGGGAAAAGAGATTAGCGCTTTCCTCCCCCTGGCTGTAGCAGGGAGCACAGCCAAGTGCTCTGCCAGGGTCCTTGGGCACTGGTGCCCCTGCTGGAGCCAGAGATTAGGGAGCACTGATGTCCCATCCTTCTGGCTACAGAAGAGAGCCACCACCTAGGGACCCAGGTGGAGCACACAAGGCTACAGAACACATGTAGTTTCCTGCTGTAACCGGAGAGACAGGAGATGAGTGAGGAAGGAGGGAGCCGCTTTGGTGAACTCCGACTGCCTGACTGCAGTGGGGAGATGGAGGGAGGACTGCTGGTGGAGACTGGTGGTCCTTCAGGAGTAACAATAATATCTGTGGCCCTCAAACCAAAAAGGTTGGGAACCACCAAATGAAATGAATGAGACTGTGTAGATGGTGTATTATTTGGCACAACTGTCACTGTGCTTCAGAACCTCCCAAAAAAACAGAAACCAGCACATACCATAACTGCAAACCCATATAATCCTCACCACACTACACACTCCTCATCTGCCACTTGCACAAAACAACACAAATCTCCCCCTTATTCCCCCGGCCAACACAAATTAACACCACCACTACATGAGATTCATCATCATTCACTGTTGTCAGTCATTTTCGACTTTTATATGCCTGACTTTACTTATTAGAGCTGGGCAACAGCACGTATATTCTGCTACCAGCATTTGTATTAATGTGAAATGGTAGAGCTGGCCATTGGCAGTGTCTGTACAGGGTAACCACGCATACCATAACAGACTGAATCCCATTGTTTAGTGTACTGAATGGATTACAGAAGATGTCATGTCCCTCTGTCATCACCTTCCTTCTTATGACAAAGATCCCAAACACAACCAGATCTCTAGGAGCAAGATACTTCCACACCACACAGCCCTTGAAAGAGATGGACACATTCCTATGCACCAGAACTGGGCTAATACAGCAAATAAACCTTAAATAAATTTATTTTTACTTAAATTTTGCTTGGATCAGAATGGTCACCTTCTTCCTTGTGCATGAACTTTGCGGTGTGGGGTACAGAAAGGAGAGAGAGTAAAAACTGCACGGTAAGGGCTTGATGTTTTCAAAGCATGAAGATGCAACTATATGAAGGGCCTGATTTCACACAAGTTGGACCATGCTGAATGAATCCCAAGAGGAGGCCTACAAAGTAATGCCTGGGCCCTGGGACATGAGGGCTTACAGTTGCTGAAAGAGATGAAGGCAAGGGGCTACACAAATCCAAACTGTGGTGTGGAGAAAGGTACCCTGGGTCTTGAACCACATGTCAATACCCTATCTCGGAGACAGGTATGCCATAATAACAGGATTGATTGTAATTTGCCAAGGACTAGCTCTACAGCAACTATTTCTATGATGGTTTTGTTAGTTCCATGTTGCTAAAGCTGCAGAACTGCCAAAAGGTCATCCAACCCTTCTCTGCAATACTGCACTGTACACTGGAGTATACATTTATTTTGGGTTTTGTACTAAATAGTATCATTTTTATTTATATTTTAAAAGTAAATCTTCATTGCAATACTTTAAGCTTCACAACAGAGAATGAGTGGACTACAGCTTATCAATTTACTACTGTTTACCCCAATTTATCTATCTCCATACAATACTACTGTATCGGACTGCTTCTCAGACTGAAAAGGGGACATACAGTCACAGAGTGGGAAAGGGACGATGGAAACTGAAGTGCCTTCTTCTATTTCCTTTACTTCCTATAAATTATAAAAACATACACCAGTTTCACAAGAATTACAGCATCTATCAACCACAAGCATGGATCTGAAACACTGTAGTGAATCAATATTCTCCTATGTGCATCACATAATTTCTTCATGTCACCATAAAGACAATTTCCTGGGACTGATGACCATTTCAAAACATTGCAAATGGCCAGCAACAGCATGAATGTCCTTGATTCCCTATTTAAATACAAGATTTAAAGAAAGTGGGCTATTTAAATAAGCTACACTTTTAGTAGCTAGCTATTAAAAATGCAGTCAAGCACACACCTGTGGATTAGAGACAGTACATTTGTGGCCTGTTTAATTGTATTTATCTACCTCCATCAGGTATCCAACTTCTGTAGGATGCAAACCTTAATTTAATCAAAACAAACAAATAAAAAAATCTTTTAACCAGTAGAGCTGTCAGGATGACCTTCAAAATGTGAATATGTATGTCTTTGATAGCCTGAAACAACAGCATTCAGAAAAATAAATTGCTTTCATTCATCTCAATGGGATGTTAACACTGGCATTGAATTATGCAGTTTGGGGGGCCAGATAGTCCAATAACTTCAGAGCACAAGTGGCAGACATGATTTGCATACATAAATACTACAAGTGTGCATACAAACAGGGTAACTGCATGATTAAACAATGTGAAAAAATAGAGGCAGTTTAAAAATACCTTGTATAATTTTTTACTACTGATTAACTCTTTCACCAACTCAAGATTCTGTTATTAGGCAAAGTCTGTATTCTCCCACCATTCTTTGTAAAAACCTCCTGCTGCCATCAGTATGAGATCTGCTGTGGAAAGCTGTAAGTGACTTCAATTCGTTGGCCCAGTCATGGGTTATAACTAAAAATTTAATTCAGTCATACCCACTGAACCATGTTAACAACTCTTCTGAGATATTATTTTAGAACTTATACTTACACTTTCAGGGATTGTTGGCAATCCAGTTACATCAGGAGTAATGAAGTACGAATGCTAATCAACAGGGGAAAAAACCAAAATCAATGTTTTGTGCAGAAATGGAATATAAACTTTTAACAAATAGACTATATTTTCCTATAATATACCACGTCATTACTGGACAAATAATAAAGCAGACAAGAACATCAACTATGAATTTGTGATTCAACAGATCACACATGAACATGCCATTGTTTTGGAATCATATTGAAATTATGCACATTTAACATGCTGTGACAAGACTGAGTGTAAGAAACAGCAGATTCACCTTGGGACTAATGATTAAGATTTTCTGACAAATAATTTCCCCTGACAAAGATTTATAGAACAAAAAAATCTGAATTTAGAATGAAAGAGAAGCCATCATTCACCTAAGATGATAAATTCAGTGGGATAGAGAGAATGTTATTGCAGGCACAACACGTCTCAGTTTTATAACAATCTTTAAACAGAAATTCAGGGTAAGACTACTTGACTTTACACGTTAATCTATGACAAATATTAACAACCTTATGCAGTTTTATATATTAAGAGTGAGCACCATTCAGGAGATCAATACAGACTGGCTCAAACTCTGTATAGATATAACTTTCTAATTTACGTTAAGCCAGTGACTTCAATTGTTAGACAAGGAATAAATTTGGTTTAATAAATTTAAAATATCTTTTAGTGTTCTAGCTTGAATCTTGTAGACGTAAAAGCTTTATCTTTTTTAAGTGAGCTTGTACTCTACAATTAAAACCAACTGTCTCTGTTTTTATTTAATATACATCCATATGTACATATTTGAATAATCGATAAAGAAGTAAAATGCATTTCTAGTCCAACTTTAAAAAAATCAACAGGAACTTGATGAAGTATATCAACTTTTTAATATAGCTGGAGTGTAATCAACCAATGTTGCTTATTAATGCAATTTATTTCATGCATGTAGGAAGATCTTACTTCACTAGCTTCATGGACTTAAAAGAACATTTTCCTCCTAACAATAATTAATTTGGCAGTAGTTAAAAAAGCCCAAACACTAGCTATACAAAAAATAAATGTGTTACATTCATTGTGCATAGGGCACAATGTTCATAAACCAAGACGTGCACTGATATAGTAATGGAAGACAATATTATTTTTCCCAGTTGCCAAGACCAAAGATATACCCAGATCAATGAAAAAGTCCTCTGTTTTCTGTTTATATCAACCTTTTCATCTTCCCACCACCACCTGTCCCCCTTCTCATACAGTGTTTACGGCCACAGAATATTAGTCAGTAGTAACTTAGAAATGAAATGATCAATTGTTTTCTTATTGTTCATAATTTTAACAGAGAAAAAGTCAGTTCAATGAGCAGAACAGCAGAGATGCACTATGGGAAGCCACCACACACTGTCGCTAGATATCAGAGCCATAAACTTCTATTTCCAGTGGAAATAATATAGTGTGGAGTTCTGCAACCTATCATGAGGTCTCTTAGGATGATACACAAGACTGTGTAATAGGCAGAAAGAAAGAAATACTGGTACTATCATGCTTTTGCTATTTAAAAAGTGGCATTGAGAATAAATATAGGATCTTTATTCCCTCATCTCCATTTGGAATTTTGTTTCATTTTTGCAGTAGGATTAAAATTCACATATACTGACGGCTTGAAATAAGGTTAGTATAAACAGAAAATATATTAATAAAGATTGACTTTTTTAGACTAGAGATTCACAGATTAATCATTTTCCAAAGGTCATATATGAACAGTGTGAAATCAAAAGAGAAATCATTCAGCAAGTAATAATTTTTTTCAACAACAGGATTTAAGTAGCCATTCCTTTTAAACTCACCAATGCTAAGCACGGCTGATTTTTCAGAACTTGTTCACTCGCAAAATATATCCCTTGATTCTTATGCAACATGAGAGAAAAATTGAACATTCTGTTTTTTTAAACCAAAAGATGAAATCTATTCACAAAATTTTAATTCTAAAAGGAATCGGGACATGGATTTCAATGTAGTCATCTTTTTAGAAGTATGAACATTCTAAACAGTTTAATTGGTAAAATTTCATTTTCTGACCTAAATAACAATCCTATATTCATTTGTTGTGTAAAAATAGCTAGGCTACTGTAACAGATCAAATGAAAAGACACAATAACCATGGAAAAATGTCAAAGCATAAAATATATTTGCAGGGAGATTAAGCAAAGCTTAAGTTTGGAGTTTTGTAGGTGGGGTTTTGGGTTTCTTTTGTCTGTCTGTTTGGCTGTGGATGTGTGTCGTTTTGTTTTAATTCTTGTACACTGATAAAATAGAAAATCCTATTACACTGTTTGTGGCGTTTGTGTTTACGCAGAAATGAGACTACTATTTTTTTTTTTTAAAAAACAACTAATGATGATGCCAACAATGCGTTGGTTCCATATATAGAAACAGATTTCCTAAGATGGATAATTCTGATTTTACCTCCTCAGCAGCAAGGCAGTTAGACAAGATATTGTTCAAGAAAGATTTGGATAAATTCAAGAGGGTTCAGAGAAGAACCATAAGAATGATTAATGGCTTAGAAAATATGCCTCATGCTAGGGACAGATTCCAGGAGCTCAATCTAGTTATCTTAAAGAGAAGGTTAAGGGGCAACTTGATTCAGTCTACATGTATTTACATGAAAAACAAACATTAAGTAATGGGCTATACAATGTAGCAGAGAAAGGTATAACATGATCCAATTGCTGGAAGCAAACCTAAACAAATTCAGACTAGAAATAAGGTATACATTTTTAACAGTGAGAGTAATCATCCATTGGAACAACTTTCAAAGAATCATGGTAGACTTTCCACCACCGGTAATTTTCAAGTTAAGCTTGGATATTTTTCTAAAGATATGACCTAGGAATTATTTGGGGAGAAATTCTATAGCTGGTGTTATACAAGTCAGACTACATAACCTCAATGGTCCCTGCTAGCCTTGAAATCTATGAAGAATATGCTTTAGCTAAACACAAGTTATATTTCAGTCAGACCTAAGTTATTAGGTTCAACACAAGGGAAACCGGGTGATATTTAAGGGCCTGTGACATACAGGCCTAACTAGATGGTCCAATGGTCTCATCAGCCCTTAAACTCTATGAAGCTAAGATATTTGAGTCCTTTTTATTCTGCTGCTTATGATATTTTATCTGGGAAACAACTATTTGCAAAGCAGCAAAACAAAGAAAAAAAACCCAAAACACAAAAGGCCACCACTGTGACCTGTGGTCACTTTCTTATATATGAAACCAGTATCTCTGATGATGTGAGCTCCAAGAAGTGTACATTAGTTTATTGCTGCAAAGCCAAGAGAAGAATCACAAAACATTGTTTTATGTAGGCTGAATAAAAATGTAATAAGGTTAATCTTCTCAACAATGGAGAGCTATATTTAAAAAGGAAAACACCAAACCATTAATCCAGACACAGCCAGCAACCAAATTATGACCATTTTAAGGACAGTTAACATCTGGAGTCAACTGAAAATATCATCTCAAACAATTGTAACACAAATCTGAAATACCAGTACTTATATTACGTGCAAAAAAACTTACAACTTAGCGTTGCATTAATATTACAATAAAAGGTCAAGAACTGCAAAAATTGTTGTTTTCATATTAATATTAAATATTGGCATAGTGCTGTATTTTGCTACCTACCATATATATTTCAGCATTCCATTCGAAAACACCATTTCACCCAGGACAAATATTAACTACAAAAAGTGACCCTGAGGGGCCGTACTATTTGAAAAGCAAATCCAATACAATAGCAGCAAGTGATGTGTACAACACTGTGCTGCTCCTGTGGGGGCCTTAATCCACTACAGTTTTAGGACATGTTCCCACATCATCTTCCATGGCAATGGGAAATTTGTGTGCATTCAAGCAGTGCAGGTAGAGAACAGTTCATTGGTCTGGACCTTCAGAAATGTTTACATAGTTCACTAAAGCCCTCTCTACCCTGACGTTATCAAGCACAAGTGAGAAAGAGGTGCAACAGCAGCATATGGTGGTGAAGCCAAGCTCAGATTGGCATATGTCCAATCCAATAACCTTCTACACTTGGATGTTCAGAGGCCATTCTGCAGATCTTATTCAATAGCAGGAATAACTAAAGATACTCTACTGAGTAGTTGTCAGTGCATAAAACAGAGAGTAAAACTTCCCATGGCTATGGGAGCTTACCCTCTTAACCTATGCAACACACCTCAGTTTCTGCTATTTTAGGATTAGGGCCTTGACACGATACTGTATAGACAGACACACACGCTTTTTACATAGTAAGTGAATACAGTATGGCAAGTCATTTAACAATATGTGGCAATATGATTAGGTATTATTAATTTAGCACCCAGACCCAAGTTCTGAATGGGTTTTAGAACACAAGAAACAGTGCAAATTTTCACAACAAAGAGACATTACATGAGATACTTACCAAATTTAAACTGACAGGAGTGTTTGCCTTTGGTACAGGGTGGCTATACAGAGATTTTAACATATCATTCAAGTCATTTTCCTACAGGAAATATTTAAAACAAATTTAATATAAATATAAATATAAAACAAAATAATACATATTCCATTTTAGCAAATACCTTTCTCATTAAATCACAGATAACTCCATCTCATAGTTCAACAGCCATATATACCAAAACAAACAAACAAACAAACAAAAAAAACCCAAACACAATCCACTTTTATGGTTCAAAGAATGACCATTTCTTGCAAGTCAGTTTCTTTTAACATCTTTTTCTACTCTTTCTGAAATACATCTCTTTTAACCACACTACCTAAGCCCCTTTAAAATGGTTCAAAGTAAAAATGGCTTTAACACCATTTCTCTGGCCTGACAATATCTTTCTAAAATTGTATTAGCCTTTAGACCTCTCTACATGATGTTTAACTGAGTTTATAATCAAGCAAGACATGGTGGATTGAGGTAGAGCTTGGATGTGTACACAACATGGTTAGCACAGATTTAATAACCACAGCAATTAACAATGAGCAGAGGCTGGCACGTGGTTGTCTCTCTGTAATCAGGTCTTTATACTTAGGTTGCTTCAAAGACAAGACTCCCTAATCATATTTGTACTGAGTCCTCCAGGTCTTCTTTCCTTCTGGCTTGACATAAAAGGACATCTCAGGGCAGATTTCCCTTTGGGTTCCTTACGACACTCAAGGTATATGTCCTAGAGGCACACACGCACACCCCAACACCCACTGAGAGACACTAATGGATAACCACTCTCAATTTCCCAGAATGCACTAATGCAAACATAATTAGGTGGAGTGGTACATGTGACTGTATAAATACAAATGTCATATTGTTGTTGTACAGTAAACGAAGCTGCTGAGTAAACACAACTTAAATCCATTTGTTGTTACTGGTTCTGTTTAGGGTGTCACTACCTGGTTTCCAAAATGAAATGGTACTTAGGAGTGATAATGGAGTCTAGATCATGACTTTTATGATCATACACTTACTCCGTCCTAAACCAAACAGGCTCAGCACAATAGCTTGAATGAGGATGAAATAGTTTGGCTAATGTGATCAAGCTAAATATGGAAAAGGGTCGACACAGCAGCAGCACTGTGCAGTCAACTTTCATATAAAATGATCCAATCTGTCACTAAGGGGCTACCATCTCTTTATACAAGGATGGGTACAGTTACACAGGTATCAATAAATAAGCCATTAGGTTTATATCTTGGTAAGTACACTGCCCTTGACTAGATCAAGAAGACAACAGGGAACTTTCTAATATATTTATTAGTCCAAGAGACAAGGAATGAGACTGTACACCAAACCAAATACTTTGACTTTCTACAGTGCTCCCAGAAAGAACTACTGGCCGACAAAAGGACAGAGGTTTTTTTACATATATTACAAGAAAAGTCCCTCTGTTTACTATATATTGAACTACTACTACTTTGTTTAGTATCAACAAGCACTGAACAAGACCCAAAGGTAAAGGCAGTCTTTCCCCTGCATTAGCTTCATCATTCAAGCATAACCTGGTGGGGAGGGGAGAAGCCCTGATTATTACAATTAAATAATAAGATTAAACAACACAATATGTAAAATGGTTAATGTTATTTTAATAACAGGATATCAGTGACCATTACATTCCATTTTATGTACGTTAATGCAACTGGACTATTATGTATTCTTTATTTATAACATTATATTGTTTAATTTAGCCCATTTCTGATAAATATAATTATTGCATGTATATTCTTGCAGTCTCATCACCTGCAGCCTACAGCATATGGCTAACTATTTATCCTTTATCTCTTTCAAAAAAATTACCATCTAATATACCAATATACTTGAAGCAGGAAGGTAAATCTTCAATGCTTTTAATACAGACAGATGCCACATTTCCTTTCCCATGTAATCCTGTGAATATATCTAATTGCTCATGAATATGCAAACTAAACAATCATGATTCTTTCACTTGGTATTGCAAGCAGTTTCTCCCTTCTAGTCAAGATGACAGAATGATGAGGTAGCTTTTAGTTAGTATCAAGGGCAAAGCAGTACAACAAGACTAGTGCAGTTCAGAAAAAGGGGTTGTATCTGATAAACCCCCCCATCTCAGAAACTATCTGGTTAACAATCAACGCATCATAGAGTTCTCGTGTGGCTCCGCACTCGGCTCACACTTAACTCACGGTTTCTTTACAGAAGGATTCTGACACTTTGCTGCAATACGTTCTCAACAGCCTTTTAAAATTAATACATGATGCCCAAGTAACAGTGGAAGAAGAATAGCTAGTGATTTTTTTTAATACCACGGGGATATGTCCAACTTGCTGACCACCTAAAATTAAAATGCGTACATTTTTAATTTTGTTGCAGATTTAAATATATCGTTCAAACATCTAGACAGTATTAAAGAGTTCTGTTGGATTTTAAATTATCGCTGCTAATTCCCAAGTAAAATATTTTATGAGAAGTAAACAAGTATCTAAAAGTACCTGTTCTTTAGCCAAATAATCAGCCAGAGTATTTAATAACTTGTAGTATACCTCGAACCATGGCAGGTAACTGTAAAATACAAATATATACATATTATTATTATCACCAAACATTAAAAGAAAATGATTGCCTGTTTCCCCTACTTTATGTAGAATGCTTTATTAAGAATTATAGTAGCAATGCTCAAAAGAGATGGAAAGCATCTGAATTTGTGGCCTTTACAGTATACTACTTAATATTGTAAGAGAAATCCAAGAAAAAGTTTGCTAAGTCCTGGAAATAACATTATTAGTAATAATTATTTGCCTACAGAGTGCTTGGAGCAGCATAAAACAAAAATAAAAGGAGTTCCTTCATCATGGAGCTTAAATTGTAGAGCGAACAAGGAGTCCTGTGGCATTTTTAAAAACTAACACTTATTTACTGCATGAGCTTTAGTGTCTGACAAAGTGGGATTTTCTCCCACGAAAGCTCATGCGATAAATAAATTTGTTAGTCTTTAAAAATGCCACAGGTCCTTGTTTGCTTTGCTCAACTAGACTAACACAGCTACCCCCTTTGTAAATTGTAGAATGCTAACAGAGGAGACAGGATACATGGGAAGCGACAGATCATTTGCAATGTTTTTTTCTTTTTTCTTAAACATTATTATACACTCACTTCCTGGAGGCAGGGGCTAAAAATAGGAGACTTTTGGAGGGATTAAAGCAGGATGGCTTGTCTAGAAAATCAGAAATATGAAGTTATTGCATATCGAAGAGGTGTTGTAGAAAAATGCACTCAGATAAGGGGCCCCGAAAAGGAAACAAATGGCGTGTCTGTAGCTGCAGCTGCACAGAACGGCAATTCATGGTCCATGAGCCAGGTGAGATGCAGAGGAAACTGTAACGCGTTAAATTTATCTACCTCAAAATGATTTCATTAATTTTGACTGAATTTTTATCCAGAGATTTTACACCAAAGGAGTTTCAGGACTTAACACCTGACATTAGACCACTAAGCCATTACTTCCAGAAACCTTTTCACAAAACATAAAATCCCATCATGTTTTCCATGTGTCTAACTAGTCGTGTCTGTAAGAATAAATTAAGGGTTGTGATGGGTTCATTATTTCCATAACTGGAGAAGGAATAACATCTTCCATTTGGCATATTATTCCACTTCACAATATCTCACCTTTTTTTTTTTTTTTGCTTTTACAAAAAGCACACAGTATATTGCAAATATATATACAAAATTAGACATTTGTACAATCTGATTGAAAATTGCCAGGTTTAGTAAATCTAATATTTATTTATTGAAGGATATTTCCCAAAAGAGAGTCATAACAGGCTAATTGTCAGAAGCCTAGAATGCAGAAGTGAGCATTTATTTTGAAAACTTTCTCTGTAAAGAGATTTTTAAATGTATATGTACACACACCATCTCTCTCCCATATAGAATTATCATCAAATGCAAGGTTTTAAAATCTGATCTGTATTTTAAAAACCAGGATAAAGTGACTGGGTTCTGTACTAGATGTCTCTAACGTATCTTCAAAATGGCAGAGTTTGGAACTACAAGCCATTTTAGTCATTCATATATCAGTATACTTAGGAAAACAAGTGGCAAGGTGCTAACGTCTCTCATTATTTCAGCTGAGGCTGACTAGAGCTTTGAATACTCAATGAAAATATGTCATCCTGAAACAGTTTCTGGTTGAACCCTAGTTAATTCATGAGTGTAGTTAATCCCAATTCTGTGCAGTTCACACAGAGGCTGGTCTTCTTTCCAAAAGAGCTGACAAATTTGAACTGCTATTTTTTTTTTTTTTTTTTTTTTTTTTTTACAGCTCTAGGGAAGCTTTAAAGTGTTGGAAAACTTGATGTGATAAAAAAAATAAATAAAAACAAAGATTTCAAAAATCTGCTTCTTTCTGAAGAGCCAGACATCTCCCCAAACTGTGATGACTTCAAAATGTCCTGCCCGATATGTGACTGCAGCTCACATTGAAGCAGCTGTCTTTCTGAAAGCTGCTGGAGGCTTTCGGCTCCTGCAGGGAGTCAGCAAGTCAGCAGAGTTTGGGTTGAAGCAGCCTGTTTCCTGAAAACTGCTACAGACACACTCTAGACAGCTAGCCTTCTTTAAAAGGCTTTGGTGCACATTGCACCATCTGTTAACCACATCTTAGTCCATCTCTTAGTGCTTTAACAGACGTTGGTGCTACCTGGTATTATTGATGGTAGTTAAAGTGTGACTTTATTGTGTAACCTGATTACAGTATCTGCTCTTCAACACCTCACAACAGAATTGTTCAGTGCACCCGACCACATCTAACGAAAGGGCACTCAATGCCACAAACTTGAGTGTTATGATGAAACACTAAATAGAGAATTCCACAAAAATGATTGACTCTGGTAGTTTTTTCCAGCTAGATTACTACTCTTATCTTTTGGAAATATGTTACTCATAGAGTTTACTGAATGGCTGAAATGCAATATATACTTCTAGGGGGGAAGAGCTAACTGCAAAGCCCAAAGCAACTCAAACAATGTACAGCAAAAAAAAAAAGCAACTTTATCAAGCTAGAATGATGCAAATGTGTTGTGTCTTGCAGCAATACCTCAGGAGTAGTAGTACCGTATCTTTTTCTAGTGTACTTCTCTTTTCAGTAGAAAACAACCCCCCCCAACTTCTCAGCCAACATTTTTTTGCACTATAAATATAAGTGTTCCCCTTTTAATGGCACAAAATACCTATATTTATCTCCAATAGTCTATGAACTTATCTAACATTTACCGTAAACACCAAAAATGAATTTAAGATTAAAACAGATGCAGACAGAAAGGTCACATTCATATTCGGAACCTAGGAGTACTCACAGTGCAGTTCTACGGGAGGTTCTCCTTCCTTATAGCCAGGTGTATTTAGCCCTAGTCTACACTTGTGACACTTTTTGGTAGCAGTCGAAGGGAGGAAAAGGTACACAAAACACCTTGTGCATCATCCTTCGACTTACTAACTCACACTTATTTTTCTGTTCATGCTGTGCTAAGTTGAATGGAAACGCTGTCTGTTCAACTTAGTGCTACACTTCTTTTGGGGTTGCAGTTACTGAGTCCAACTCCTAATCAACTGAGTGTCTCTCCACTGACTGCTCAATTGAATCCAGAAGAGTGAACTGACCACAGCAAATTTGCCACCATCAGTGTAGACTAGGCCTTACTGTAGTTCTAGTGCACAAAATATTTCTTCCTTTAAGTACACTGATTTTATACTCCCACATTCTGAGTGCTAACGAAAACTTAAATTATAAAAAATGCAGTAAAGAAAAACAAACTAAAAATCTTAGTCGTTGATAGTGTTTTAAATGCCCTAGTAGAAAGCTTTTCACTTCTCAGCTGGAATACTGAAACCATAGTTACTTTTATCTTAAAAGCCATTAAAACCGGAGAAAACTGGGTTAAAACAATTTTAAGCATGCCCCTTGCAGCCAAAAGAGCAAGGAAAGCAAATCTTAATCTCGCAGTTGCAGAAAAATATACACATCACCCAACAGCACAAGACTAATAAAAAAATATTCAAAGTAGTACTCAGCATTTTAAATGAACCTTTTTGGGGTGGCATCCAACAGTGCAAATTAATCCAATATTTCTGCTTAGATTTCTAGCTTAAAAAAAACAAACACAAAAACATTTCTCCATCAGGATGCTGCCAAGAGTGAAAAGATGGCAAATGGAGCTTCTGAATATTTTTTTCCTTTGTATATCTGCCTGATAGGTGCTAGTAATTACATGCAAGTTTTCTTCTTAAAATAAATGCTTCAATGACAGTGTCCTTCATACTGAAAAAGAATATGTAAAAGCAGCACTTCTTTCATACACAACTTTGAGAAAAGACAAAGTGGTATGTGTGCATAACAGAAAAAAATAGTGAGGAAATAAATCAGTTTCAGGCTATAGGAACTACTATAAGTCTTTAAAATTACTTTAAAACTTATGAGGTACAGTATAATTTTTCAAAGGACAGTGGCTCTTGTTGGCTGTAATTTTAAAACACTTACTACCACATATAGTCCCATTGCTTAGAACAGGATTATTCAGGTAAGAAAGATTATTCATGTGTAAGTATTTTCAGAATTCAATTCTCCATTTTTATTTAGTAATATGCAGATTCCACTGTACTGATGCATCATAAAAGTGTTACTGGGGAAAGAAGCTTCTCAGCTACTCTCAAAAAATAATTCACCCAAAGCCGTATCACAGTTTTGATAGAAGAAAAACTGAATTCTTTTATTAAAGCAAAATATGGGCTCAAAATTGTCAAGCTAATGATTATTTTGAATGCAGGTAAAAACAAAAGTTCATGAATAAGGAAAAACTCACTGCTCAATTTTGAACTCATACTAATGTGTACCATCAATTCAGGATATTATTTCACCACCTTACAACAACAAAAAGACCGAATCCCCATTGTGTATGCTCTGTACAAACACACAGGAAGATACAGGATGGAGTTTTCAGAAGTACCTAGGTGACTTAGGCTGCTACATCCCTCTTCAGAGATGATTCAGGGCTTGTCTACACAGTGCGATAATGAACACTATGGGGTTTGTGATTTCTAAAGCGTTCTCATGTGTTGTGCGTTGATCAGTCTGAGAAGACTCTGCTGGTGCACACATCTACACAGACCAACTAATGAGCAACACATTTGTGCACTTTAGGAATCACACCCCCATAGTAAGCATTTCCCCACTGTGCAGACAAGCCTTTAAGGCTCTTGGGACCCTAAATCTAATTAATTTGCAATGAAATATGAACGTCTAAATATCTAAGTTACCAATGAAAATAGGACTTCAGCTCCTAAATCACTTAAATGTTTTTGAAAACTCTGCCCACGTTGTCTGCCCCGAAGAGTTTACTATCTATAAATTTCTGAAAAGTAAACATGGAAAAACATGACAATCTCCTCATTCACTGGTAAAAAAGGTACTATGATACTTTTTCTTTGACTGAAAAGAATAAATCCTATATTATAACTTGTATAATACAGATCATGGAAATGGAAATTTTATTTTTTTTAATCAGTGGACTTTATTTACAAATGTGCCCATAACTGTCATGAAAAAACCACCACCATAAGACATTTCATGGCAATTAAAAAATGTATTTGCATTTTCTTCTCATCCAAAGTAGCAACAAGGTAGTAGCTCAACTTTTATTCAAAATTATGCATCATCTTTGTTGCAGTAAGTAGATTTCCACCACACTTGTGCTTCTACAATAGCTCTGATAAACTTTTACAATCATGAGTCAAAGGTTAAATGAAGGAAAGGAAATGTTTTCTGTCAAACAGTCAGGTAACCACTAACAGTCCTGAACTATCAGCAGGAATCTAACTTCTAGTAATCAAATAAAACTAAGGAAACCGCCTTTCCGTAGCTAAATGTCTAATGTCTAGGGGTTACTTTTCCGTCTGGAAAATTGACACAAAATGTGTAAAATTGAAACATTCTGCTTCTAAGGGATTTGCCTAAAGGAAGAGTGAGAAAGCTTCAAGCATGGCCTGATTTGAAGAACTACAAAGGCCTACCATATAAACCTGTCCTCCTTATTAGACCATTTCATTTGGAAATGTAGGTGACAATTTTACAGTCATAAAATTTCATTGATCAACTCTAAGGCAGAAAATTTTAATGATGCCTTTTGCATTTCTCAGTGTACATAAAGTCATTGTGAGAAGCAGTCAGTAGTTGAAAGATTTAACAAAATGAATCCCAGTTTTAATAGCTGAACTTTCTATTAAAACAATATAGATAATACAAAATTAATTTACTATAGATTAATATCTGTACTGCATTTTTAAATGTTACCAAAATATTTAACAACAAAATATGAAAGAATCCCTCTATGATATCAGAATATTTAAAATTTATAAACATTATAGGTTAGCAATCAAATCTGAATTTGCAGACTTTTACCATTATTTGTATAAACAAGTGAATGGGAAGGAGACCCAATCTAGCACATAGGCACAATGCTGTATATTAAAAAAAAATACTCTGAAAGGGTACCGCATTTTCCTCACATTAGAGGTCACAATAGCTGAAAAGTTTGGAATGGGCCATGTACACAGCAGACATCTACACTGTGAGCTCCAGAAAGTAAAGCAGTCAGGGAAGTTTAAAGAGTCCCCCAAAAAATCACGAAGATTTTTTTGGATTCCAGGAACCATGGAGAATTCAACAGATTCCCCTCACTCCCCCCCCAGATTCACTATATGGTTATTTCGCATGTTGCCAAGATCCGAAGGGGTAGCCATTTTAGTCTAGTTCAGTAAAACAGACAAGGAGTTCTGCGGTACTTAAAGACAGGGGCGTTGCTGGCGCCTGGCACATGGGGCATGTGCCCCAACTCCCAGCACCAGTGCCCAGAGTGTCCGGGGCAGCCCTTGCATCTCCCAGCCCCGTCCCAGGCCTGAGATCCAGGGCATGGCTGCCAGCTGCGGCACCTGCCTCTCCCAGCTGCGGCGGCACCTTCAGCTCCCAGCCTGGACCCCGATGACCAATTCAGGCCAGGCCACCTGCAGCAGCGCCAGCCTCTCCAGGTCTCGGCCCCAGCCAGGGATCCAGGGCCAGGCAGGCGGTGGCAGGAGCCCGAGGCCAGATCGGGCCCCAGCAGAGAATTGGGGCCACAGGGGGCATGGCCGTGCCCCAGGTCTTTCCCTGGGGCAGCAACGCTCCTGCTTAAAGACTAACTATTTATTGCATGAGCTTTCATGGGAGAAAATGCCACTTCATCACATGCTTTGAAGATGAGGGAAATTAAAGAATGGAGGGAAATAAATGCAGGGAAGTATGTCACGGGAACAGGTCACACTGTAACAACTATTTTGATTTGCTGTTAAGATTGAACACTGGGAAACAGCATACAGAGGAAGATGAGGTCAAATCAATGCAACATTGGATTTTTCTCACATTACAATAGGTAATTTGACTTCATCTTCCTATGCATGCTGTTTCCCGGTGTTTCAATCTTAACAACTATTTTGATTTGCTGTTACAGTGAGACCTGTTCCCACAACTTACACTTCCCTGCATTTATTTCCCTCCATTCTGTAATTTCCCTCATCTTCAAAGTGTCTGATGAAGTGAGATTTTCTCCCACAAAAGCTTGTGTAATAAATAAATTTGTTAGTCTTTAAGTGCTACAGAACTCCTTGTTTGTTTTACTATACAGCTGGCAAAGTTTGTACAATCTTTTATTGTAGATGAAGCAAGGAGTCCTATGGCACTTAGAACTAACAAATTTATTTATTGCACGAGCTTTCATGGGAGAAAATCCTACTTTGTCAGCCGCTTTAAATAAGCGTCTGATGAAGTAGGATTTTCTCCACGAAAGCTCATGCAATAAATACATTTGTTAGTCTTTAACTGCCACAGGACTTCTTGCGTATTTTGCTTAACCAGACTAACACGGCTACCCCTTTGGAACCCGGCAACATGCTAGTAAATTGTAGATTGTATCAGTGTTTCTTTCTTAAATACTAAAAGTGTCATATCTGCATATTGTGTTATTTTTCTTTCACTGGGCCAATGTAAGCATTTCATTAGCATAAGAAGAATACATTATGTCATTTATTCTCTTGTGACTACGTCATAACTATTTTCCTCATATTCAAGTTTCAAGTGAAGAATAAACTTCAAGAGACGAGAACCGATTAACTACAAGAGGGGCAGTCTCTCACAGCCAGTTGGCCAACGCTACCACTGACATTATATTAACATTGGCAGCACTGTCATTGATCAAATCCTATTAGTTCAGAGGCCTGGGATTAACTAGCACAAAGCAAGGTGCCATCCATAAGAGGAATCTGCAGGTGGAAGAAACCCTGCTTTTGTTCCACTTCCCACTTGCCAACCAATCTCTCTACTTTCTTTTCTCCTATCTGCCTAGCTTGCTCCTACTTCCCCATGCGACCATGTCAGCTTGCTAAATGGGGTCCCTTCTTCTGTCCTCAACCTTCCCCCAATTTGCCTTTGTTAAAGCCACAAAGGAAACAATGTTAAGCAATCCTCGAAGGAACAGGTAATGCTGTTGAAAACAAATTAATTTTTTGTGTAAGAACACACATCTATTGGTTAAGATTTCCATGGGTTGTGGTCAATATTTTGGTCAATTTTAAAAAGCATACACTGGGAATAGTCAGATGCAATCCCAGCAGAAATCTGTGTCAATAGTAGCACATTTGGTCACTGCTAATGAACGGACCAGATTGTATCCTAAAAGGTATCTATCTGAAATATTTTGTCAGCAAAGTCCCAAGGCAATCTCAAAAAGTCAGCAGCCAAGGAAAATGAAATCTCACATTCGTGAATTGAACATATTCAGCATTAAAGACTACTTCATACAATTACCATATAGTACTTGCTGCTTTTAAATTGTATTTCATTAGTACAAAGGAAAAGCAACACTCCATCCTGTTGGAGCTATTTCCTAACACATTCCATTTTTAAAAGGATGATCTTTTGAAAAGCTGAAGCAGCGCTCTACTCCTGAAAAGTATTCTTTGCACTTAAGTACTGTAGTTAGCTTTTTTCACCCTAAAGAGTTCAAGATGAATGTATTACCAATTTAAACATATAGTTTTATAAAAGCTAATACAGCTATGTATTCAGCATTGCATTGTAAATTTGACATTTTCACAAGAGAAGCAACAAAGACAAAGTTTTTATTATGAATCAGTTAAAAAATTATAGCTTGCCACTTTTCATTTTATTAATTATTTCTACAAAATAGCAGACATCAGCCAGATCCTCAGCTATGCCAATTTACAGCAGCTGAAGATCTGGCTCCCCTACTCATTTTTTCTTTCAGCACGTCTGCATAAACAAAATATATTGCACTACCTACCATCTCATAGAAAACTTTGAAAGTAAATAATAGTAGACAAAAAAGACAAATATTGATGTTTCCAGTATTTTAACATTAGCACTTGGATGCGTGAAATTGATGAAGAATTCATTATTAGAACATTAGAGATATGCCAGATGAAGCTAGAGGAATAAGTAGAAAAATGTTATTTGTATGTCTTTGTCTATATTGGCCCTTACGCCAGCAAAACTGTTGTCAACCAGGGGTGTAAAAAAGCCACACACACACAATAAATGACAAAGTTTTGCTTGCATAAGCATTTGTGTGGACAGCGTTGTCGGCAGAAGAGCATCTCCTGCTAATATAATGAGGCTACAGAAGTGGCACAGCTGCGCCGATACAGCTGTGCTGCTCCAAGTTTTAGGTGTAGACTAGTCCTTAGTCTCCTGTGGAAAGAAAGAGATGTGGGAGAAGGGACTGAGCTAAAGCACATGTATAAATTTTCTCTGAGACTGAACAAGACACACCCAAGCCAAAGGTACAGCAAAGGAAATGGTTCAGTACCCTCATGCTCCACAAAAGCTAAGATGGACATATTTATTAAATAGTTATCATCATTACTGGAAGAAAGCCAATTAATATACATGAGAAAATATGGACTTCCACATTCATGCCAATATATGCTTATTCATTAGTTTGGGCAAAGCAAAAAGAGAAATGAAGACAGTTTGTCATTCATGCATTGATTCTTTTAATCACTCCAAAAAAAATCCTGCCTACAAGGTGAGGCCCTTACATTATAGGTTGCTAACTATCCCAGTCAATATCTAATGGAGCATTTTCAACACAACGAACACCACCACAAATGCTCTTTCTACAAACTTCTCTGTGGTCTGTTCCCTTTCTCCCTTTGTATCCAGCCCCTGATGCCTCTTTCCCCTATACATTGTAGTAGATCTTCTCCCCCTAGCACAGTGGTTCCCAACCTTTTCACTAACACGGCACACTTCAAGGATGCAAACAATTCCATGGTACATCCAGTTTTTTCAGCTGAACTGATTGCTCATAAACATTGTATTTACTTACATTTACTATGGTTACTGTCTTAATAGAGCAGTTTATAACATAGTGCACACAGCAAGCTGAAGAAAGATCAAAATGTACTACTGTTTCAATCCACTGGAAAAAAATTACACATCTCAGTTTTGCCCTTTGACCACCTGCATTAAAAATGTTCATGTTTTAGAACTAAAAAGACCAACACCTCACTTTTAATTTGATGATTAATTTTCACAAGTTTTATGGTGAGATTTTGGTCAGATAGAATATTGTTTAAGGTGAAACAGTGTTTGTTTTACATTACCTTTGTACAAAATTTCATGGCACATTTGGACAGGGTGTGACACAGCACACTGGTTGAAAATCACTGCTGTAGCACATGTTGCCTAACCACCTGGTGCCCTTCACCAACTCCTCTAGAGAAGCTTACCTGCTTCTGATCCTCTACTTCCCAACACCTCTTCACAGGCTGCCCATCTTCCTCTCCGCTGTTCTTCAGGATATTCCTCTACCACCAGCAGTTTCTTGCTCTTTTCACACTCATTTGCAGTTGATGGCTCCAGCACTGCTGCTGGCTCCCATTTTGAGATGAACTTCTGTTTCCTTTCCTTGTCCTACCTAAACTGCAGCTAGATTGCTACCTCCATTTTTTTTTTAACAGTTAGTTTTACAAGCACCATGCACCTGTTTAAAGTGGAATATGTTAGTTTTGCTTAGCTTTCAAATTAAGTAGTTTCCTGCACTCTTGTTCTTTAGATTTTGTTCAGTATTAGAGCTGCTTTATAAAACTTGTCAGGAATTCTCAGTCAAAATGATTTTCCAACGGAAAATAAAGTTTCCGTAAAATTAAAACTGTCCATGAGAAAATTTTGATTTACAATGATTTTTATTTTTCATAAGGAAAACAAAATACAGCTTTGGTTGATTTGAAATATTTGGTCTATGACCTATATCTCCTTTGATGCAGGAGCCCAGACCACAGAGGAAAATGGGGGCATAAGGCAGCCAAACTATACAGAAGAGAATTCACCACCATGCAGAAATGACATTTAAAGTCAGACTAATGTGAAAAAACACATATCAGGTCAATACAACAAACCAAATCAAAACATTTTGACACCAGAATATCAAAATGTTTAGTTCTAATAGAAAGGCTGAAACAAAATATTTTTCAAGCTCTTTGATCCATGAAGGTTTTATATTTAAACTTTTGGTTTTGGTGAAAATTTCTCACACATATGTGAATGCATATATAAAAGTAGTTGTGATGCAATTATCTTTAGGAATCAAGAATTCTGACTAGCATCAGAATATCACATCAGAATTAAAACACCCAACAACAACAACATAAAACTGCTGGCAACTTCTGCATCAAACCTGTATCCTAGGTTCAATTTTATAAAAATAATTTCACTTATTCCTTTGTAAAATATCAATTGCTAATATCATTACAGAAAAAGGAAATACAGAGATAGGTGAGTATACCTCTTTATTTAGATGATTTTCAAGCTATGCATTTTAAGGCACAACAAAATATAAATCTAAAAATAACAAGTCCCCGGAGTAAGAAACTTCAATTTTTCTTGGATTCACTCACCTTAGAATACAGAGGCAGACCTTGCCTCCTGATGTTAACCGGCAAAATCCAAACCTTTGTTTACTTTCAATGTCTGTAAGCACAAAGGTAAAGTGCTGTCCCACTTGATTTTGGGACACCCTAAAAAAAATTTAAAACACTGTTAAGTGGCAAAATACAGTGTATGGGGAAAAGTAACAGGTCTAAAATGATACAAATACTTAATTTGGTTAGCAGCATGGATGGCACTTTTTCCTGGGAAAAACAGTATTTTCAGCTATGAAAAAAGGAGAACACAGTGGTAAGTTTCCACAGATCCTGTAATCAAAACTAAAGAAGTTTTGATTGCAGGATTTGTGGAAACTTACCACTGTGTTTTCATTTGTCATAGCTGAAAATATTGTTTTTAGTTTTGATCCTAACCTTCAAGGTAGAGCCCTGCCGATTCACAGGTATCCACTTTAGACTTGTGGGTATCCACAGACCCATTGTTTGCATATTGGACCCACTGTTGCACATTGGAGTGCAGATGCAGATTCTATTTTCATCTGCCCAGAGTGCTGCAGCTGCTGCTATGATTTCGGTCAGTAGCACACAGAGGAACAAAGGAAGTACTCCAGCCAATCCCAGCTCAGTTCTGGTTGCGGTCTGCCAGCCAATCAAAGTCTCTCAGACTTACTGATAGTCAGCCAGCATGGTGGTGGCCTTTGGTTGGGCTTCCTCATTCCCCCTGAGGCCTTTGATTGGTTCATTTCCCACATGGGCATCACCTACTTTTTCCTCTTCTTGATTGTAGTTTGCGCACTGTGCTGGCAATCAGAGATTTTATTTTAAGTGGACAAAGCCCATGTGGGGAATTAGTCAATCAAAGGCCAGCATGCTGACTGAATGACCCCAAGCCAAAGCGTGGATGTGGATACATACAAAACCTGGCATGTGGATTGTGGATCGGATAGATACTGACACTGAGCGGATGCGGATTAAATCCGAAAACACATTCTCCTATCTGTGCAGTGCTCTGCCTCAAAGTACTCAATGACTTATGTCCAGGAGTCCTACAATGACCCCTTAACACTGAAAAAGGAGAGCCAACCAACCACGCCACACCTCAGGCATGGTGGAATATTCAATCACAAGGGAAAAGCTGATCTGTGCAGGAGGTAGAACTTTCTAATACTGTAAACACCCACACAAATATGTTAAAGTAACATTAGCACTGCAAAGTCAAACACTCAAAAGTCACAAGATGCCTATTTAAAAAAGTAGTGAGATAATGTAATTAAAGACTATCATAATGTATGCATACAAAGATCAAATTAATGTTGCACAGCAGTAGCCCTCCTCAAGCTTCTCATCCCTTGCACCCCTAAACTCCTTCCACAAGTATGCTTGCCATCCAGTTTCCTCCCCCTTGGCTCCTCATCTAATCTCAGTTTCCACCCTGCTACCGATTCCCAGCATTCCTTCTGCCTCTTCTCTTCTTTGTTCTAATCTACTTCCTTAAGTAAAATCAGTAACATCTTAGAGACACAAGGTGGGTGAGGTGATATATTTTATTGAACCAACTTCTGTTACTGAGGGAAACAAGCTTTCAAGCTTACAGAGCGCTCTTCTTGAGGTCTCGGAAACTTACTCAAAATTGTTCCAATAAAAGCTATTACCTCACTCACCTTGCCTCTCTAAGATCCTGGGACTGATATGGCTAAAACAACACTGCACACAATGAACAACATCCATCATGTGTGGTTTGTGACCTCTTAGAAGTCTGTGCAAGACTACTGAATGAACTAACACAGGAAGAAAAGGCCATTATAAACCTCAGCAACTTCAAATCAAAGTGCAAGACACACTTCTTTGACATACCTTTTGTCATATAAAATGCACAACAGCATGCACATTTCAGAAAAAAAAACAAAAAAACACCAAAACAGAACACTACATTGCACACACAATTCTCTGCCTGTGGAGAAGATGAGAGAAAGAATGAACAACATTCAGTGGACGCTAGTCACACAGCTTTATGCACGTTTGGAAGTTGATCAGATTCTACAGTGATGAAGCAGTACAAGAACCCATACAGAACAAGCAAGAACGTGTTGAGTTTGGTATTCATAACAAAGTAGTCCTCAAAAGGACCAACTACTTTTTGCAGCATAAGACACATTTAAGTATGCCTTCATGCTGGATGTCATACATGTGTGCAGTTATATTTACAAAAACGATTAAGACATCTCTATCTATTCTAATGCATGGTTGGCCTATTCTACATCATGGATTTTTCTGAAAGTTTGTGACACAACTGAAATCAAATTGTTCAGATGAGCATCTCCCAAATGCCAGCGTAACCCAACCATTTCATTACCAGTCTCTAAACATGGCAAATAATAAGTTTCTTTATTTTCAAGGCCCTTTTTCACAGCTTCACTCCTGCCTACCTAGACCCTCTAATATCGTACATAGTTCAGCCATCATTGTCTATAGTTAACTTTTACAGTGAACACCTGTGTGTGTTCTCCTACACCACACCCCTATGCATAGGAGTTGGTCTCTCTAAAAATATGCATTAGAATATTGTCTTTCAAATCTTTCACTGAACTTACTGGCACTTTGATACCTATAAATCACTTAGTGGTGACCGAGCAGTGGCTGGTCTGTCATTATGCAATGATCTCAGCATATTTCACATAATCATCTCAGTTAACTTGTGTTTTCCCTATTTGTTGTATCCTATTGTCTGTCATTGCATACTTCAAATAGAAGCACTTTGGGGCAGAAATTGTCTTTTTGTTGTGTGTGTATACAATACCAAGCACAGAGGGGTTGCTGCCTCTAGACACTACTAAAATATAAATAAATAAAATTAATAATCTCTTTCCGTGTCCATTGAGATGTGTGTGTTTCTAATATGCACTTTTTCAGGAAGTTAAAGGACCAGCTCTGCATCTGCAATCCACCATGCCATCTACACTTATCTGAACCAAAAGAGCACTATGCTAGAGATCAAACTTCCCTCAGTAGTGAGCTATCACCTCTGGAAATTGCTTCCCAAAGAAAAAACACAGAAGCACAAAGCACCAACATTCAAAAAACAAGAGTAAAAAAGTACACTCTTCTCCACCCATGTTTTCCCCAATGATACAGACTGTGATGCTGCAAACAAATCTGCACAAGCAAGCCTTCACGCCTGTGTGAGGCTTTATTTGCTTCTGTGCAGCTGCAGACAGCCAGGAGGATCCACCCACCTGGATCAAACTGCAGGATCAAAACAAACTATGGTACTACTTCCTGGGCTCATACTTTACTAAAAGCTGTGAGAAGCAGGAGAGCATGGAGTTTATTAGAGCACAGGCTGATCCAAATAAAGCCTCAAAAAAACTCTGAAATACTATGTAAATAATAATTCAACAACCATATTTTGTAAGATTTACAATAATTAAGCAGACATTACTGACACAAACAAGTGTTGACACTTTAGTTTATATACCTACTACATACATTAGGTTGCAACAAATTCTTCCATCACAATGATTTTGGATGATGTTACTTAAATCCAGTAAGTTTAACATATTCATTGTTCTTGGACTCAGATTTCTATTACAGACATATGTAAAAATCCTTTATAAAATTACCAAAGAACAAGAAAGATGGCTGCTGCAACCTTTCTCCATGATTAAAATCCCCTCAGATCTTTGCGAAATGTAAATTAAAATTGAAAACGTAACAATAGAAAACAGAATTGATAATAGAAAACAGAATTCACTGATCTAGCTCTGGTTGAGAAAATATTTTGCGAAGTGTTGGTCAAAAGCTGATAATTTTAACTGAATGTGATCCACTCTTTCTGAGCAAAATGAACAGATGCAAATTGTTGTATAGTCTGTTATTGACTTTTTTTACCCACTCTCTCATTCCTCTTTTCTGCCTTCCTTTTCATATGCAACTCCTGCAATCCTTGCTTATGTATAATTTTAGTTTAACAGTAATAAATTATTACATACTGAAGAAGGTTTATAAACACCTATTAACTCTACAGACTACACTGGGCACTTTTAGGGTCACTACAGTCTCACACAAATAAATCAAGTTTTTAAAATTGTCTGCATCCATATTTATATAATACCGAAATGGCTCTTTGGACTACATAGTAGGTAGGGAGTACATTTAAAATCCCTAGTCATATTATGAAAGCATAAATTTAAGGCTGCCTTGAAATCTTTGGATAACATGGGAATGAAATCTGTTCTTTTCTTTTAAAAATCAATGTGCATCATCCTCAAGCTTACAGTCTAAAAGACTGAACTATTTTTTTCTGAAATTATATACAAACCCTCTTCATCATTTAGAAGACTGAAAAAGTTAAAAATTTACTCCTTGCTGAAGTCCTAGGGACCCTCTAAATGGCTTTGTTTCTACCTGTGTAACTTTAGCTAGATATGTTACAATTAAACAAAATTTCATAGCTGGGCTAGGATTTTAGCATATACTTCAAAGACAATATGAAATAAAGTCAATGGCATTATTCATCCTACCAGTGTCTATTCATGCCTAACAAATGGCTAAAGTACTATTTGGATTAGGGCTCAGAAGTTAGGTACTGAAAACCTTTCAAGTTCTAAACACGCAAAACTTTAAGCACTTACAGCTCATCCAGAGAAGAGCTGAAGCAAGGCTGATTTTCCCAGACACTTAAGGTGAATTCACAGTGCAAGGTAAGGATGCATTCTGAAACCAGGACATCTGGGAGAGGAGGCTAGAAACCAGTTAAGGGAATGGGGAGATAAGGACCTCTGAAAATCTTCAGCTTTGGGTCCTCAGACCCCAACTAATTCCTTTCCATGACTCCAGATCCCAGCCGCAGTACTGCCTCCCAGTTCCAACCCATATTCTGTCACTCTTGTACTCTAACACCTGCCTCCAAGATTTGATTCTGGCTCCAGACAGCTTAGAATAGCTGTTTCCCATCTTCCCTGATCTCTTATATGTCCAATAGAAACAGCCAGCAGACTGAACACAAAGAAAAATTTAAACAGCTCAAATTATAAGAAGTTCCCAAACTAGAAAGCTCCCACTTAAAAAAAAAAAAAAAATTAGTTAACAGAGTTAACATTACTAAAATGCATTTTTCCACTAACATAAAAAACTGAAAGAAACCAAAATGAACAGGGTAAGGTGATTCCCTTGTTTATTTGCTACTTTATCCACCTAAATATGTTCAGTTTGCACAAAATAACTAAATGACCAATTTCGATCACAAACTTAACGCTAACATTTTCTTAATTACTTAACCAAAAAACTCATCACACAAAATGTAATAGAATAGCCATTTTCTATAGCTATGTGGAATACATACCTTATATAATACAAGTATTCAAAACAAAAAGCTAACATTTATATATGTTTTTTGGGCTACAAAAGAGAATCTTTCCTTCTAACAGAAACCATCTATGCATAAGCAAATGTGAACTGAATCTTCAAAAAACACTGTCTTTAGTAGTAAAGTATACAGTAACAGGCTAGACAACCACCAGTATATATTGTGGTCAAAGCTAAAATTTTACATTGATCTGGGCTGAGAGAAGTACAAAGGTTATGCTGTCCATGGTAGAATCACTTGAACTCCACATGTCCTATATTTTCAGTGTTTGCCTTGATTAAAATTGTACTTTCACTACTTACTTCCAAAGTAAAATTTTCTGCATGGGATAATTTACATAGGCACTTTTGGTAAGGACCATAGATCCAATGACCTCCCACAGACACTATCTACAACGTTGTCAGATCAGACCTGGGCTTCTGCATCTAGTGATTCCCTAGACATGTCAACAAAAATAACATAAACCAAGAGCTGTGGTGTGAAAATGACATTGTTCCTGCTGGGGAAATACTATGTACAGGAGGGAGCCCAGGTACGGTCCAAAAGCATACAAGTGATCCTCTATCGCTATTGGAGATTTCTTCCTTCTCCTCAAGTTACCAGCAGGGGTAACAGGACCACAGCACATAGTGCTTCCAAAGTGACACAGCAAGAGCAGCAAATGAAATAAATGAGCTACATATCAGTGTCACTTTGCTACTCTGTGATTCTTCTTCAAGGGCACATTTAATGTATTCTCTTTTTCTGGAAGAGGCGCTGCAGAAGGCTCAAAAGCTGAAGGGTGAAAAGAGAGAGAAACAGAAGGGAGTACAGTGCAGAGACAAATGAAAGGAGAGAAAAGATTCAAAGCAGGAGGAGGACGGAGCAGTCTAGTGGCTACATATTGCAGTTGGGGACTGAATTTGATCCTTCATACCCTGAGCTACAAGTACCATGAAGGCAGCCACAGGAGAGAGGGCACAGCTTGCATGGCACTTTAGTGACCCTCTGGCCAATTAAAGAGATCTGTAGTCATGGACCCTATGGGGAGCCACAGCTGAGTCTCCGTGGCTGGAGGGAGGATAACCATGATGAATAGAGGTTGATAGAGAACATGGGGAACGTGAGGGCCCTGAAGAGGGGGGGGGGAGAGAGAGCGTGCGCGCGCGCGCAAGATTAGCAGTTACAGGTAAAGAACTCAAAGAAATGGAGGAAGAGGACAAACAGAACTGATCAGTTTAATTTGATTAAGGAAGGAGGAAGAAGTTGTGTTAGGGTTGTTTTGGCATAAAGTACAAAAGAAATGCAGAACGTACCCTGCATCCTGAATGCTAGAATCCCTCTGCTCCATATGAATAGGAGAAGGGAATCCCCATGACATACAAAAGTGAAATTAGTCACCCAATAATGACACCACCAGAGCTATTACAACTATTATGCACCTGAGAGTCATTTATTAAAGTCTGAAATTATTTATTTACACACCAGACCTAGAACTCCTAGGACTAACTGAGTCAATTCATAAGAACATATGTGCACGGATGTGGTTTATTCCCTTTTTTTTTAAAAAAAAAAAAAAAAAAAAAAATCAACCACAATAATCACTAATGAAATTGAGGGTCTGAAATCACCAGTAGTAGAGGAAAGTCTTGATAAAAAAACGTAAATCTTGATGTGCACTTTATACTACTGGGTCCCCCTTTGGTTTACTTTTCAGTCTTAATTTAGACACTGTACAATTAATAAAGCATTGATCACAAATATTTAGCCTCAGTTTTTATTGTTTTTATTATTTTACCTTTGAAAATTAGAAGGAACAATGTCTAAGCATTTACCACATCTGCTCTGCTTCCTCCACCCATACTTGTAGGCCTGGCAGTCCATTTATTTTCTTTTTTAAATTTTGCATCGCAAAATTAAAGAGATAAAGCTTATGGTCTCTGAAGAGCTTGGCTGTAGTAAATAAGATGCAGTTCTACCAAAAAAAGGAGGAAGCTGGATTCTGGATTCTTGCACCCAAACACACAGAAAGTTTACACAGCTGAACAAGAACACTGGATCACTGGCTACAGTCATCCTCACCCCCTGTAGAGTTGGAGTTAAGAGCACCAGAGGCTACTACTGAAGCTATTCCAGAGATGCCATATTGGCTCAGTCACCTAATGAAGACTCTGAACTCCCCTCCCATCCTGCACACAGATCTTTCCTTGAAGCCTGGGGAATCCAGACACTACGTACTAAGTGTAGCATTGGGCTCAAAGGCAATAGCCCAGCATTCTGGAACAACTGGACAGTGACAATCTTGTGTATGCATGTAGTGCTGGATAACAGATTTGACAACGCATTCAGATTTGACACACAACATACACCAGTGAGATGTTTGTTGCATCTACCCATATTCCTTCTGTCATCTGCAAACTGATCCACTTAGTTCCCATTGAGGGTGACCAAGCAAAAATGCCACATTTGCAGGAGAAATTCCATAACTCCACCTACCACGGGTGCTGAATCCAAAATCTCTACTTCCTACTTTGCCCATGTAAGTGAATGGGAAGCCTTAATTAGGGCCTTGTGTTTACCCTTTTCCTGAGTTTTGGGAAGAAAGACCAGACCACTGGCTCCTATAAGTAGTCTTCTATTACCTTCCTCCCCCAAGACTAGCATCTCTGAGGCACACTTAGTAGCACTGGCTTAAGTACTAAAAATCTAGAACATTAACAGCGACTGTCCTTTGAAGCAACGAATTCAAGAATGTAGATGTTTATAAAATCAAATTTCTGTCCAACATAAAATAGTAAATGCAAAAATATTAAACAAAAAGAACATTAAGATTCCAGCACTCGACCTTTTATGTTTTCCCAGAGTTCTCATCGTGACAATATCTGAGTGCCTCATAAATCTTGAATAATTTATCTTCACACCACTACTGACAGGCAGACAAATACTGTTATCATTATTTAACAAATCCCAAGCTGAGAAACAAAAAGTAAGTTCAAGATCACACAGAAACTTGTGGCAGAAGCCGAAAGAGAACCCACATCTCACAGATCCCTGTCTGCGACCTTTATCTTCCTCTTCTTGAAGATTGACTCATTTCTGAGAAACCATATACCTAGTATGGTGAATAAGACAAGATGTTCTGGACCCAGCCCAATTCACTACACATCCTTGCCTCAGTCACTGTCTAATTTATGCAAAAAGTTAGCTATGTGACCTGTAGAAGGTTATGATATGTGATCACTCAATTAAGACCTCATTATAACATTCAGGATGTACAGCATACATGGTCATTTCCAGACTTCAGAACTCTGTAATTCTAAAATTTATGAATCTACTTTTCATGGATTTCCATTTTTAAAAAAATTCCATCATATCCTACTAGAGAGGCACAGAACACTCAATGTACAATATGCAGAATCGACACAACAAAAGCTCTGGAAGGCTATCATTTCAATGGAAATCTCCACTTGGTTTATAGAATCTTGCACTTGTACACTGCTGAGAAAAGGTCAGAGTTCCTTAGTTTTAGAGTTTATAATAAACCATTATACATGCAGAAAGGCAAAATTTTAAAGCTTTATCTGTTGCCCAAATCAAATCACTTGCTAAATTTTAAATTTCTGTTACCTTATATTTGGGCACTAGCAGCATTTTATTTTTAAAAAAGTCAAATTTTTCTTAGCAAAAACAAATCCATATTTTTCTTCATTCCAGCACAAAGCATAACTACCAAACCATCTATCAGGCAAAACTTTAAGAAAACTGTAAACTCACCATAATCCTTTACAATGTAAACACTAGGTAACCTAAACTATAGACATTGCTTTGCTTATCAATATCTAACTTAACTATAACAGCAACCTGTTAAAATAATTTACTTACTGCTACTGATTAAGTTCTTGCCACTGGATGGCAGCAACAGAACCTTGCCTGCTTCTGTCATCACCAAATTTGATTTCCATGCTGCACTTTTACCATCAGTTTGAAACAGCTCTTGGTACATATTTTTAAGCACTAGACCATAAGAATGTAAAGGAGGAATACTAAACATTATCAACAGCACTGGCTAGCGAAGTCATGGAGCTCCTAAAAAGGACTGTGTGTTTAACCAATTCAAAAGCCAAAGAACTCAACTGAAGCTCAACATCTAAGGAGTTAGACGGCCAAGTTTTACGATCAGGTAACTTGTATTTGTAAAGTTCTATGCTGCACCTATGTTCTCTCCCTATCCCTCTTCACTCCCCCATATATGCTAGTCTTCCTTGTCTTCTCTTTCTTAAACAATAATATATTTAGGGGGTCCTTCTCCTTCAACCATCTCATGCAACTGATGCTAATATTCTGAGAATAGTCAAACCTGAAGACTAGCTGGGTGCATCATTCTTTAATTGTACAAACCAAGCTTCTACCAGTAACACAATATCAACTGACCAACAGACAGATACAATGTGCATTTTCCCAGCAACAAATGACACAATAGGTTAAATTAATAATCATTAAACCCATGGTTTTGGTGAAATGAAATAAAATATTTTGATGAAATGAAATAAATATTATTAAGCTTATAAACAATATCTTTTATGAACATAAGAAACAAACAGCAACCAGTAAGTAGAAGCAACCCTAAAACTGACAAAAGCAAGGTGACACACTATTCACAAACATGGATTTTGAATATATCCTCAAAAATCATTGCTGCCTAAGCACATTCAATTACTAGTATACAGTTGAGTATTCTTAATTCTTACACAAGGTGAAACATAAACAGCGGGGCTTTTTTTAAACTGCACAGTGAGTTTTTACTTGATGGTACATTTCAGTCACCATTGCTATAACACTGCTTTGAGAGGAAACTATCTTTTATTCTTATATTACACAGATGGTGTTTACAATTGGGCTGGAGGAAATTGGGAACCAGGATGCAGGTCTATATCAAAGGAAAATTCTTAAAATCCTAGCAAGGGAGTATTTTACCATGGTGTTTTTCTTCTAGAAGATAAATACATACTTGGAGAACAAAGGAAAAAATGTTTAGCCTTCATTCATTTCACCTGCAGGTAAGACTACGGGATGCAATGCATTTTCTTTTGTTCCTGTTTCTTTAAGTCTTAAGCCTTCCCTGCAAAAAGTTTTTTTTTTTTTTTTTTTTTTAATATTCACTGAACAGATATCCTAAATTACATGTTAAATATTTTTAAATAAATGACCACTGTGCCACAAACCTTTCAACGTCAAAGGGAAAGCAGAACTTCGGCACACTCTGCATCACTTCCTGAAAATACAAATTAAAGAAATAATGTTAAAATTTTAAAAGGATTGTTTGCATATTTCTGTTGTACAGTTTGCTAGAAAAAGCATTTTTCAAGAAATATTTGATTGCAAGAAATATAGCACACGTTCCTGGACTGAAATAATTGATTATTAAAAAGGAATTAAGTTTGTGCTTTGGCAGATTGCAAAGACAATGCCAGAGAAGCCCCAGGAGGGAAAGGCCTGGCCTGAAGGGTATTAACACCCTTCACATCCCCGCTGGGATTCCCTTCAACAAGGCCATATGGATTTTACAAGAAGCACTGCACCATATGGGTAAGCCACGTCTGCTGCTACTTGTACCACAGACTAGCCACAGGGACTTCTGACAGATCCTGGCTCAAAAATACAAATGTTGTTTCAATTAAAATGCAGGCAGAGAAAAGGGAATGAAGTTGGCAGCAGAATGAATTACTGAGCGGTATAACAACTCTATACATGTTTCATAGTCAAATGCTGAAAAAAGATGAAAATCTTCTGCTGATAGAAAGTAGAAATTTACATGGTTATCCCTTCAGTAGAGCAGTAAAGCATTCAGAAACCTCACAATTAATTAAGAAAGTAGCATTTGGACTATCATGTAAATGGTTCCTGTGTTTCTTTTTTGCACATTTTTATTTAAGAAGCTGTTTAGTGGCAAATAAAATGTGTTAATTAAAATATAAAAATGCTCTAATTTGTTTTTTTAAAAGTACAAGACCTCTCCCTAAAAATATCAGAGTTAACAGATCAGCTATCAACAAACCTGAATGAATGTTTAACACTGATCTTACATCATCCAAAAAACTGCATTATTTTCTTGCTTCCAGAAAACCAGCTGGGAGAACAATCCCTGTGTGAAATGTTTCACTTAGAGGAGAGGTAGTTGATGATGAAATGTAGCCAGGTCCATGACATGCAGCACTTGCCTACTATATGCCAAACCCGCAAGCACCGATGTACGTATAAGCACCTGTATCAGTCTTCCTAAGAGTGAGTCATAGTTTGCAGGATCCTAAATACACATATATCTATACATGCCAAACTTCCAATGCCAAGAATGAGGATATAAGTGTTTGGTCCCATGAGGTGGTGAGACCCTTCACAAGTCACTCAAGACAGAGAATGCTCAACACTTTGCACAATGAGACAGCAACTCCCCTACTCTGAAAGTCATGCAGTTAAATTCCTTTGCACTGCACTGAACATACCTTATGTTAAACATTTGCCTGGCTTAGAGTGTCAAATACATATGGAAAAATAGTAATATGTTGGCCAGCCAGTCTGTATATTTAAAAATTCTGTAAATACTGTATGAGTGAAATGTTTGCAACTGTGTTGAAGGATACAGCGTGTGTCCTGATCAACACTAAGAAACAGAAAAACCTCTGTCCCTGAGTTCTGCAGCAATTTTGACATTCTCACAATGTGTGATAACAGAGGGAAAGAATGGGATGGAAGTAATACGCTGTGTTTTGGGAAAGGATAGTAATATCTAGATAATGGAAAATCCAGTGTTATAGCACATATAATATTCTCCAAAGAGACTGCTGTTCAGCCCGGTTTCGACTGCCAATTAAGAGCCAATGTATAAAATGCTGTGAGCGCACGCACACGCGCGCGCACCCACACACACACACCCCTTGTAACATATTAATTTTCAGATAGATATTTCCTTCAGGCTCACAGAATATTAAATTTTTCTTTAAAAAAATTTACTTTTAAACTTTGGATCCTCAGGTGGTAAAGCCCAAGCCACGTACCTTGTCACCTTCAACCATTTTCACTTTAACTGACATCTTAGTTTAAAACATATCATTTTTGTCTTAATATCAACAATATTAATTGTTGGTTGGTGACTGCAGGACTGATTTAAAATAGGAAGCAAAACATATTTGCAATATACATCTAAGTTTTCACTGGAGCGTTTTAAATTAGTGCATAAGGAAGGAAACAAAACAAAGACATTAATTCAATATTTTGACTGAACAACATAAAAATCACCAGCACATTTTGCCACATTTTTCAGGCTCAGATGAACTACTGTACTTTCCCACTGCCCTGCCTCCCACCCCTCCTCCACCCCCAAGCAGCACACACACGTGCGCGCTTGTGTGCACGCGCACACACACACACACACACACACACACACACACACCCCTTCTGCAAAACACAGCTTCAGCTCGCTTCCCAACTGGCAGGAGCATCCCTCAGGGGACAAGTCTTTAAACCTCCGTACTCTTTAAAATTCAACCAGCCAGCAGGTCTATAGACTGGTGTATAAACAGTATAGACAAAAAAAATCCTCTCTCAGCTTATGTCAGTGACAAAGCAGCTCAGCAGTTGACTGCTTCTCCCCTGACAATGTAAGCCGGGTTTACACAGATCAATAGATGGAAGTCCTACCTAGCTTCCAGGGCTCAGTTTTCTCCCTTAATTACAGGTGCTATTCAGATTTTTAAAATGGAGGAAATTAAGATGCATTTAGGATGCTTTTTAAATACTGTCAGGGTGTATTGATGGCAAATCATATTATACATATATTCATATGTATTAATGGTAATACGTATTTAAAATAAACACTTATTGGACAGGGACCCTGATTCCAGAACTTGAACTCAGTTTTCTGCCAATCTTCATTTCCAGTGGCCTGCACCTAAAACATACCTGCTTGTTGGGTATAAAGATGTGCAGTCATCAGAAAAAGAGCACTAAATTAATTTATATCCCCTTTTACTTTAAAGGGTTAATAAAAGTATTCTTCTCTTATGAAAAAGTAACATGTATCATCAGACAAGAAGGACCTTTAATTCTTCCTTCCAGTGGATTATTAGGGACCCTGCAACTCTGGATTGGGTGCTTCCAGAAGATTTTATACTATTTAACTTTGGAAATAAACGTATTTTGCAATATATTATTTATTACTAAGAGAAATAATATTGTTGCTTTAAACTACAGGAAATCTCATAGATTTTCATAAACAAATGCACTTGGTTGTTAAAACATCAGGCAAGTACCTGGCTCTTTAGAAAACTTTCTGTATAAAGAAACATTATGAAAGCATTAGCGAAGTTACGCAAGCTTCATAAAATCTCTCAGTTATAAAAAGAGTAGATTTATATTCTTGGAATATCACAGGCTGTTGGTGAAATTCCAGTCATCTGTGCAAAGTCCAGTTAGAAAGGGAATGTCACTCGCTCATCCAAGAGGCATGGCATGAAGCATCTCAGCGTAATCTATTTATGTATATAATGTCATAGCTAACCTCTGCTGGGGTTGTAATCCAGTAGATTTTGGCAGGTCACAATTTCTCTGACCCCAATTTAGCAGCCCTCCAGTTTCCCCACAAATACAGGTCTTTCTGCTTCTGTGGACAAAGGAACTGCAGGGTCTGAAATCTAAGAATGATTTTCTTTTTTCTTGCTTAACTGTACATCTATCTATCAGGATGGTACATGGCCTCCACCAGCCAAAGTAAGTAGAGCTGAAGCACATAAAAATGACGCTTACTGTCTAAGTGATGACCACCTGTGGTAGTAAAATTTCCTGCCAACCTATGCCATTGCCTTTGGAAGACATTACTGGTCTGTCCTTTTGGTTAGATGACTGGCATCACATTCATTACTAGTTAGAAAGGACAAAGCTGGAATTTTTAAAAATGGCAGTCATCAGCAAAGAGAGGAGGATCTTCATTATCTTGCCAGGATTAATACTCAAATACAAAATCCTACTTTAATCAATCTTAATTTTGTGTAAAAGCAATCACTGGGAGATTAATTAGAATTTCTCCAGGTCAGGCACTAAAACTTTGTTCAACAGCTCCTTCCCAACCAGAACACTGTAAATGGCTAAAAATGCAGGGTAAAATCCTGGCCTTATTTAGCCGATGACAAGACTCCTACTGGCTTCAATATAGCCAGCATTTCACTCATAACATCAATAAAATAATTCTCATCAAGGTTTTGTGAGATATAGTCTTTCTCCACCCCAATTTTATCCTAAAATGCACATTTTTACCAGTTTGAAAGGAAAGATTATTATATTGAACAATAAAGCCTGTGTATCAGAAAGGCACCTAAACTGATGGGAAAGATAACTTGGGAATGTACTATTATTGTTTTCTTTAAACAAAAACAAAAAAAATACTGTCACCTAACTAAAACCTACTGGAGACCAAGAGGTTGCCTACATGGGAAAATCATACTAACGCAGCTTAGGGGTGAACTTAAAGCAATATAGTTATACCAGGGGGAAAAAACCATCTATTTAATCACTCTCATTCCAATACAAGTGTCTTTTTCCATATTTGCTTATGACACTTTGGAAGGAGTTCAACTACACAGCATAACTGAGTAAACTCTTCCACACAGACAAGGCCTAATACCACAAATGAAATTTGAGTGTGATTAACTTGCTAGAATTCTTTGTATTTGGTTCTTTAAAACAACACTAAGCATGTCACTTGGCAAAGTATGTTGTTTGAACTGAGTAACTTTTAAAGTGTGTTGGGTAAGGAACATATCAGAAAAATATTTTTTTTCTTTTTATAAGATATGCTGCCAGGAAGCACAACCTGGTGTATTTAATGGGGTGAATAGGCTGTGAAAAAAGAGAGATGGTCTTCTTAGAAGCACCTTTATCTCTCCTAGAAGAGATGTCTCAGATACATGCAGAAAACTAAATTATCAGAGGCTGGAAAAATCTCTTTTGCCATTCAATTCAAACTTTTTTATTTTCCTTTCTAAGAAAGGGAACAGAACCATTCCAACTGGTTCTGTGTATGATCCACAGTACAAGACTGGGCCTCAAGAATGTGATTAGACCCTCAGCTAAATGTCCATCCTAAGTATAAACTGAAGAACAGAGACGGCATCCCTTGGGAAAGAAGAGATTAATCTTACACCAAGAGACAGATACACTACATTCACTCCAGAGACGTTTCAGAGTTGCCTTGAGGAGGGGGAAAAGAGAAAAATTTTTAGAAGTAGCGACCAAGATGACACCAACTATTTAACTACAGCAACTAGATTTGATAGCCAACAATATTCATATAGCAGGTGGTCAAAATAACCAATTATTCCCATAAACTAGCAGAAAGACAGGACATCTGCTAGGGAAATATCATGTATGGAAACATAAATTTTAAAACAATCACTAACTTAAAATGACAGGTTTTTTACATTTTTCTCCTCACTACCATTTTACTTATTCTATTTTTTTCCTCCATATTATTTTTCCTTTTCTCATTACTGCCTAATGCTTCTCTCCTTCTTTCCTTTATTCTAAATTCTTCATTTTCCTGTACCGTTTTTCCTTCTTTGAAAGGAAGCAACTCCATTCTCCCAATCCTTTAACTCTCTCACATCCACACCTTTCTATTTTGTACATCCTTGCTTTTCCACATTACTGAATAAAGAAGCTGCTACCACTTGTGTCCTCCTTTTGTTCTCTTTTGCACCCAGAACCTCACCCAACTCTCTCAAACTCTTCCTTTCTTGCTCTTTGCATTCCCAGTCTCTCTCTTTCTCTACTGTAAAATGCTCTTATTTCAGTGCAACAAAACGTGTGCTTCACTTGGTCTCCCCTCCCTGCCGGTGAGCTCTTCCCTCCCTTGGTATTCCCTTATGTCTCCCTTTTTCTCGCCAACTCCCAATTATCTCCCCCGACCCCCCCCCACCTAACCTTCTCCCAACCTCTCCTTTCCTCACAGTGATTCCTTTCTTCATAGGTCTCACCATATTTTTCATTTCTTCTTTGTCCACACACAGAAGAAAAAAAAAAACACAAACCCACACAACTCCCCCACATACTGTTTCTGTGCTGAATACCTCAGTGTGATTCAGTGACAGCAATGAAGTTAGTAAAATTCTTAAAGCTGAGCATATGCTTATGTTCTTTTCCTGATCCAAATTTCTTTGAACCCTTTAGCATTAAGCTCCTAGCAGAGCGAAATCCTGATGCTGCCACATAAGATAGCCATTGAAAGCCAGGCAACTCAAACTTCTCTCTGCTCTCCCTCCACTTCTTGGACAACCTCTCTGTATGAGACGTACACAGATCAGGGAGCAACACAGACCTACCAGGAAAAGAGCAAAGAGGGGGGAAGCACAGAAGTATGCCCTAGCAATGGGAAGGTGAAGAAAGAGAGCTATTTAGCCCAACCTGACAACTCCTGCAGTCAGGAGAAATTGACTGGTCAGGCCATAGCACTGTTCTATGAAAGCAGGATCATTAGTGATAACTGTGAATAGTAAAAAGATAAAGGTCAGAGTATACCTTTATCAGGTCCCAACTAAAACCCATATCAAACCATTTGTTCAATTTCAAAGACATTATCATTTACTTCTGCTAAAAATATTAGAATGTTTAAAAAAAATCTAAATTAAACCCTTGAAATCCAAGAAACTCCACACTTTAGAACATACGTATGGAAAACTAAAAGGTCTGAAATCTGGAAATTCAGAGTCAAGGTATTATACCTCAGCTGCTTTCTCTGCTTTGCAGAACAGTGGGAGCACAGCCAAGTCAGAGAGCCAGAAGGAGGGAGGAGTTCCAGCTGTCTATCTAACAGCAGAACAGTCTCTGGCAGCAAAGAGGATGCCACTAAAGGATGCTTCCAGTAGAGAGGTAGGATTCGGGGGCCACAAGTCAAGCATAACTAACCTTCTAGACATACAAACAGCAGCTGTACCACTGCATGGAAATAACAGTGTACCAAGATTACTCAAAAAGCTCATATATTTCAAGATTTTTAAAAAAGTCATTCTATGGGTGGATTGTTTGATATATAAAACAGACAAAAAAAGTGAAAAAAATTTGCTCATACTTTCAAATGTTAAGGCACGAAACTCATTTTTCTTTAAGTTTGGTACAATGCTACCAAACAAAGTGATTCATAACCTTCTCCTTTTAATAATTATCCATGTGAATCTGGGCAAAAGACGTATTAAAAAAAAAGTGATTGCTTTCTCTACAAACCCAATTCTAAAAAGGGATAATTTGATCTTTCAGAAATGCTTTGACTGAAGTACTCATTTATTTTAAAAAACAACCCACCCCTCCAAAAACAGCCCACTGAAATTTTGAGAAAAATAAAAATAACCTAATCACCCTTGTCTTAGCAGCAAACTGTGGGGCCTCTAAAAAATCTTAAGTTTGTACATGCTCAGTAGAGATTTATTAGAGTCTCAAAGCTAAATTTCCCAAAAACTCCATCTACCCTGAGTATGCTCCAGCCCAGGCTGCAAAGGCAGAGCTGCACATGTCCTACAACAGCTTTTGCCAGCAGTCAGGAGCTGCTGTGGTACCAGGCGCAGGATACGAAAGCAGAGTGACTGTCTCTCCTGAGTTCTAAATGCTTTCCCTTTGGGACCAGGCATCATGGAGTAAACAGAAGTAACACTAACTAGAATGCAAAGGGATGGAGAGAGGAGATGCTGGGGTACAGGCTGAAACAGTAAGGTGGAAGGTAGAGGTCTGAGATATGGAGTCAGGGTAGACTAGGCAGGGGACTGTGATGTAGGAACTGGTGGTGGGGGACAAGGACAGATTAGACGGGTCTGGGGAAGAAAAGAGTATATTTCCCTTCAGACCTGAAACAGAAAAACAGGATTCCTGAGTCTCAGCTTTGCTTTGCTTACAGCAAATAGCTAAAGAAATGGATTGACAAAATGTGCACCACATTTTCCTCTGGTAGGTGTTCCACATAGCAGCAGTAGGCTGTCATCTTCTATCAGTTATACCTTAAGTGGCTGAGGTCTGCATGGTGAATCTGAACTCTGCTGATGAACCATTGTTTCACAGTTGGAATTTTTTTTCAATTTGCTTTTAAATAAAAGGTAGAAAAATACATTAAAATATTACAGTTGCAAACTTGGGCACTGAACCTTTAGAAGGCACCAAAACTAAGGCTGCCAGTGTGTGACTGCCACCTGATTTTCTTTCAAATACTATGTACTACAGCACTTTATTTGTTCAGAATGCAGTCATCAAGGCTAGAAATTTACTATTTTTAGATTCTGGAATTCTCATTTAACCAACTGATTCAAACAGCAGAGGATTGGGAAAAAAATCTCCAAATATGGTGGAACTCGTGATAAAACCATGAGAGTTAACAACACTGCATTCCACAAAGACTTTGCCCATTAGAGAATGTTCAGGCAGAGGTAAATACAGTTGTAACTATTGTAGAGCATTGAAAGGATGATAAAAACCTCCATATTGCTGCAGGGCTAGTATAGTGACTCCAAAGTCTGTTAGAGTCTGTCGTTATTCCATGCATCCACAGGCAATTTCTACTGTTTTTTGTTTTCTTGATTCATGTTTGTGAGATTTTTATTCCTCAAGCACCACGGGAGGTCTGTGTTGAGGAGGAAAAAAGGGAGTACTCCCTTCCATCAAATGCCACTAGTACAGATTATTATGAGGACAACAGTTATCTTTAAAGACAGAAAATTTCCAAGTTGCTTGCTAGTGCATAAATACTCTCCACTTCCTCAAAGATAATAAACATTCCTCTATTATCATCCTGTAAGTGAAAAGGTGTCTCTTCTCCAACATACAGCTTCAATGACAGGCATCGCTGGCTTTATTTTCAAATTGATCTGAAAAGCAGTTTAAACTAAAGATAAAAAGGTAAATATTATCTGCAGAATGTTTCATTAAGTACAACATAAATATAACATACCTCTGCAATTACCATCTTTTCACCATTTTCCACAAACTGAGCAGGTACTAATATACAACTTCACATAAGCCTAGTCGAAATCCCCCACTGTTCCTAATGCAGCTTCAACTCTATCCCACTGTAGACAGCCATGAGCACTTTGATCCCTCTCCCATTAAATCTGGCTTAGAGCAGACATAATTGATGAGATTCCCAAACTACTGGTGGTAGCCAGTGGCCCATCTGTAAGGTGCTGGAGTCTGAACTACAGGGGTATGATTTAGAGAGCGCTCCAAGGTGTTGCATTCAAACTGTCCAACACAGACCTCACCAGCATGTCCTAAAAGGTATCTAGTTCTCAATATCACACAGGACATCACTAACACTAACTAGGTACCTTTTCGTTCCCACCATCAGAGTTTACGTGGGGTAGCTAGAGAACACCACTTCAGGGTTCACATCAAATCACATCCCCGTAGTCTGGATGGCAGTGTCACATAGACAAGCCTCAAGGTTCCCAAAACTGACATTCAGTAGAGCTTAGCCAGCAATAACAAGGTGGGAATATTTTGTAGAGCTTTCCTTCATCTCTTCAGTGATGCATATATATAATGAATACACACAGGCGAGCATAAAGTTTAATTAATTAGTTCCTTTGCAAGTACTGGTTTATGTTGGTAATACTTCTAATCCCATTTATGAATATTTCAAGTTAGTGGCTCAAAGTAAATACACACAAATTTTATTTCCTTCATTAAATATTCAGAACTGCACCTTAAAGCAGTGGTTTCACCCTGAAAGGTGATTGTAAAAATAGCATCAAGGGACTTCATGTTTATGAACTCATGATGACCTTTAGATCAGAATTGTGCCATCCCCCCCAGCCCCCCCCCATCCTGGAATCAGAATTTCAGGGATGCTAATAATAAAGACTTTTTTAACTATTCTGTTTATGATGCAAAAGTCACAACAGAACCCAGCCAATTCTCCCATATCTGTCTGGTTCTGAAAAGAGACCAAACAGTACAAACTTATTTCAGTCAGTAAAGGAGATATTACTTTGAATGCTATCAAGAAACAAGTGAGTAAGAGTGTGCCAATTTCACACAGTAACTTTTCAGAGTACAGATGAACTATATGTATATGTTTAACAGTACAGATTACCTGCAAAAGTAAATAAGTGACAGTAGTATTCCTGCAAAATAAAGAGGGAGTCTTGTGGCACTTTAAAGACTAACAAATTTATGTATCACATAAGCTTTCATGGGAGACAACTCCACTTCCTCAGAAGCTTGAAGATAGGGAACTTACAGAAACATTCTGCAAACCTCCAGCATGTTTACTTTTCTTTGTCTCCAGCTAAATGGTATACTGCAAGTTTAGTTTTTACTTGTTAATGGGTCTCAGTCTCACTTCCTCTGAGAATAGTAGCATACAGTAGTGAAAGTCAACATGGATCGTACCCACACTATATCTGGCTACTGTCCCATAAAAGGCCAAATACAAACAACAGCAAAGCACCTGGAATTCCCACTGAAGGAAAGAACTGAAGGGATACATAATTATTCAGAGGTACGCCAAAGATATAAAAAAAAGAAGGGATGACAGGAGAAAACGGATTCCCTAGGGTGCAAGGTACAGGATTGCTAAACTTCCTTTCTTTACAAAATCAGACACTGTTCCACCCACCCCACCCCACCCTTTGTAAATAGTGCCTCTTCAATGGAGTGTGTTGAGAACTCTCAGGACTTTGGCTATGCAACCGATGAAACAACAGGATTTTTGATAACCAATTCAAGTTGTTTCAAGGCTCCTGCCAAGCAACACCAGCACAAAGGCCGCAGCTCTTAACATAACATGCATGCTGTTACAGGACAGGAGGGAAGGCAGATTTGTCTGGAATTAAATTACAGTTAGAAATATAAAGGAGTCTGACATAAGCTTAAAAAGAAATCAACTTTTATTCAGGAGCAACCAACCAACCTTGCTAACGCAACAGACAAAATTAAAATAGCAGCTATGGGTGGGTCACTGGATACTACTCCTATCCATGAACAATAGATCGGGAAAGCTGACTGCTGTCCATGTGGGCCAGGACCTGCATAGCAGTCCCTGTAGTTAATAGGGTGGCAATACTTTTCTAGGACAGTTGTACTGAAAGTTGCATCCGCACTTATACCTATTCTAAAACGTCTAGTACTGTTGTGTGTGGCGAGATCATCTAACAGCTTTGCCAAAGTCTTGCCCTTACCAGCCTAAGAGATGGATTTGCCTCTCTTTGCTCTGGACTGTGATGCGTCAAGAGCAAGGTTCCCTCTAAAGCAGCAGCATATCATTCAGTAATAGAAATTGTTTCATTATGTGTTTATGCTGGGCCAAGCCCAATGGGACCCGATTTTGGCTGAGGGTTCCAAATGCTACAATACTACAATTTATAATAATTAAATGAATAAATCAATAATAAGAATCATAATAACTAATAACCCTGAAAGGAACAGAGCGCTGTCCTCTCCAAAGGAAGACATCTGAAATAAAAGATGGTATATTTAAATGGATCAAAAGGAATCAACACAGAAAAAACTAAGAGGTTTACCATTCTAAAAGGCAATGGCTTGACTAAGCTCCCTATCTGTGTTGGAGGGATGTGATAATGGAAAGAGGGCGGTGGATTGTGTCACAAGTGGCAGTGAGAGAGGTAGCTGTGTGAGCCATGTTTTAATACATAAAAGTCTGTGGCCTAGATGAAAAGAAATTGGGGAAGGGACCCAGCATACAAGCAACTATGTATGCAAACAGTTTCAGAATTACAGTTGCTTATAACCTTGCCAAAAAGGAAGAAATAAAATCAGCCCTAAAAATACATTATATCTAATGACTTTTTATAGACAATGTAGGTCATGAATAATTTTATTATAGCACAGTTTAACTGGAATTATACAACTTAATTAGAATCACTGAATTACACTGTGGCAACTGGGGAAAGCCAGTGTTTTTCAGTGCAAAATACTGCTGTCACAGCTGAAGCTGAAAAAACGATAAGATACACCATCAAATGAAAATGAGAGGATCGGGAAGCAAGTGAGGAAAGACATTTCATGAGCATAACTTAGAACTTGTTAGTCTTTGTCCTGATGGCAGCAGAAGCAGTCAAGTGTCCTTATCCCCCCTCCCCTTTCCCCCCTCCACACCAAAAATCAAACAAACCAGTAAGGACACATCCATGTATCCAGTATTAGTGCTCATTTTAAATATTTAAGTGAACTTAAGGACATGTTCATAGTGAAAGGCCTTAACCCACCCCCATTTAAAATAAATGGCAAAACTTCCACTGTAGCTACAGCAGTGCACAATTACTCCTTAGATGTAGACCACTCAACACTCATTGTCTTAACCACTCATTTTAGACTGCAAACTCTTTGGCACAGGAACTTTTGTACATAACACCTAATTGGTGGGTCTCCAATCCTCAATCTGGCTACTACAGCAAGAGAAAGAAAAAAACATAGCACCCAAATACCTTTGTTGGTGGGGATGGGGGAAGAGTGAGAGAGAGAGAACATCCACAGTATAGTACCTTCACAGTGCCTGGGAGACATCATATGGAAATCATGAATACCATGAACCATTACAGTCTGCTGGATTGAGCACTGGACTCAGAGCCATGCACTCGAGTTCTAATTCTACCTCTGCCTCCATATTGCTGTATAATTTTGGGGAAGTCCATTTAATCTATGTTCATATCAGTAAAATAAAGTAACTATATAACCTCCCTTGCAAGCATGTTGTGAGGATGAATTAATGTAAGTGGCATATGTGGTACAATGATCTCATAGTTACTACTAATATGTGAAAAGAAATTATTACATGTAATTAAAATGCAAACAATATATCAGAGGTGGCATTTTAAAAGCATCCAGAAAAGTGAAAGTGAATCAATGGTGTGTGTGCTTGGCTTAATAGGCTTTTCCAGTTCCACTGGTGCACAGGAAAAGCCGGGCCAGAGCAAGTGGCACAGAGTACTCCATTCAACATCACTATCTAGAGAGTAAGTGCTAATCAGGGCATTTCTGAATGGATGGCTTGAAGCTGAGAGTGACAGAACCAATGTTGGGGGGCAAAATAAGTCCACACACTGAAGGCTAAACTGGAAAGAAGGATCTGAAAAGAGAGGGGAGAATGTGTAGCGGGAGAGCAGAATGAAGAAAGAAGAAAGCAATGATCTGGAGTGGAGTGAGGGCACCATATAAGTCTTTAAGAGTGACACCAGATAAATATTTTTGGGATTCTTCCTCAAAAAGATGATCCAAAAGATTCATCATCATTGATCAAATATCTTAACATGGACTACGTTTTTCCTCCTTCAGTGTACACATTACTGAAGATTTAAGAAACAGGTCAAAACACTAATATAATTAAATGTTGTGAGCTCAAAGACTGTATCTGAAGTACTGTCAAATATTAATACTGTACTTACTTGAACATACGTAGAAAAGAACATTTTAACAAAATGTAGTCCCTAATTTTACAGCTGTATGATAAAAAAAGTGCCTTACATATGCATACAGTCTAGTAAAATCACAGCCTATTAAAATGCGCATAATTTATTTGACTCAAAATGAAAACATATCTAACAAGTAATTCCATTCATCTGGCTTTTTTTCACCCAGCCTTAAGATATACAAATGCATCTCTTTTCACCAGAAACAGCAGCTGGGAATGAAAAGGAAAGCATTCAAATGATCATTTTCACATCATATTCCATCGTCTTTTCACCAGCTTCTCCTACGTCTTTCTTTGAGCCCCATTCTATTACAAGAGAACTGCTTTTTAAATCAATTCATATTTCCATAATCCACACTGCAGTTTCTCCCTCTTCTCCCCAGGGTGGACTAACCCCTACCTCCAGAACTATGGCTTACAACTGTCATTAAGACCTATAACAATAACAAGACAACAAAAGAGCTGGTAGAGATGAGGCTAGCTAGTACCATATGCTGATCAAGTTCAGCATTTTTAACTCATGGAAAAAGCTCTATAAAACAAAACCATCACAATCCTAACAATAAGCGTACTTGTAGTTGCCACCTGTCCCCAGAACTGAAGTTCTGATTTTCTTAACATCAGTACTGCCTGCATTCACTTTGAAAAAAACGGGGCCCCAATATAAATGATTTACTGTCTTTTTGGGGTGAAAGGAAGAATAAAAGGATTTGGCTAGATTGCATCTTGGAGCATTTCAAATCTTAAATGTTACAGGACTGTCACTGACTGCCAGTACTTTTAAAAAATTTAAACAAGTATTTAGCCTAAAGTAAGTTTTCCAAAGTAAAGAGAAAACAACTCAGAGTAGCAAGCTTTCATGTTTCAAGAATGGCTAAAAATGACCGTTACTCCCTTAGCTGCAATTTGGCCATGAAAGAAACATAAAAGCATTCCACACTTACAAAGTTTCTTACTTATTTTCTCCTTATGTCCTGTTGTCTTAATAAATATTAGATGCTTTTCAACCATAAATGAAGTTAAAGAGTCAGAAAATCACAGGAAATTATCTAAGTTACCCTCAGCAGGGTTTAGCTATCGTGGAGAAAGTTGCTATTGTTTGAGCTGGACCAATCATTTTCCTGGAAGTCACTGAAGGCGTTAAGCTCCAAAAGATCCCTAAACCATGCAGTGAGAATACCATTTAAAGAAAAGAATACTTTCAAGGTTGAGCAGAGACACCTTTGACACACTCAGGGTCTGCCTACAAAGAAAAGAAAAACCCACAGCTGGCCCATGCCAGCTGATATAAGATTACAAGGAGCAGGCTGCAGGGTTGTTCCATTCCTGTGTAAACATCTAGTTTTGGGCTGGAGACTGAACTGTGGGACTCTCCACCCCACAAAGTCCTGAAGCCCAGGCTCCAATCTGAGCTCAAGAGTTGTATAACAATGAAACAGTCCCACAGCCTGAGCTCCATAAATCAGTCCTGCAGTCTGAGCCCCACAAGCCAGCTGTGGGTTCTTTTTTGCTGTGAAGACATAATCTGAGTCTCAAAACCAGAAATACAAATATTCTCCCAATAACAAAAACACTATCAAAAACTTACCAACATAAAAGCAGCAGCAGCATCTTACATTTCCCTTTCAGATCGGTGGACCAAAGTAACAAAACCAAAGATTTCCTTTATCCCTGAAATGAACACCTTTTAGTTCCCATGAGCATGGGAAAGGAACATTTAATGCCCCATCAGTGCAGAAGAAATAAACTGTCAAAAAGGGCATAAAGATGGTCATGTGTGTCTCTCATGTCATCTCTGCAGCCTTCACAGAAGCACAAGCTACCTGATATACTAGGCTCCCACTGGTCTTGCAGGCAAGGAGCTGGGATTTCAAGACAATTGCAGATGTCTTTTATGCATACTGCTTACAGTGTTCTGGTAGCTGTGGTGGTCCCAGGATATTGGATAGAGAAGGTGGGTGCATGAAAACCTGTTATTAGACTAACTTCTGATGATGGAAGAGAGAAGCTTTCAAGCTTGCACAGACCTGAAGAAAAGCTCAGGTTCAAAGTGTGTCTTTCGCCAACATAAACTGATGCAATAAAAGATAATACCTCACCCACCTTCCCTCTCTTTTATGCTATTGCATTCACAGGCCCGAAAGTTCATTGTCAGGAACACAAGTTTGTCTACTGAAAACCAAATCCAATTTTTCATAGCTCTTGTACTTTTATGGAGCTTGCATTAATATTTAAGTCAGAAAACAATATTTTCTCCTCCACATTGCTCTGGTCTCTATTATGACTGACTTCCTTGATACCTCCAGGCACTATGGACTCAGTCGTGCAAGATGCTGAGCATTCTGGCAATGACCCAGTAGCACACTTAAGCATGTGCTCAATTTTCAACACATCTGTCATCCCATTAACCTCAATGGAACTACTGACATGTCCAAAGTTAAGCATCACTTTAAGTGTTTTGCTGGGGCCAGAATGCTCAGCATTTTGCAGGATCAAACCATTAGAGCAGATATCTGTTATACCTCAGAAATCAGACATTGCCTAAATGGTAATAACTGGGAAGGATGTTAAGACACCCAAGAAACACAGTGATAGACTATATACACTATTATTAGACCTTTATGTAAATCAGTTGTGTGGCCTCATATAGGATAGTATGCACATTATTAGAGCCCTGCACAGATACAAATAAGTGGATCCGTATCCAACCTGCATCTGCAAGCAATGGCCCGTGGATATCCGTGTTGTATCCACGGATATCCACATATTTGCAGGGCTCTAGCTCTGTGCAGATAAAAATATGTAGATCCGTATCCAATCTGCATCCGCAAAAAATGGTCTACGGATATCCATTTTGTATCCACGGATGCGGATATAAAGCGGATATCTGTGGATATCTGTGGATTAGCAAGGCTCTACACATTATCTCAAAAAAGTTATTATAACACAAGAGGTTTTAGTGAATGGCAACAAGAGTGAGCAAGGGCATGGAAAAGCTCTCACATGAAGTGATGGAAGTGGTTGAGTCTGTTTATCTTTGAAAGGAGATAAATAAGAAAGGACATGAGAAGACTTGATAAAAGTATACAGAACAATTAATGACCTAGAGAAAGTAGATCAGAAATGTCTACCTGTCTTACAACAAGGGGAGCAATACATTAAATTAAAAAGTGACGTACTAAAGACTGATAAAATTAAATACTCTTTTACACAATATGCATTGCAGAATTTATTGCCACTGAAAGTCATTCAAGCCAAGAATTTAGTAAGATTCAAAACAGAATAAGATGATTATATGGATACCAAGAATATCTAGAGTTATCATAATTAATGACAAAATACTTTGGAAGTGATATTAAACCCTATGCTTCATGGCTTATGCCAGCCTCTTATGCCAACCTTTATTAAAAAGGAATGCATAATGATGGTCTGAAATTTGATTGAAAAATCTGCATCATCCTTTTCCTATCTGGCTGACTGGTCACACTGAATATTTAACTCTCTATTGCATCAGTGACACACACATACACACCACAAAACTAATAAAGCCATGATGATGTCTCTAACATTCCTATGGGGAATTGAACTGCAACTCCCAAAATAACCTGCATGGAGGTCCACATTTTTGCCAGGGAAATTATTTTATGGTATTTAAGTGGGGAGCACTCTGAGTGAGTTTTCAGATTATTAAGGGACAAACAAAAATAAAGCTGCCTTGGGAAAAGCTTGAGGATGAAATCCTGACCCCACTGACATCAACAGCAATTTTGACAGTGGCTTAGTGGAACCAAAATCTCCTCCACAGAGTCTGTCAGTGCTGTGCCATGACATTACTACATGTTCTGCCATAGATTTTTCTGTATGTGTTTAAATAATTGCATGGGATCTGGGGGTGGGGGTTGTGTTTTTGAAAACCATGTAGAAAAATAACTTTCATTTTTCAACAATTATTGTACTAATGCATTTTTTGTTTGGGGTTTTGGATTTTTTTTAAATTGTTTGGTTTGTGTTTTAATGCAGTAGTTTAAAAGTACTTCTCCACATGTAGTTCAATTAAAAATGAACTTCACAATGAACTGAAATTAAATTACAGCGTAATCAACCTAAATGACCTTTTAAATAACTTACATTTGTAACATTAAGCAATTGTTCAGAATGAAACAGAAGTGTAGATCCTAATAGCTAAACCAGGCCCAAATCTTCAGTCTTTTGTCACAAAAGCACCACCAAAGTAGAAATTTTGCTTCTAAAGGACTGCAGGATGGAATGTAGAAAATATTATCAATTTAAAATGTAAACATTATCCAACCATTAGCTGCCATTCACACAGATCTGAGTTTGTAGAAGTAGCCAGGCAAATTGGCAATCTGTGTGTGCCCAGTTCCCCCTCTTCAAAGCATCTGACAAAGTGGGATTTTCTCCCATGAAAGCTCATGTGATAAATAAATCTGTTAGCCTTTAAGTGCCACAAAACTCCTTTCTTTTTTTTTTTGCTTTACTAGACTAACACAGCTGCCCCTTTGGAACATCCACATTTTATGTTTCTACAACAAGCCATTTGGAGACTATTCTACCTAAAAAGTACAACACAGGTACTCAATGCCAGATTTTGCCTAACCTAGTCCTTGGAAGGGTGCACAACATGTACACAGGTAATGATGGCAGCAAAAGAAGTCTTAAGCTTAAAGATTTAACAAAAATAAAGATACTGTGCAAGATACTCAACTAACATAGATCAGCGATTTACATCAACTGAGGCTCTGGCCTTTTGTCTTGCTTCAGAAGAACATAGAACAGTGTGTTGTCATTGAATTTTTGTAAATTTTTGAGTCTGGAACAAAATACAGAAGAAATACTTTCCATACTGGAAATTCTGTGGAAAGCAGTTTGAAGATATCCTCTGAAGAGATAACTAAATGACCAAATTTATTAATGGATGACAAATTCTAGGGGGGAAAAGTAATTTGTTTGCAAACATCATTGCACTTCTTACAGTGATGATATCCTTTAGCCAACCAAGCCTCTCTCAAGCAAATATGGAAACTATGGCAAAAGTAGTATCAAGGTATTCTTCCTAAATGAATAAACTTAACAGAAATTTGCTTTTTCATCCCAAGATACATTTTCTATATACATTTCACAATTAAACAGCACCTGAAATTTAAAAACAACAGTTTCTTCCTTTGATACTATCTTTCTTCAACTTCAGTCAGTAAATTGGTCATGATCTTTCTAGTTCAACTCCAGTAGTAGATTAACCAACTCACTTTTTAAATGCCTTTTTTTTATTGCCTACTATAGCTTCCAACTTAAGCATTTGTAAATTTTACTGGCCCATCGATTTAAATAATTTCATCTTTCTCCATTGCTGTTGAGACTTTCATCACTTCATTTGAGGTTCTTAAAGAGTCCTTCATGGCACTTTATAACCATGTTTATTGCTCTGTGCATGGAAGAACAATATATATTGGTGCTGATTTGCCACTGGTTTAATACAGGTCTTTTCAATGCCTTGCTTTTCCAGGGCTCATACAATATTTTCTCCAACTCTGCAAAACTGCTTTTCCATTGCAGAGATTCCAACATAACAGTAAGTTGTACAGTTGTCTGACACCTCAATAATATAAATCTTCTGTTGTACTGCACTCTGCTCCTCTACCTACTTGCACCTCAGTTTCACCAGATAATATACAGCCAATCTCTAGGTGAAAATCATACCAAACCAACCTAATTTCCTTCCATGACAGTGTTACTGGCCTAGTGGATGCATCATGCAAGGAAACAGAAGTAATTTATGTTGATTTTAGTAATGTTTTGACGTTCTCGTAAATAAAACAGGGAAATGCAGTCCAGATTAAACTATTATGAAATGGGTGCTCAAGTGACAATTAAAAAAAACACTCAAAAAAGCAGTTATCAGCAGTTCACTATCAGATTGGAAGGACATATCTTATCAGAAGGATCCTTCACAAGTCCAGCACTGTATTTGCATTAATAATTTGGATAAAGAGAGTAGCATGCCTGTAAAATCTGCAGGTGACACCAAGATGGGAAGCTGTTACAAGCACTTTGAAAGACACAATTTGAATTCAAAATCACCTGGATGAACTGGAGAATTGGTCTGAAACTGACAAAAAGACAAAAGCAAAGTATTATGCTTAGGAAAAAAATTAAATGCACAGCTCCAAAATGGAGACTAACCAGTTATGCAGTACCACTGCAAAAAGGATCTGGGGATTACAGTGAACCACAAATTGAATACGAGCCGACAATGCGATGCAGTCACTAAAAAGGTTAATAACACTGTGGAGTGTATTAACAGAAGTGGTGTAAGAAAGAAACAGAAGGTAACTGTCCCACTCTACAGGTAAGACTTCAGCTGAGATATGTCCAGTTTTGGAAACCACACTTGAAAAAAAGATGTGGACAAGTTGGGGCATAGTTAAGTATTGGAATAGGCTTCTAAGGAAGATCTGGACTCTCAGTGTCACTGGTGGTTTTTAGAAACAGGTTAGTCAAAACACCAGTCAGGAATGGTCTAGGTGTATTTTCATTCCTTTCTGTAAGTTCACCCATCTTCGAAACATCTGAGGAAGTGGGATTTTCTCCCACGAAAGCTCATGCGAAAAATAAATCTGTTAGTCTTAAAGTGCCACACGACTCCTTATTGGTGTGTGTGGTTTGGTTTTTTTTGTTTGTTTGTTGTTGTTTTTTTTTTGTTTGTTTGTTTTTGTTTTTTTTTTTTTGCTGGACTAGACTAACACGGCTATCCCTTTGGGTATTTAGTCCTGCCTCCGAGCAGGAGGCTAGACCAGATAACCTCTGGCGGTCCCTTCCAGCTCTTTATATCTATGCTCCTATGCTGAGATCCACCTTTCCTAAAATCCATTGGCTACCCCATCCGTGATGATAAATCAAATAATTCTTTTTACTTTTAAAGCAGAGCTGATTGGAAAATGGAGGGAGTCGTGCACTATTTTTTGTGAATTCCTCCCTCACCCTTTCCTCCTTCCTGCCCCAGCTTCCCCCACCCTCACCTTTAATTTAAATTTCACTTTAAGTTATTAGAAATGCTCTGACCAGATTTAATCAGAAATGGGCAAGTGGAGGATGTTCAGATCCTCCAAGTCTCCTCTCCTGGTGCTCAATCCAAAGTCTACTGAGGTCAATTGAAAGACTCCTCCTGACTGCAGTGTGCTGGCTGAATGAAGGAAATGCAAAGCCTAGCCACTTTTTGTTTTCAAAATCTATTGATCAATTTACATTTTAAAGGCAACCTCTGCACAGAAGAAAGCTTGAAATATACCTTTTTCCATGAAAGCTGAGATTTTTTTTGCAAACATTTTATCTAAAGTATCAGTTTCCCCACTTGTGGGATTCGTATGAATGCAAGCTTTGCAAAGCTCAAAGGCAGGTTCTAGACAAATGCCTGTAAAATTAGGCAGGCCATGTTCATTCTAGCCTTACTTGTTTACCTCCAATCTTTAGTAGGCTTTATCTTCTAGTCAAATTTCAACATCAAATGTTCACTAAATAACCCTCAACCTACTGATTAATTTGCAGCTTGTCTTCATACTTTATTTCCAACCTCTTTTGAGTAAGTCCATCCTAAAACTTCAGAATTTAAACCACGAAACACAATCATTCCTTCCAAAGAAAGGATTTTTCAAAACTTGCAGGACATATAGTTAGAAAGTATCATGGCATACTTCGCTCATAGTCCATTTATCCCTTACATATAAGCTCCAGTTCCTTGCCTGGTAATAATCTCCTAACCAGACAAAGACACAAATATTAAGTGTGAGCTAACTACTCCTTTCATCATGAACCATCTCTCTTCTGTTTTTACAGAATCTCCTGTTATTAATTTCAGGTAATTTCCATCTACTGTACAGACACTTCTAAATGGCTATTCTCGTGACACTACCAAAGCTTAAGTGACACAATGTGGATACAGCAAAGAGAAAAAAGGAAAGTGTTCTCTCTCATCAGAATCACTTCTTTTATTAAATGTCTCCAGAATCTCTCTTTATACAAACAAAAAAAATTGGCCTCAACAGAATTGAATACATCTAAATGATAGTAAGATACCTAAAAACCGTTACAAATAAAAATCTTCTCTCCATCTAAACAGAGTACCTAATTAATTAACTTGCTATCAAGCATGGACATAACTCTTTAGATACAGTGGTCCTAAGTTTACCTTTGAAAATAATTCATGATAAAAAACGAAGGCTTCGGTCTTTGCATAATCAGTAGGTTTATCCCATTGTCCATTACTAGCATGTGCATCTCAACTGTCTTTCCAAGCAAAATATATAGACATTTTATAAAGCATTACAAAATGTTGAGCTTTAAACTATTATGACAACATCAGACATAAAAGTTCCAATACTAAAGTAAATATTTAAAATGTTGTGGGGAGGAAGATTTACATACATTTTACAAGACACATGTTTGGTTCATTTAGATTGATTGTAAAGCTTTATTGAGAAATGTACCTTATTTTCAACCTTAAGTAACATAAAAAAACCAACTTATAAAAAACCAAACCGCATCACATAGATATTTCAAATAATAAAAAGAATGTTAAATCTACTAAAGGAACTACTGTGGGTTAAATGCTTCAAAACTATTGCATATTCTTGTCACAAATGCATTCTAATTACCAATCCATCAGTTGGTGAAGACTTGCTCACTGATATCATTAGCATCTGCCTTTCTACAGCTGAGTAAGAGAGCTTTTTTTATTATTATTATTCTAACATAAAAAAAAAAGTTCAATCTCATGTTTCCAACCTGGTCTCCAAAGTCCTCCGGGAACTTCCACAGTACCACCGGATCTGTAAATAATTGACAGACAGCATTAATCAGAGGCAAAGGAACAGAGTATTACAGTCAGAGTACATTAATATTAAAAAGAAGGTCAGCGTAGCTTCAAGCTCTCTGGCAAGTGCAAAAATGTATCTCAAAACTAAAGAAGATATTGGATTATTAAAAAGATTCTTTTATTTCATATTTATGGGATGCCAAATATATTTTTACATAACAATAGTAGGTTACAATGTACAGAGGTATTTTCACATTTAAATATTCCTTTTAACCTTTTAAAATAATAAAAAAAAAGTTGAAATATTCAAAGAGTCAATCGAATATTCAAAAATTCTATTTCAGTTATGCCATCAAATGAAAAGAGCCTTTTTTCTATACACTGCATTAGATGACAAGATAACTGCTGATTAACTGAAAAAATAATTAAAATCTACATATGGCAAATATGCTATTTGTATGTAGACTACACATTAATACAAAATGGACATTATTTTCAGAGATTCTTGTTTACCATTTTGCATAATTTTCCTTTCAGACTCAGATCAATGTTATTTAAGATACAAATTAGAATACTGATTACTATATACTTATCTAATGCAAGCATCACAGCTCAACTTTGATTCAGAGTCAAAACAGGACCGTATACCTCCTGATCTCTTCTAGCTTCTAACCCTTGCTAATAAAATACAATATTACTTTAGTCTCCTATATCCAGTGATTCCAAACAATTTCACAAATATTAATTAAATCTTAAAATACCCCTGTCAGATTGGTCTGGCAAGTATGATCACAGTTTTACAGATGAGGAAACTGAGGCACAGATGTTTTAACCACAGGTCATAGAATAAATCAACATTAGAATTGGGATAAGAAACCAAGTTTCCAAGTCCCATTCCCATGCTCCAGCCTAGGGAGGGAAAAATTTTCCAGATGTCTACAAGACAAGGGGCTAAAGTCCTAATTACCAGAGGCAAATACGTCAGATGGGGATGCTCACGACTAAAATGCTAGGGAAATGTACAGATGAGAAGTTCATTGCCACTGCTTCCCTCAGCTACCGTCATTCCTTCTTCCACAAAGGCTGGGACTATTGGAGCATTTCAGGCTGGAGATTGGAGATTGGAGATTTTTTGAGCCACACACCCATCACTGCCTGAACAGAGAAAAAAAAATTTTTTTTCTTTCCATCCTCCCACAAGAGGCTATTATTAACTTTTGGTGAGGTGGGGGAGGAGACGCATGTCAAAGCTGTTCTACCTCTTCTCGAGACAGCTGGTTGTTGTGAGGAGGGAGTTGTAAACAAAGTTCACAAAACCCAACTCACCTTTAAATCTAAACCTAATTAAGTTCTCTTTTGTTCAGCCATCCAGCAATATTTAGGTGACCAGGTTTTGTTCACACTGGATATTTGGGAGGAGTTATTAGCTATTCATAAGTGAGCTCGCATATTTGTACTGGAGGCGCTTGCTCTCCTGCACACCCAATACACACTATGGTGCATGTCTGGAAGCAACAGTTTTAGGAGGCAGGTAGAAAATGAGAGAGAGAGGGAGCAAGTGCTATTTTTTCACTAAGCACAAGCACAATGAGGTAAGAGTAGGAGTAGGGGATGGGATACTCCTGAAAGGTTCCTTGGCTGCAGACGTTCCAGAACACTTAACAAGATGTCAGCAATGTTGCCAGATACTAACAAAAGGATGGGGGGATCAACATCCAGAAACAATTGCTCCCTGGAAACAACTCTTCACACAGTATGAGCTACATATATTTATTGAAATTTACTAAAACAACTATAAGTTATCAGAGTGCTCCTGGAAACTAGATACCATAGTCTGCTTTTATAATTACAATTATCCACCCACCTTTTTACAATTCTGAAGACCTCCACCTATCAATCTATTCCCACGAAAAAGATGGGCTTTGCTGTGAATCTGTGCACTAGTGAACCAAATGAACTGATGAGGAAGCAAAATGTCAAAGCTAAGGGGACCTCAGATCCTGATAGAAAATCCCTCTTGTTGAAATAGAAGGAGCTCCAGTACAAGCACGAGATTAAGCTCAAAGTGCATAGGCCCTTTTCTCCAAACCAAGTGGAGCAACACCCACCCTCTCCCCCCACGGTGGCAAAACACCAGATTTGGTCAAGACTTGCTCATGAGGATCATGCTAGCTGCTCATTTCTAGGGGACCCATAAGGAATTTTTTCCTCACTGACAGATTGACCTTGATGGAGGAGAGGGAGGTCTGCCCTCTTCAGAATGGGTTCAGGGGAGGCTTTGTTCTGGTGAGCAGGGAAAGTAGTCAGTCAGTGATGTTGCAACTCATTATGTAAGTGCAGGGCAGATGTCCAGTGCAGGTACCTCAGGGAAGCAAACAAGGAGACACGTACAAATTTGTTGGTCTTTAAAGTCCTGCAAGACTCCTTATTTGTTTTGCTGAACTAGACTAACATGGCTGCCCCCTTGGAACTCCTCGGGGAAGGTGTACCATGACTAGCTAAATGGTCTTAGAGGACTTAAAAAGAAGGCATCTGTTGAGTGTTCACAGTTCCTATAACTGGCATGGCAGGGAGCCAACCTTCTTTCCTTGCAACCCACCTTAACTTTCATTCAGGGACTGAGTAACAATGTTAAGTTCCCTGCAATGGGTTGGCTGGGAGACCTGGATGGAAAAAGGGGAACCGGAAGTGGGAGTGTTAACTGAGGCCCCTGGATATGTACTGAATGATCATGGAAGTACCTATGCTGTACACCAAGAGTTCCCTACCTTTTTAAGACTGGGGACCCCCTTGCAGGGAAAAGGAAGTCCACAGCCCCCATGGGGTGCCTCTGTGCACTAAATGTGGCCTGTGCGTGGCAGAATGTGGCCTGCTGCTCTCCTGTCAGGGACAGGGGGCTGCCGTGGCCCCCGCCCCTGCCCCTGCCTGGGGAGCTGGGAGCTGCCACGGTTCCCCTCCCCTCCCAGCGTTCCTTTTGCATCAACCTGTTCTCCCCCCCTTACCTGGCCACTGGAGCTGGGGGCACCTGGCTGCCCCCCAGGCTACTCTGAGCATGCTTTGCATGCTCAGAGAGGGAGTTATAAAAACTCCCAGCCTGGGGGAAGCTTCCTGCTGGCCAGCTGGAAGCCTGGGTCTCCTGGCAACTGGAGACCCTGGCGGCATCCGGCCCCAGCTCCCAGCCTGTCCATGGACCCCCTGGAGCCACTCTGCTGCCCCCCAGGGGTCCACAAACCACAGGTTGGGAACCACTGCTGTACACTTTTATCTGCTGGGTAGTTCCAGACATCTAATAATAAAGTTGCTGCACGACTAAAACCACATCAAGTGTCTCCTGTCCTTTTGATATCACCAGACAATATGCCTTGTGTCTCTAACTATATTATATTTATTTTATAGGAGCTCTCTCTGATCTTTTCTTATTTTCAACTGCCCTGCTTTATCATGCTCTCTCTTTCAAGTCCCAGCAACTGTAAGGAATATACAAATGTATGTACTGCAGTGTCATTTCTGTCTGGATATTATTTATTCATTTCAAGTTAAACACAAAGAAAAACACACCTATCTTCCAGTGCTATGTACTCTGACAGATTATTAAACCTATATAGTCCAATACAGCAATGGCAGACCAGTGGCCAATCCTTCCTGAAAACAAAAATAGCACAACCAAAAAAAAAAAAAAAAAAATCTGCATTTTATTTCAAACAAAAGCACCCAACCCCACAAATAAAAACAAAACACTCACACCTCTCAACATTTTCCAAACATTGAGAGATAGGCTTCACAATACTTTAGCTACAAATATGAATGTGATTGTGTTCATGTTATTAATTTGTAGATTCAGTGAGTTATTAAATAAATACCTAAAAGAAAAATATTTCAGTGTTTATGTCACAGAGAAATTTACTAGTTCTCTTTTTTTTCATTATTTCACTGAAACGAGCTACCATCGCGCCCCCCCCCAAAAGAGAAAAAAATGCTAAAATCCAAAGAAAAAGGGAGAATTATCATCATCTGACTTGAGTTCTCTTTTTTTTTTTTTTTTTTTTTTTTAATAAGGATTGTGTTTGTTTCTGCTTGGGGTTTAGACTCAGGCAGCATCTGACATATCTTTGTGGCAACTTCTCATAAGTGCTGCAGAAAAAGAAACAAAAGGGCACTGAATTTAAAAATAAAAAGAGAAAGAATAATCTGATTCTGCAACTTTATGCACTTTATCTTCAGATTCACAAAGACTGATTTTTCTTTTTCCCTGAGGATTACTTTCCAGATACCCCATCGGATCTAGCAATGTTAGGTCAATTTTATGCTGATTTTATGGGTGAGAGGATGGGAATTGCTAGCAGGAATAGCTGTTGCCATAGTTGGCTGATGAACCATTGAGTGTCTCTTAGTTTCCTATTTCTACCCGACCTGTTAGGGCACACATGTCTTGCCTTAATTCTAAGTAAATGTGCTAACCAGAAAGAAAGAAAAAGAAAGAAAAATTAAATACATAACAGGATTCCTTCCACATTTACTCAATCTAGTGTACACACTTCATACAAAAAACTTGTTCAGTGTTGGGCCAAGAATTTACAATTAAAAATCTTATTGAGAAAACAATACTAAGTATTAAAAACATCTCTCGTAAGTTTCTAAGACAAAAAAGTATTAGGAGTTGGTCTCCTCATCTGCACTACCTGATGTAATAAACTGTATGCCTCTAAGTAATTATAAGACTTGTTTCTTCCTGAGCTGTGAAACCTAAAGCAATTGTATTTTCTTTTAAAATAAAAATAAATAAATAACTCTGACATTTTATTTTAAAAACGAGATAGATCTTTATTACTCCACAATTCCTACAATCCTGAATGGGACAGATTCTAGATTCCCAAAATGCTTATATTAAATGAAAGTTTGTTATTCTATAAGATGAAAGGATTGCTAGAACACCATTTACTCTGTAGCATAACTAGAGCACTTGCATATGCTGGGTTCAGAAAAATCTGCCACAAGCACAACAGATTGTCACGATCCAGTTTTGACTGGAAAACACTGCTGTGACAATGCTTTGTCTAGTAAGAAAACATTTCATTTTAATATTTGCTAGACACACTGTATTGCCGTAACTAACTGCAAGCTTAATTTGATAAAATAGGTTTGGGGAAATATTTGTTTCGGAAAAAATATTCTAAAGTCATCACAAAATTAGAGATAAGTTAGCACAGTAACTATCACTGTCACCTTAGAAATACCATAATATATACTGAAAAATCCTGAAATACCTTTGCTGTTGATGTGTAAGAAAAACCTCCTCCTAACAAACATATGTTCTATAGAAGGGAAATGGGAAAGGACTACACCCAAAGAACACTAACAGATAACTCATTTCTTCTTTATTGCTTTAGCTAGGGAAAGTATTTAATGTGCAATAGAAACCTTAATAACAAACTATAGGGGAAAAGACTACAGAATAACTAAAAATGTTATTTGTTAGTGTTCATTTGTAAATGTTTTAGAATAACTAGAAATGTAATGTGCCATGCAAAACTTAAGAATAACAATCTACAGGAAAAAAAAGTTTGTCGACCAATATCAAGGAACACAATAGTATAGTATGTCAGAAAGTAGCAGTCTCTAGAAAAACTCAATTAAATCTCAATTATGCAAACAACTATGTACCCACATAACTTCATTCACTTTATACATGTACAGATTTGGAGGGTAAGATTTATACTAACAGAAAGAAACTCAGTTGAAACTATGTGTAGTTTATTTCCTATAAATTGCTTAGCTGAAACTGAAGCAGATAATTAACATTAAAATAACACAAATGTACGAGGAGCAAATTATCCCAAATGTGTCATTCAGAATCTTCCATACAGAGCACTCTTAAGTCTTTAAAAAATGTGTTATATTTTAGTTTGTTAAATGACAACTATGCTAAGCTACATATGAAACATCAGTGTTGCTTGCTTTCATGATTTTACAAAGAGCAATGGGATGTGGGCTCCAGTGAAGCAATAATATGAAAAGCAACACCCCTTCATGTGAATTTCAGAATGCCAAAGGGAGATTGGCTGCCTTCCCCAGTTCCTGCTCTTTGGTAAAGAGCAGCCAATAAGATATGCTGCAGCATGCAGACTGAGCACTCCCTATCTCTACAGGAGCTCACAGACTTGCTGCATCAGGGAAGAGGGAGCAGCTGATACTATTTGCAAAGACGACTAGAAGGGAATAGAAAGAAAAAGGAATCCAGCCACTCCAGTCAACTCTGCCTCTTCTTGCTCTTCCCATTCTTGAGAAAAATTAGTCAGTGCCTCTCTGCTTCTCCTTCTTTCTCTATACTTAAGACACTTGGCATGGGAAGTGGGGGAAAAAGGACCCCCATCTGAGGCCTGAGGAGTAAAGAGAGGACCCCATTTGAGGCTTTAGGCATAAAGGGAAACAAAGAGCCATTGCAGGTATACAACACCTTGATCTGGAAGCGAAGCTGAAATGCCTTTGTAACTACATGAGAAATAGATGTGTGGTGAGGGACAAGAGCTAAGAGGCAGCCGTAGAGCTGGGAAAGGCACAAAACCGATGGGTGGCTGAAGGAGTACATAAGTTATGTGGGCCAAAAATTGCATCATTCACTTTAAATGTGCAATAGTTCACAATGCTAATTATAATATATTTTAAAAAAAATCATCTGAGCCAAATATGATATTTTGGGTGGAGCCCTGCACAGATACAAATATATGGATCCACATCCGATCTGCATCTGCAAGAAATCGTATGTGGATATTCACGTTGTGTCCACGGATATCTGCATATTTGCAGGTCTCTAGCTTGGTGCAGATAAAAATACGTGGACCTGTACCTGATCTGCATCTGCAGAAAATGGTCTGTGGATACCCACAATGTATCTGCGGACATGGAGATCCACAGATATAATGCAGATATCCGTGGATTTGCAGGGCTCTAATTTTGGGGGTTTCATGCATGAGATCAAACTAGCTGAAGTCATAAAGGACAACAAAAAAAAATGTAAATACTTTAGAAACAAGAGGAAGACCACTCAACAAAGAAGGAAAAACAACAACAGAAAATGTGGAAATGGCAGAAGAACTAAATGATTTCTTCCTTTCAGTCTTCATAGAGAAGGTAGGTGGTGACTGGATGCCTGACATAAAGAAGGACAGTAAAAATGGGACAGGATCAAAAGCTAGAATAGGGAAAGAACAAGTTAAAAATTACCTAGATAATTTAGATGTCTTCAAGTTATCAGGGCCTGATAATATGCACCCTAGAATAACTCAAGAAGCTGACTCAGGAGATATCTGAGCCATTGGCTATATTCTTTGAAAAATCATGGAAGACTAGAAGACCAGAGAATTGGAAAAGAGCAAGGATAGTGCCCATCTATAAAAATGGAAGACGAGACAACCCAGGGAATTATAGACCAGTTAGCTTAACCTCTGTACCAGGAAAAATAATGGAGCAAATAATTAAGGAATCTATTAGCACGCATCTAGCAGAGAATAAGGTGCTAAGTGATAATCAGCATAGATTTGTCAATAACAAATCATGTCAAACCAACCTGATAACCTTCTATAATGGGGCAACAAGCCTTGTGGCTAGAGGGGAAGTGGTAGATATGGTGTATCTAGACTTTAGTAAGGCTTTTGATACAGTCTCACATCACCTTCTCATTAACAAACAAAACAATTACAGTCTAGATGGAGCTACTATGAAATGGGTAAAACACAGGCTGGATAACCACTCACAGAGTGTAGTTGTCAATGGTTCGCAGTCATGCTTGATGGGCATAACAAACAGAGTATCACAGGGATTGGTTCTGGGTCCAGTTCTGTTCACTATCTTCATCAATCACTTACATAATGGCATAGAGAGTACACTTACAAAGTTTGCTGATGATACTAAGCTGGGAGGGGTTGCAAGTGCTTTGGAGGACAGGATCACAATTCAAAATAATTTGGACAATCTGATGAATTGATGCGAGGTAAAAAGAATGGAATTCAATTAAGACAAGTTAAACTACTCCACTTAGGAAGGAGCAATCCATTACACATATACAAAATGGTCAATGACTGCCTAGGAAGGAGTACTCAGGAAAGGGATATGGGTGTCACAGTGGACCCCAAGCTAAATGCGAGTCAACAGTGTAACACTATTGTAAAAAAAGCAAACACCATGCTGGGATGTATTAACAGGAATATTGTAAGTAAGACAGAAGTAACTCTTCTGCTCTACTCAGCCCTTATTAGACCTCACCTAGAGTATTGTGTCCAGTTCTGGACACCTCATTTTCAGGAAAAATGTGGACAAATTGGAGAAAGTCCAGAGAAGAGCAACACAAGTGATTAGAGGTCTAGAACACAACTTATGAGGGAAGCTTAAAAGAGCGGGATTTGTTTAACCTGCAAAAGAGGAGACTGAGAGGGGACACGAGAACAGTTTTCAAGTATTTGAGAGGCTGTCACAAGGGGGAGAGAGAAAAATTGTTCTCCTTAGCTGCCAATGATAAGACAAGAAGCGATGGGCTTAAATTACAGCAAGGAAGGTTTAAGTTGGACATCAGGAAAAAATTCTTAACTGTCAGAGTGATTAACCACTGGAATAAGATGCATAAGCAACTTGTGGAATCTCTGTCATTGTAAGTTTTTAAGAACAGGTTAGACAAACACCTGTCAGAGATGGTTTAAGAAGGTACTTCATCTTGCCAGGAGTACAGGGACTGGGCTCAATGACCTCTCATTGTGCTTTCCAGTTTCTATGATTCTATCTTTGAATTTTTTGGGGTTGCAGTACCTAAACATGGAAAACAACAGTCTCTGACTCAGGAGCCTACAAGCTCAATACACGATGCAAAGTGCACAGGGCGTCCCCAACAGATAAACCTGTCTGCAAATATTTTTTCTTAAAAATTCATTATGTTAATGAGGAGTAGGTGACAACAGTTCATGGCAGACATTTTTACTGGTGGTGAATAGCATCTGTGGACCTTGCAAATGAAAGGAGTCTGAAGGATGAACTAAGGGGGGCGGGGGGCACCTAGAGCATGGAATTGGAACTTATTTTTTATCTTTTTCTTCTATTGCAACATGAACTGGTGGAATAAGTGAGTATTTAAGCCAGCTTTAAGTTTTACAAAAAAACAAATAAATATTACAGGCTATGACTGACATAAATGATGCCCTAACATGATGCAAGGACAATCACAGGTTTCCAGAGTTGTCTTTCAGTCTTTTCTTAAACATGTCCACTTTAAAAGGTATAACTAAATGACATACCCTGATAATATAGATGCAATTTACACCATCATAAAAAATATTAAAGCAGAGGAACTTATACTACTGCCTACTGCAAAACAAGCTATACCAGAAAAAATATTTTTGGCTAGTATAATTGCATCTACACTACAACTTTAACAGGCATAGTTTTGTTAGCAAAATATCACATCCATAACCAAAATACCTATGCCAGCAAAATTTTAAGTATAGACCAGACCTTAGCAGACCAGCCCTTTGATCATCAGGATAATAAATATCTGAAGCCAGAAGGAGGGCTTCTCTATATTTAATTCCTAACACGGCAATAGTGGAGATTCTCCACATTCTCTCCCCAAACTGGCCTAAGGAAAACAGAGTCACAAGGTCCCCAGTTCCCCATTTCCAAAAGGACCTTTTCCCATTCTTCCCTACTTTGCATTATTCTTGTATGGTCAAGCCTGGCTACAATAGTAAGAGGGAGAAGGAATGCACTCAACCAGCCAATAATTTGGCATTGGCCAGTACAAACTTTGAAAGTTGATTTCATCAGTTGTTTCTTAATGGAAACAGAGTATGTGTTTCCCTTGTACAGGTTGTCTTATACTATTACTTCCATCACAACAATGCTATGTTAAAATCAATATGTTACAGTCCCATATATTACAAGTGTGAAGGCTACAAAGAACAATGCCATTTCAGCGACACAAGTAGCACTCCCCACAGAGAATAATTTAAAGAAAATAATGGAAAAGACTGTTCAGAGTCCTTAAGTAGTTAGTCACAGGATATCAAATCCAAGATTAAGAATGGGGCCAATGAGTTTATAAAATCTCACATTCAATGTTGTCCCTATTCTGTTCCTCACAGGAGAAGCAATGACTGCAACCACTATGGATGCACTATGCTCACCTCTGAGAAAAGAATGTGTATCAAGTGAGCATTGTACAATTGAGTACAACCCCAGACTGTCCTCTACCTCTGCTCCTTCAAGTTTGTGGAGAGCACAGTGCGGGAGGGTCAGCCTTTGTGAATCACTACCACAAATCAACACTCATTTTTCATGGCATACTGTGACTATCATGCATGGGACTGCAGGTCTCTGTTAAACACTCCATGAATAAATGTGTTCCAGGAATGTGTGTGGAAATCACCTTCTCTGAATCAAATAATAAAGAATGTTGTTGGGGACAAAGTACAAAACTATATAGATAAATGGTCTGTGCCAGGATAGCAATTCCTCAGAAAAATGTACAGACATTTTTGAGCTCTGACAGAAAAAATGTAAAACATATCCTTGGGAAGAGAAGGAAGATTAGACTCCCAATTAAGCAGTTAAAAAACTGGTGACACTGAACACTAACAAAAGCCCAGGATCTTAGCATTAAGCACAAGAAGAGTTCCAAGGGAGTAGTTGTGTTACTCTAGTTCAGCAAAACAAACAAGGAGTCTGGTGGCACTTTTAAAGACCAATAAATTTATTTATTTATGTATTTTACTCATTTATTTGGCAGAAGAACAAAAATACATTGGATGATACTAAGAACAAGTCAAGTTTGAGACATACTAAATGAAGATATTTTGGGTGTTTATAGAAAGATGGGGCAAGGAAACCTTTAGGATTTCTTTTTGAACCAGGCAATCAAGATGCTGAACCCATGGTTCTTTTAAAAGATGGATTAGTGATAGCTGTGTGTTTGCTGAGTAAAAGACACAGTAATGCAGTTCGCGAAAGAACTTGTGGTTTTATAATACCAGGAGACAAGGAGATGGAGTCCTGCAGTGGAGCGAGATGGATCCCATCCAATTCTTTTCACAATTCTGAAGTAGTACATAGAAGTCTATGGCAAAGTTAGCACATGCAGTAAGTAGTATAAACAAAACCTCTGACACATGCACAGCAAGCACTTCCACAGGCATTAAAGAAATTATTTTGTTCTCTTTATTTCAAATATTACATACAGTAATAGAATTAATAATTTTGGGCCATTTGACTTGCTTGGGATTTTTTTCCTTTTTTTTTTTTTCTAGTATTTTCTCCTTGTGCGTGTGACTTTAAAATAAATAAAAATAAGAGCATGGCAAGCAATCCACAGAATTTAACAAGAATGTCAAGAACAGTTCTGAGGCCAGCTGATGTACAAAAGACTCTAATGAAAGCATAAGAAAGGCACTGTTAAGTTACTGCACCACAGAACCATAAAGGATTCCAAAGGCAGGCTAGCAGGCTGAAACAGATTAACTGTGAGTCTACCAGAGTAAATTGATTACCTTCAAAACTTTCAGAGCTTTCCTTTTTAACTCAGTTCCTTTCAAATGTTCACAGGAACCGTATTTTAACCTCTGTATGATTATAAACAGTTATGTCAGCCAAGATGTGGAGTAATACATTAGAAGGTATTAACACTCCTTCCCTTTACTTGCCGCTTTTCCAGCGGCTCCTTCAGGGCTATTGTGATATGGAAGGCTATCATGGCAAAGAATAAGAAAAGTCATTGTTTTGTCAGGACGAAAAATACAATAGCAATAATTTAAAGATTTTTTAAATATATGTATATGTTGAACCACAATATGTTAATTATCAGGGTAAAAGTATGAAAAAATTAAATAGGTATCCTATATTTTACCACAAAAATGACTTTAAACAATTGAATGATCTTTAATAAATATCTTAAACCTTGTAACAATGAAAACCTTTAAAGCCTCAAGCTCCGGTACAGCACATAGAGATATTCGAGGGTATCATCAGAATAACCATGGTGGATCAGACACGTGGTCCATTAGCCTGTCTCTGGCCAGTGACTAGTCCTTCACAGAAGTTATGAGAGCCCTAAAGTAGGCAGATCAAGAGTAATCTACCCTTCTTATTAGTCTCCTCATACTACCTACTAGCCAGAGGTTGCTTTAACCCTTGTGTCATGACCTCAGGGCTTGAACCTGGGTCTTCAAGGTTTCTAGGAGCAGCCAAACTCCAGCCCTCCATATGACTGTCTGCTAATGTTTGTATAACTTGGACCCATGAAGCCCAGGTCCAGTTTGAGGTTCCAGCCCTGCAGCCTTATTGGCAGCGTCCCAAAGCAGCAGATGGGCCAGCTGGCCCTAACTAAGTTAGTAGCAGGAACAGAACTCAACCCATTCTAAACCACCTGAGTTGTGCTTCTTCCTCCTGGAGTTCCAGACATCTAAACCCAGGTTCTGACTTCCAGCTTGTCTCCTGACTCTGATTTCTTGTTATCCTGACTAACCCAACTCTGGATCTTGATCCCCAAGTTGTCTCCTACCCAAAACCCAGCTGCAACACCATAAAATACATGGCATAATATCCCTTTAGAACTATTGTCACTCATTATGATAACCCTCCAGATTCTTGTTACCCATATAAATATTCAACTCTTTTTTGAATCTTGCATTACCACAGACAGTTATTTAGGCCAAATATTTAGCATTTCACAGTCTGAGTATACAGCGTGTGAAAAAGTGTTTCTTCATGAGTTTTGAATTTGCCACCTTTTACTGTCATTGTCTGCCCACTTATTCTTATGCTACGAGACAGAGAGAACGGCCTTTCCTGATCTGCTTGGGAGAGGGTCAGGAAAGAGCAACCTCCAAAGGGACTTGCCCATATCACCTCCAGAAGAGGATGAGCCTGCTTTATTTTTTTGCTTCAAATTTCATATTTTGCATCATATCTCACTTCATACTTTTCTGCTTTATTTTAGTAATGATTTCTGCAGCAAAGAAAAAAAGTGTGTGATTGCTTTCACTGGAATTCTCTCCACAAAAGCAAGGATGTGAGAGAGTGCATTTTGCAGGATGCTTGTCCAAGTATCATTCTCTCTGGTACTAGGGAATTCTGCTCCTCATACTTCTTTCATATTTTGAATCTTACATATTCCAACATCATTCAGAGCTCCATGGAGTTTAGCTATTGGTGCCTCAGTAATTTTTTCACAGAAGAGCTGAATAAATATACTGCTTTTAACTTACAGAGCTGATTCTGTATGGGACATGGGACTAAGTTTACATTATTAGCTACATTACATTAGCTACACATTACAGATTGTTAGTAGCATTTCTTTAGGGTCTACATTGTTATACTTGTTACATATGCAGGAAATGACTGAATATTTTTTGCCTCACATAGTTTTGTTACCAATTTATCCACAACGGATACCAGACATACCCAATGAAGAGCACTCACACAAGGACTTCAGCACAAGTTACTCTGATGTAGTTGTGAGGGTGGGTGGAAAAGACATAAGGGTTCTCAGGGATTAGGTTGGAAGACCCCAATGCTCTAGAGCAGTGGTTTTCAACCTGTGATCCACAACGCCCTGAGGGTTCAGAGACTCTACGTAAGATTTCTTTTTTAGGGATCCACAATGAAAAAAGGTTGAAAGCATTGCTATAGAGGCTCTTAATATAAGTCCCAAAAAGGCTAGCATGGGAGACACCTCTGGAGAAGAGAAGAGGATACATATTTATATGGACACAGAGAGAAAAAACAAGTACAGAGTCCAAAAGAAATCTGAAGCCACGAGGGTCTAGCTCTAGCCTATAGTCTGGAACAGAATTTGTGCAGGAGATATACAGTCACCCTGCATCCTATCCAGGGATTAAAGGCAGAGATTTGAAAGCCAATTCTTCAGGACTTATGGGGAGATAGATTGGATCAGCTTCAACCTAAAAAAATATGAAACAACAAGAAACTAAGAAACACAAATACAAATCTCAAAGAAAGTTACAGTGTCAGTAGTCACAAAACACTCTCCCTGAATAACACTATACAATGAACACAAACCTATCTAGCCAAGTCTTCATGCAACACTCAATAACTGGCCCAAAGAGTTTTAATCCAATCTCCTCTTCCTCAAATTGTATTTTACTTATAAAAAAAATACAAAGCAGTGAGATACAGATTAAAAGAAGAGAGAAAATATTTTCAATTTTAGCAATTCATCATTTCTTTACCATGGTAATAGTACAGCATATCGTTGGTGAAAGCATTTTAGTTTCTGTAGATATACTTATTACAAAACCAAGAAAAACAAAAGTAATACATTTTATCAGAATAGTATTTGTTATAAAAATTAATGTATTACAACATGAAAAAACGGAAAAAGTTGCATACAAAAATATTGTGATGTAATTTTTCCAGAACTTTCAGTAGGACATAAATTATATAAAAATTACTATTTCAGTGTCAAACCCACAGATCACTAATATTCCAATAAAATCAATGTTACCTAATCAGCACAGACACAATCTGGTGGGTCAATAAAAGCTAGAAGTGTGCCTCCACGCACTTGGTTTCAAGCAAATTCTCTCTCCAATATTTATCCCACAGTCCTATGCTTTTCTTTTTTTGATAAATAAAATAATACAACACACAAATCTGACTTGTAAACCCATCTCCTCATTAGAAGATGATGAAGTAACTCACCAATTTAAAGATTAAGTATATTTGGTTTTCTTAGCATAATAATTTATATTATGCAGGAAAAATAGAACTTGAAGCCTAGCTTTTAAAGTACTCCTAAACCGGGGGTCTGCAACGTGTGGCTCTGGAGCCACATGCAGTTCTTTGGCTATTCCCCTGCAGCTCCAAGCTCCCCACACCCCCTGCTACCAGGGGATGCTGCATGGGGCTTGGTCCTGGTTCTGGGCTCTCCCCCTCCACTGGCCAGGGGACCCTGGGGCAGAAGCCCCCAGCCCTTACCAGGAGGCTACACCCATTGTGGCTCTCAAAACAGTCAGCTATTGAAGGAATTTTTTAAAATGGCTCTTATCTCTTGGGTTGCGGACTCCTGTCCTAAACCCTCAAATAAGCATGGAAGTTATATATATTTAGCTGCTATAACTAGAAAATCTCAAGCTGAACTCTACTGTGCTGCCATCCCAATATATCTGGCTACTATTACAGTCATTCTGTAAACAAAAGAAGATGAAAGACCAACCATAACGTACAATGTAAGTATTTTCAAAGATGCTATAAGTGCATTAAGATCTCCATGTTAATGGTTTCACACAATAAATGCCAGAGGGGCACTAGTATGTGATATACTGTCAGGAAGATCTTAGTTTAGGAGTGATCTCACTCTCCTAGGTTCTGCAGGATGAAAATGTAGCATGTTCTATTAGTTGGACAGCAAGCAGAGTAGGATGGGAGGGGGAAGGAAGTTACAGTATTTGCCAGGCATCAATAATCAAAAGAAAGAACAAGGACAAAATAGAGTGGAGAAAGTTTATAAAAAAGGGAAACTTAGGAACACTTGCTAACTTTTCTGGCACTTATAACATCAGTTTAAAGACAATATGTAAATGAGAGTGCCACTTCAGGAAATACATGAAAGCACGTTTTTATGCAAATCATGCACTTGATGCATTTTTGCTCATCAAAGGATGAATATTAAAAAACTTTACAGTAAGAACAGACTTCTAACATTTCTGTAAGCATTTCATAGGAAAGCTACTATAGAAAGTAGGCATCTAGTTAGAGGGCATTTCTTTACAAAATGTGTAAGAAAACATATTTACAAAATTAAATCCAATCCCAATAACTTAGGTAAAGGAATACGGACAGAGTATGTGATTCTGAGTACTGTGTTCAAAACAGTGATGATACTGTAAGATTGCTGGCAACTAAACCAGGCTTCATTAGAAGCAGCCCGAAGAAGATGGATTAAGTAACATGCAAATGAGAGAGAAAAAGCTTCTAGACCAATTGATTTATCATATTGCTTTTCAGTTACAGTAACTGCATATGATATATCTTACGTGGGTGTGTATATAGGTTGAATATGTATTTTGGAAAGTGCCCAAGACCAATTTTCATAAGTGATTTAGGTGCTCAGGAACCAGATTGCATTGAAAGCCAATGGGGTTAGCACCAAAGTGCATAAATCACTTTGAAAATAGTTCTTATGCAGTTTTGAAAAATTTATCCGCTCACTCACCTGCTGCTGTGTCAAAGACCCACTACCTAAAAGGGGAAACTGACTGACCACAGAATCAGTAAAAATGATTGAACAAAGTACTGTCAAATATACAAAGTAAATAAACTGGAAAAAAAGAGAAATTAATTTGTCTGGTAATCTTTTTTAATTATAGTAATCTTAGGTGTTTCTTGTAACAATGATAGGTAACACATTTCAAGATAGTGATGTGAGTCATCTTACACCAATTTCTTTCTTTCAGATCCATTTTCTTTAAAATTCAGTGAACAATTAGCACCAGGAATGACTTATACCACAGCAGAGCTAGAAATCCCCCCCCACACACACACACACACTAAAAACACACTCTTTTTCCTAGACATTGCAGATGAATTAATGAAGCTTAAAAATTCGGACATAACATGGGAGTCTTAGATGCATGAGTTTCTCTTCCTTCACTTGTATACATGCACCCAGAGCACTATGATAAAACCAGTTTATCTGTTCTGAGATGTATGATTTAGATATAAGAAAAAATGTTTCAAGACATCCCATGGCATGTCATTCATGTTTCAGAAACAGACATTTTTAAGAGAGGATGAAGGAAAGTAACAAATTTGCCAATTCAAATGTAATTTGCTTTAAAAGTTACAAGAACAACAGACAAAATTAAGCTATGATTTAAACAACATATCTCATGTGTGACATCACTAAGCCAAATTCTGCTTTCACCCCAACTACTGCAATTCCTCAATAGCTTCAGTGACTTCAAGTGTGCGTCAAGACTAAATTATTTACTCTAGGTCTGAATTTGGCAGTCACTTAAGTGAGTGCATTTGATGCATGTATGGGCATAACACATTAAAGACAGTGGCTAGATCAACAGCCAGATAATTTACCATCGGTGTCTTTCAACTTATCTCTTGTATTATGATGATTCTTCAAAGAACTCAGTTAATTTAAGTTGTTAAAAAATATACAAAAAACTAAACTATCCACACTAGTATCTTGCAGAATTCAACACACCGCATTCTGCATCTAATGATTCAGTTCCAGCACTATGAGTATTTGTGACAATTCTGAGAAACCTGTTGTCAAGGTGCCATGTGTGTTTGAAGCTCAGAAACCAGGAAATATGTACTTTTTTCCCTCTTCTAAGTAGATTCAAAACTAGCCACAACTTGCCATTTCCGTTAGAGTTACAGGTCAATCCCTTTACCCAAGAATTTGTTACCACTGAAAACCAGAGCAGTAAGTCATTTTCAGCTAACTAGGAACATAAAGAAAAGATCTTTTTGGTTGCAATGCTATTAGCCATGCTTCAGAATAAAACCTTAATCAGGGTGAAGGTTCATTGCACAGAAAATGCACAGATAAAATGAGTATGCCCAACCTTCGCTTAGTCTTTCTGTAAGATCAGACAGCTTGTTTAAAGCTACTAACTCATTAGAGTGAACTTGTAAAGAATGGCAACAGCTATGTGCCCCTGGAAACTACAGTATTATTTATTACTTTTTATTTTTCATCTGTGAGTGAATTTCCTGATCATGAAAATTAGGGACTTAAATCAACAAGCACAGGACAGACAGGCAGGCACTGTGCAAACTTCCCCACACATCACTGCTAATGCACAACCCATACACCTACAATATCCCTGATATTCTTGTCCTGACTACCTCTGGAGCAAAGACTAAATGAGCCAAGTTGTGCAATGGTTTTGTAAACTGAATAATGGTTGAACAGGATGAAGCTGCCGAAGTCATTTACACACATAATCAAATACAAGTTTTGCATCCAGCTGAAGGTGAAAAGCCAGCTCTCTATGCCACCTAGACTTCTGTTGAAAGTCACAGCATGTTGTTATCTTTCAAGACTCAAGTGCAGAATTCAAGATCCTTAAAGACAATTTATAAAGCATCGCCCTCCAGAGATCAAGCTGATATTTTGCTGGATTGCTATTGCAAAATTGGTTTTGAGAAAGATCTGGAAGGTTCCAACCCCATTATTATTGAACAATATATGATGGATTAGAAATAAGCATACCTCCTGTGCATATACACATACTCAATATCTCTTGTCCCTTAATATGCCTCATACCAATGACTTCTAACTTGAAGACAACATTGAGCAAGAAGCATTTTACTTCAGTAGTGAACAGGCTACATTAACTTACGGAAACTACAGACTTCAGATGCAAAGATCTAAAAAGCTTTTCTAAAGTAATAAAGATTAGACTTCTAGTATCTTCTTAGATATACATGCAGTGCTATTTTCTAACCCAATTTCGTTTAGGAAATGCCAGCTCATTTACAGGCTCTAACAGAAAATTAGAGTGGGTCAGATCAAGTGACCTGCATATACAAATATAATCAGGGTCCTTGAAAGAAAATGACTGGCTCGAAAAAGGCACAAAAGAGCAGTAATAAATATTCACCATCTTCTGGTGGACAACAATTGGAAAGGATTCAAAAACAATGCTAGATCCATCACATGACAGGAAAATAAACTCCAAATAAAATAGGCAAAAGTAAACCAAAACAGTGATGCTTCTGTATAAAATTATAAACAGCTGAAAACAGAAAGAAGCCTTGAACACCCTCTCTCTTATGCCTTCTAAGGGAAAGAAGAAAGCTAATGCAATGCTCCTCTGGTTGTAGAGGACAGACATATTGAACAAGATTGCATAGATACACTAGACAATGTAAAGGACTTTTTTCTGAATCACAGCAGCATCTACCCTACATCTTAAATAACAGGGTACCATGCAGTTCTGTGATAGAATCTTAGAATCATAGGGCTGGAAGGGACCTCACAAGGTTCTCTAGTCCAACCCCCCGCTAAAAGCAGGACCACTCCCACTAAATCATCCCAGCCAGGGTTCTGTCTGCCAGGCCTTAAGTGTTTTCAAAGATGGAGATTCCACCACCTCCCTTACTAGCCCATTGCAATGCTTCACCACCCTCCTAGTGAGAAAGTTTTCCCTAATTTCCAACCTCAACCGCACCAGCTGCAGCTTGAATACATTGTGCCTTATTCTGGCCTACTACTACTGAGAACAGCCTAGCTCCCTCCTCTTTGGAGCACCCCTTCAAGTAGCTGAAAATTGCTATCAAATCCCCCCTCAATCTTCTCTTCTGCAGGCTAAATAAACCTAGTTCCTTCAGTTTCTCCTCATAAGTCACATGCCCCAACCCCCTCATCATTTTTGTTACCCTCCGCTGGACTCTTTCTAATTTGTCAACATCCTTTCTGTAGTGCAGAGCCCAAAAGTGGACAGAGTATTCCAGATGTGGCTTCACCAGTGCCAAATAGAGAGGAATAATCATATCCCTCAATCTGCTGGCAACACTCATACTGATGCATCCCAATATGCCATTGGTCTTTTTGGCCACAAGGGCACATTGTTGACTCATATTCAGCTTCCCATCCCCCCTAACCCACAAGTCCTTTTCTACAGTGTGGCAATCGGTCCCCAGCCTATAGCAGTACATGGGATTTTTCCGTCCTAAGGGCAGAACTTTGCACTTGATGACTCGGTTCTGTTTAATATCTGCATGTTATCCCTTCCTCTAAGTCACAGTACATGGCAGGTATGCCTAGAGCTGCAAAACAGTGAAAACGGATGAATCCATTGAACAGGTCTTTCTTGGACAGAGCTGTATTGCAAGATGTACAAAAACAGAAAATAAAGATTTCATCTGCATAGTAAGACAAAACATTTTTACTGAAGTTCTTTGAATATCTCCCATTGACTACCTCATCACCAAGGACCTTAATGCAGCAATTCACCAAGTGCAGGTCACAGCCCCAGCAGGGTCATATAGCAGATGGGTTTGTGGCAATTCATCCGGTGCAAAGGACCTCATTCTACTTGTAGAGCACGACCCTGAATATGCAATGCCTGCAAGTCATGTCATATGGAAGACACCATTTTGCCCTAACTCACATGCACCACACATACCAAATGTATGACATCGTACTATGAAGAGGGTGTTATACCAAAAAGGGGCACCCAAGAGAGCACCCCCTCATAAAAAGCAAAGACTAGCAGGATCTTATTCAGGAGGACAAGGCAATATGCCACATTTATTGTAAATAAGTAAGGATAGCAAAAAGCACTCACACAGACACAGACACACACAAGAAGTTGTGCAAGCTGGTGTGATGCAATTACCAGTCCTTTCATGTGTTGCTTGAGCCAGCCTAGTGGCCAACTAGGCTGGGCACAAGGAGGGAGCCAGGCCTCTGTCGGTCACGATCCGATGCTCCAAGATGACAGTTGCAGAATGAGACCCCAAAGTTTTCATGCTCTCACCCATCTTTTATACTTGCAGGCCTTCATGTAAGTCTATGGGATTTGCTGTGTCATGTAGCCTCAGGGTTCCTGGGAGATCATTGGTCACCGGTCACTTGCAGACTTGACTGTATTTTATTCTTTTCTTTCTGGGGTGGCTCCTTCTGTTTGCTTTAATGAGATGACTGCATTGTTCAGCTAGTTAGATGGTACTTATGGTTCATCAGGACAGGCTGGCAGTTGAGACTGGCCTTTTCACACACACGCCCTTCATTCACACAGCTTGTTCACACATTTAAAAGAACATATACAGCATATACCTAAACCAGATTTCATCAAGTATCCAAAATGAAGTACATTGTTTAACCAGGAGTTCCAAACTGACAATATGGAGTCTTGCCGGACATTGGTCACAATGTCCATTACACAGGGTTACAGTTATCTGTCTGTGCTCCACAAGGGCACCACTTTACAAGGCAAAATGACGTTATCCATGCACTGTGACCTCACCCGCAGGGTGCAAAAAAAGTCATAGCATGTGGAGGGTGACATGTTGCTCTTCAAAATGGCACTTTTTGTATTGTCTGGCAACCCAGCAGGAAAGAAGGCATGCAGGCAGGAAGTCTGGGAACCCCTGCCCTGTCTGTTCTTATTTTCATCACTGTGCACCTCTTTACCACAATGGCTAAAGAGGAGGCTGAAGATAGTCTTGAAATAAGCTACCTATGACTTTTTGGAGAATTCCAGCAAGATTCATAGATTTTAAAGACCAGAAGGGATCAACACGATCATCTAGTCTGACCTCTCGCACTATGCTGGCCACAGAACTTTCCACCCACTTCTGCTATAGACAGAATACCTATGACTGAGTCACTGAAGTCCCTAAATCATGGTTTCAAGACTTCAAGGTACAAAGAAGCCACCAGCAAGTGACCCATGTCCCCATGCTACAGGTGAATGTGAAAAAAAATCTAGGGACCCTGCTAAGACTCACCAGCCAGACACCCCAAAAAAGAATTTCCTGCACCAACTCAGAACTTACACTATCTAACATACCATCACAAGCCATTGGTACATTTACCACTAGTCATCAAAAATCAGTTAACTGCCAAATGAGGCTGTCCCATCATACCATCCTGTCCATAAATTTATCCATGTCAGTTTTGAAGTCAACTACCATATTTCATCACGTATAAGCCAAGAATTTTGTGCCTGAAAATTGGCTTCAAACCAGGCTCTCGGCTTATACTTAAGAGAATATGGTAGACAGCCCCAGCCAGCCATTACTCTGACCATGCGGCAGGCCAGAGCCCCAGTGTTGCCGGGCGGCCATCTTGGGCAGTCAGCAGGGGCTGGGGCTGGAGTAAGGAAGGGACCCCAGCATCTGGAGCGGCCAAGTAAGGGAGCGGGGAGCGGGGGACAGGGGGGCGGCCTGGACATTGATTCAGGGAGGCCAGGGAAGCGGTGGCAAGGACCAGAGGTTGGGGGGGGGGGGTCAGGGAGTTGGGGAAAGTGATGGGACGGCCAGGAGGGTTTGGGGGGGGGTCACGGAGTCCAGGGAAAGCGGCAGGAAGACCCAGGGTTTTTGGGGAGCCCAGGGAAGCAGCAACAGGGACCGGGGATTGGGGGGGGCGCCTGGCAGGCTGGGAAGAGGGGCAGCAGGGGTTTGAGGGTGACGGTGAAAGGGGCGGAAAGGGTGTTGGGGAATAACAGCAGGGCACTGAGAAGGGAGTAGGGGGGCAGCAGTGAAGAGCCAGGGGGCAGCAAGAGGAGCAGGGGGGCAGCAGTGGGGAAGAAGCAGAGAAGGGGGGCAGCAGTGAAGAGCCAGGGGGCAACAGTGAGGAAAAGGCAGAGCAGGGTGGGCAGCAGTGAGGGAAGAGGCAGAGCAGGAGGCAGCAGCAGGTAGCAGTGAGGGAAGGGTGGAGTAGGGGGTGGCAGTGAGGAGGGGGCAGTAGGAGGAGCAGACAGCAGCAGTGAGAAAGGGGCACAGCAGGGGGCAGCAGTGAGCAGCAGGAGGAGCAGGGGGCAACAGCAGGAAACTGAAGTGAGCAGGGGGTAGCAGTGAGGAAAGTGCAGAACAGGGGGCAACAGGGGTGACGGAAGTGAGGAAAGGGCAGAGCAGGTGGGAGCAAGGGGGCAACAGTGAGGTAAATGAGAAGTGAGCAGGGGGCAGCAGTGGGGGGGCCAGCAGGGGTGACAGCAGTGAGGAAAGGGCAGAGCAGGTGGGAGCAGGGGGCAACAGTGAAGAAAGGGCGGCGCAGGAGGAAACTGAAAAGTGAGCAGGGGTGTAGCAGTGAGGAAAGGGCAGGGCAGGAGTGAGGAATGGACAGCAGGGGGGCAAGGGAAAAGCAGCAGCAGAGATTTTGGGGTAGAGAAGCTGTCAAACTCCACAGGAAGCCAGCAGCAGCGGGTGGGGGGTTAGGGGCCAAGGCCAAAAGGGGACCTCGGCTTATACCTGGGTCACCAATTTTAGCTTCTTTTTTGGGCTCAGAATTGGGGGGTCGGCTTGTGCCTGGATCGGCTTATACCCGAGTATACATGGTAGGTTTTTAGTCCCCATGACTCCCCTCAGAAGGCCAGTTCAGAACTTCTCTTCTCTGATGGTTAGAAACCTGTGCCTAATTTCAAATTTAAATTTCCTCATGGTCAGTTTATATTCATTTGTTCTTGTGCCTACACTTGCACTAAATTTAAATAATTCCTCTCCCTCCCTAGTATTTAACCCTCTGACATATTTATAAAGAGCTATAGTATTTCCCCTTCTTTGGGTTAGACTAAACAAGCCAACCTCTTTGAGTCTCATCTCATTAGGTGGGCTCTCCATTCCACGGATCATCCTAGTAGCCCTCCTCTGCATCCTGTGATCAGCTACTACTCCCAGGACCTTCTCCTCCTCCTCTCTTCCTTCCAATTGATGCACTCCAAGCATATAGCAAAAATTCCTGCAATACCTCCCAACTTCATGTCATCCACAAACTTTATTATTAGATTCCCACTTTTTTTTTGTCAAGTTCTATAATAAAAAGATTAACTAAGATTGGTCCCAAGATCTATCCCTGAGGAACTCCATTAGTAACTTTCCTCCAGTCTGACAGTTCACCCTTCAGTATGACCCACTGGAGTCTCCCCTTCAACCAGTGTCTTATCCAACTTTTAATTTTCATATTAATCCCCATCTTTTCCAATTTAACTAATAATTCCTCATATGGAGCTGTATCAAAAGCATTCATGTAGGTAAGTTATATCCATTGCATTCTCTTGGCCTAAAAATATCTGTTATCCTCCCAAAAAAGAAGATCAGGTTGATCTGGCATAATTTACCTTTTGTAAAGCCATGTTGTATTTTGCCTCAATTTTCATTAACTTCAATGTCCTTAACTACTCTCTCTTTCAAAAATTTTTCTAAGACCTTACATGGTGCTGAGATCATACTAACAGGCCTTTAGTTACACTGGTCACTTTTCTTCCCTTTTTTAAAAATAGGAACTATGTTGTCAATTCTCCCATCATATAGAACAACCCCAGAGTGTACAGATTCATTAGGAAAATCCTTGTTAACAGGCTTGCAATTTCATGTGCTAGTTCCTATAATATTCTTGGATGGAGATTCTCTCTTCCTCCACCACCATCCCACACCTGATTTAGGTGTTTAAATTTAGCTTCCACTTTGGATATGGTAATTTCTACATCTATATTCTCATTCCCATTAGTCACCTGGTGCTATCCCAGCTCTTCAATTAGCCTCATTAAAGGAGGCAGCAAAGTATGTTTAGATAATGGGCAATTGTTTAGATAAGAATGTGACTATAATCAACATCTCTTTACCATGATAGAGCATCCCTCTAGTCCTGAGCACTTTGTGAATACAAGACACAGTGAAAGCCTGACATACTTATTGATCTACCACTCCAACAAACCTGCTCAAGGCAAAGCATCTTCAAGCAGCCTAATAAAATCAACCCTCCTCAATCAGCTGCCATTTGAATGATCCTCAACTAAATCACCTTTCTTCCCTTGATCAGCTGTCCTCTCTGGAGCTAAAACTTTTCAATCAGCTTTGCAAACCCAGCCTCATGAATACTGCAACATACTATGTGCAGAAGCAGTGGGGTGATGAATGGGGTTGCATGATGCATGGGGCTAGGAGTACTAGGTTTGCAACTGCGGATCTGGATTCCAAACTACATTTATTACATTTTAGCCAATTGAAGAAAGAGATTCACATTTTAATGTAAGTACAGCCAGCAAAAGGATGACAATGCAAGACAGGGATGGGATATTTTTAATTGCTGGGTTTGTACGTGAAAAAAGTACCGTGAAAGGAATTGTTTGTTTTTACAAAGGCTGTTTCAAATGCTCTCCCCCTTCTCCTTGCCTCCAATTTCCCAATCAAGATATATATTTTAATTTATACAAATTATGAATTTTAAGTCCCTTATTTTTCCCCCAGGTAATAGTAGGGAAGCAAGGGGAAAGCTAATGTAACGCTAACAACTCAAACCTGAGCTGACAGGCCAATTCCCAGTTCTAGAGAGTCTCTAAAATAGCATAATCTGACTGTGAATATACCAAATGTATCAGATTATATTTTGTAGTTTTGTGATGTGAACAATAATCCACAAGGAACTTAACTTGAGAACACAACTTCTTATTTAGGCAGAGGGCTAAAAAAAAAAAAAAAAAAAAAATCATCAGCACCCCTATCACCGAAGGTTATAGTCTCTGCATTTATATATTTGCCCACATGCTGTAGTTTCCATTTCATGTGTCTGATGAAGTGGGATTTTACCCACAAAAGCTCATGAGATAAATAAATTTGTTAGTGTTTCAAAGTGCCATAGAACTCCTTGTTTCTTCTCCTGTATATATAGTTTACTGAAGAACTTAAATGAAGAACATCTTAGATTCCTTAGGTTTTAGGTTTCAGAATCTTTTCTAGCTACTTTTGATTCAATATTCATTGCATCTTGTTCATTTATAATATATCAAGCCACTAGACAGATGAAGGGTGCTGTACAAATCCGTAAGTACAAATCTACTTTGCTTTTCCTTTTCACTGTATACCAGATCTGTTTTAATAACATATGGAAAAAATAAACTCATCAGTCACCTGATGGAGTAATTCAAAACTTAACCAAACAGGGCTAATGGGTGAGAATTGAATTGAAAACACCTTGACAAAGAAAGCAATTTCTTTTCTTCGCACTCCTCTGAAGCTGTGGGGGACCACTGTAATCGAACCATCAACAGTGAGGGGCCATCTGTCCCAAGGGCGCTCCATGTGAGTAACAAACAACAACAACAAAAATTTAAAATGCTGCACCACATACAGTCAGCCTTGATTCATCTGTGACAGGCAGCATGCAGCTTAAATAAAAAAATCAATGTTTTTGACGTTCTTCACATACCAATCTTTAAAAGTCAACACTAAAGTTTTGATAAGAACAAAGCAAGAAAAACAGGTTAATAGGTTGTTTATGGAAAGATCATTGGTTACTCTGACACCTAATAAACCTTTTAATCAGCTGAGATTCTCACTGTATCATAAAGCATTACTTTCTTACTACACAGTATCGCACATACCCTACATAGGAAAAAGGGGGAGAGAAAACATTACTTAAATTGGTAACTATGCTGAAGGTTGCCACTAGGATAAGTAAGACTTTTTTGTCTAGTCTTGATATTCAGTTCATCTACCCGTTATATTACTCTATGAATTCTTCCACCTGTGAACTTAAAAAGACAACGTTACTGGGGAAAAGAGGGCCAACTCATCCTTTTCAGTGGAAAAAAAAATCATAGAAGTGTATCTACAAAAAGATTCAAGTAAGTGCTGCACAGATGGGACACATTCTAAGGAGAGAGGGATTAGGGAAAAAGAAGAGGTTGGCGCTATGCCCTTGGCATTGTAAGTCCAAGTATCAACACGGTATGAGCACTCCCTATCTGTGAATCTCCCAGGACACCCTCATAGGCTGCCTGTCCTTTAGTGCATCATCCCAGGCTCCCTATTTCCACTAGTTCTACTTATTTCTGCATATTGGAAAATATGTAAATTGACTAGTGGAGCAAATTGCCTAGAATAGCCATGCCCCCGTAATGCCCCTCTCTGGCAGGTAACACTTCCAAAGTCCTGTGGTGCCACAAAGTAGAAGAGAAGCCATAAAGGGATAAAGGAGTAAAGGGCAGGTGCCACATATTCTATATTCCATTCTTTCAATGCTCTGCAGTCACCATTGGTCAAGTATTCACATGCAATTGCCCCACTCCGATTTATAAACAGACAGAATAGTCAAACATGGGCTGTCAGGGAAGACAGCATGGCTCTGTAGCAAACCATATACTGGACTGGAAATCAGAAGAGAAGGTCTCATTTCCTACTCCTCCAGTAGCCTGCAGTATAACTTTCAGTATATTATTTTTACCTCTCTGTACCTCATTTTCCTCCTCTGTATCACAAGCACAGATTTGTGTCTTTTGTCAAGTATTTGGAGAACTAAAGATGAAAAGCACTAGGTAAGAAACCATTGTTATTTTTAAATAAGTAGACTCATTGTTGAATGTTGTAGGCAATTTTTTTTAATGGACTGATGAGATAAATGCAATTTGACTTTAAAGGAATATACTTCATTAGACAGGACCCAAGGAAAAGGCACAGATGAAGACAACCTTCTGTGACTTCAGGTCTTAATGTTACACTATTAAAAAGGCAACAGAAATAATTTCACACAACAAAAACATAACTGTTAGTGTTTTCATTCTCATTTAATGTTAAGTCATCACACTATTTACTAGTACAATGTACAAAAGTAAAGACGGCATATTTGTTAACAAATAGAGTGTCTACTGACTCCTAACTCCAATAAGAATAATGATAATTAATCCTACAGAAAGCAGTTCAGCAAAATAAGACGTCCTGGGCAGTTCTGTAAACCTACCCCAATCTTGACTCCAGGTCCAGGGTGGAAGCAGAGCATAAGCATGGGAGCGGGATGCAGCATGAAAAGAGTGGGTAAACAATGAAAATACAGCTATGTTCCTGCTAACTTGCCAACCAGCAGAGCAGAGAGAGCTGTGAGAGGGGAAGTAACCATAATCAAGGGACATCAATTATTACTTCTCCCTGGAGAAGGAGAGAAGCAGAGACAGAGATATGACATTCTGAGTCATAATTTCTTCCTGTCACTCTTCTTGAGGGAGTACTTCTATACATCACCTCATACAACTCAATTGTTCTCAAAATTATATATAATAAACAAGAAACAAACCTACCAAAAATGCATTGAAAGCACGTGCTTACAAAAACATCCTTTAGCAGTCAAATAAAGTTTATCTTAGTTCATTTATTAATGATTAAAGCTCTGAATTTTCAGAGTAGCAAACAAATCAGGGTGGAAGTATGATCCCAGTTTACCTTAAATGGTGTGATAAAATGATAATTCATCTGTATAGAAGACACAAAAAATATCTTCTGTGAAGAATTTGCATCTCATAAAGCCTATTTTAAAAACATCTCTTCATATACTACAGAAAATTCTTAACAGGGTCTGACACAAGGTATTAAACCCTAGTTTCATAATATAGTTAAATGTGTAGCATATAGTTAAGCACGTTTGCCTTAAACACACATGCTCCAAAATTACACATACGTGCTCTGTTCATAGTTCTACAGTTCAAAACTATTTGAACAGATAATATGGTTCACCACCAGGAGCAAGATATTCATGCAACGCTCCAAATGATACACTTGCGCTCACATTTTCAAAGCCAATGTGAACTCTGAATTGTACGTATCCTTTACGAAATAAGCATTTTCTTAGTTGTTGTCAATATGATCACAGTAGTACAGTTGCACTGAAACAGCCAGTCCTGAAAGATAAAAATCCTGTCTCTCAGGAGAAACCATTTCAAGAAAAACATGTTACGTGATCTCTTTCCATTTAAGGTTTTTCTATGGTGATTATCACCATAGTATGATGGTAACTAAACAAAGAAAGACCAAGCTCCTAATTTTGAATTCTGAAAAGGCGCCAATGGATAAAATGGAGATGATGAGTAATCACAGGTTCACATGCATCTGCCAGATTTCTAAATTCAGACAATACTAGGAAAATAAGTTTGGAGGTATTATTATTCTTGCCAGGAAACATTTAACAGCAATGAAACAATTGTATAAATTAAGACAATGTCTCATGTGAGAATGTGTTATCTTGCCATGTACAGCTGCCTTTAATGTTTTAGCATGTATAAAATTTAACATAATTTATCATTGTCAATATACAGAACACACTAGCTTCCCATATGTTTATGTGCAGTTGTATTGTCTAGATGATGTTTTTAACACAGATGTCTTTTCTGGCCCACTGTCTTTTCCAATTCTGATGCTACAACTTCATTGCTTTCAACGGTTTCATGTAAAGATTAGACCATGTTAAGGAGACAAGATAAAAACATGGGTTTTCACTAAGAGGCCCAGCCATCTGATTATTGCACCTTTCTTGTGTTTGTGCTGTTGACTTCTCCTCCCTTAATAACCATTTTTACATGCATTCCTGATTGCCGGCAGCTCTCACCACTCTAACCTGTATCAGCCACTTTGCTTCTGTTGGCTTCCTGTAGGCTTGCTATACCTCCAATTTACTGACAGAACTAAATAAGATCATGGTTGAATTTACACCAAAGAAATTTCCAACAAAGGAAAACATGAAGCAGAAGTGCAGGGTGCAAGGTGATACACACACAAATGCATTTGTGTGTTTACTTTAGCTGGTCATAGCATTGGGAAGGCCAAAAGGAGATCTGAACTCATTCACAAGTACCAACAGGCTTCGTTCTTGAAGACTTAGAGCTATTTAGACCAGCAGTACACCACTAATCATAGTCTGAACACCTCTGTGCTACCAGGTAAGGGACAAAGAAAGTAAAATATACCATTTCATTATTTGCATTTTAAACGGTACACCCTGATAATTTCTTATTTGTATCTACTAATTCAATTCATGAATTGTCACTTTCTTTTTCACTCAGAGAGTAGTTACAAGCACAAAACAAGGCTTTTGGTGGCTTTAGATTTACAGTTACGAGCACATGGAACCTAGGGATCCACTTACTAGAGAAAACATTAAGATGATTCCCCCCCCCCCCCCGCCCGCTGTACCAGTTACAGGGAACACATCATCTGTAAGAATTTTCATCTGTGTTTTAGACAAGTTAGCTTTTATTGTTAAGAAGTGTTGCAACAGATGTGAATGAAGTACTGTGCATATAATGATGCTGAACTACCATACACAGGCAGATGCAGGAAGAGCTGGAGTGATCCAAGTGCCATGTTGCTTAATTAATTACCCAAATACAGTTGAACATTACTAACACTCACTACATAGGAAACCCAACTGTAAATGAACACAATTAAAAGAGATAAACCATTAAGGTGATTAAGGTCTCACTCACTGATTATTGACACATATAATTCATCTTTAATTGTTTAACTTCATGATGTGCTAGTAAAGTAACATAGTATGTTTTGTAAAACTTAGAGTAATCAGAGACTTTCATTGTGGTACTCTGTTAAATCGTGAGAAAATGTATTCTTTTCATTTTAAGATACACCAATTAGTGAGATTCTACTATACTTCTCAGAGTGGAAAAATTTATTTAAAAGAGAACTGAATACCAATCAGAGTTGCTGTCTTATCCCTTCTTTTGTTTCACTACCATATTAAGAACTTGGAATAAGAAGTGCTTGAACACTCCCTGGAGCAAAGGAAGCACTGTAACTAAATTTAACTACAATGTTCATCACAGCTGCCATTATCCTGTTGAACAAAATCAGCATACTTGCGATACCATGGGAAATGTGCTCATTTCTGAAAACAGAGAAGAGACCAAAGATAATGCTGAAAAACTATGAGTGCCAATAGATTATTTCATCATGAACAGATCACCTTTCAGATATTTCCCTGCTAAAAAGTTCTCCTGGATTACTTGTGATCTGTATGTTCATCTTTTCTACCAAATTGATTAGCCTGCCCATAGTCTAAAAAAGGACATACTCCAGTGAGCATCTTGATCACTTTACAACAGCTAATATAGAGTGATGTACTGGAATCTGAAAATTCCCCATGTCCACAGGTGATTTCCTGTCCAGGGAGGATGCATTCTACTGATTAATACTGAACTCCTATTTTAAAAACAGAATAAAACAAAAGAAAGCACAAATCATTCCCTTTCTTCAGAACAAATGGAAATTTTAAGATTTCAGGAATGAAGTCTTGGCCTCATTTGTTTCAGCAGGGCCAGGATTTCACCTCAGAATTATATCTGCTTTTGAAACTTTGCTACTTAAGACAGATCATGATCTCACTTTATTCACATAGCTTCCACTATTCCAGTGATTTGCAAGAGGAGAGAGCACTGAGTAGACAGTGACATGGTGCACTTGAACTTTACAAGTTCCAAACAGGCAGCCTTGTTAGTCTAGTAAAGCAAAAAAAGCAAGGAGTCTTGTGGCACTTAAAGACTAACAGATTTATTTATCACATGAGCTTTCATGGGAGAAAATCCCACTTCATCAGACGCTTTGAAGAGGGGGAATGACCTGATCTCATGTCTTACACTCCCTTGCATTTTTCATTTTATTTTCATTGCATTCTGTAAGTTCCCCTTCTTCAAAGTGTCTGATGAGGTGGGATTTTCTCCCACAAAAGTTCATGCGATAAATAAATCTGTTAGTCTTTAAGTGCCAAAAGACTCCTTGCTTTTTTGAACTTTACAGTAGACTCTATAGCAGGGGTCTCAAACACTTGGCCCAAAGGGCCGCACGCAGCCCCTAAGGGTATTTCCTGAGGCCCTCAACGACACTGTTATTACCAAAATTTGCAATATAGTTGTATGAAAAGGTTTCCATGGTGCAGCCCTTGGGCTAATGTACTAGTCTTTATGAAGCCCTCTGCTATTCTTCATGTGGCCCTCACGGTGATTTGAGTTTGATACCCCTGCTCTATAGCCTCCTTAGAGTATTTTTAGTCCATTCGTCTTGACACAAGCAAATGTGTTATACACTGAGGAGCTAGTCTCAAACGTGAGGACACTATGTCATCTCTAGCAAGGTTTGGAAGAGGTTTAGATTGCTATAAAGATTTTCAAAGGGAAAAGTTACAGGGGAACCTGTGCTTCTTGGGTTCGAAATGCAGGTAAAATCCACTGGAAGTGTTGTCTGTACTAAGAAAGCTTATTCTTAAAGGCAAAACTGTAAGTCATCCTAGATAAGAAGTTCATGTTACCCACAATAAATTCACAAAGCCCATAAGGTCACAACAATGCATGTCATACTGTAAGCTGACCACTGAAAGGGAGTGAAGAACTAGACTACTACTAATAAAACAAGCAGCCAGATTATAATAGTGTCACTTATTTCATTTTGATTGAAGAGCCATGAAACTATTCCTCAAAACAGAATAAATTCTTACAGTTATCCTAAGAGGGTCCTTGGTACTTAAACTATATTTGGAAATGTCCGCCTGAGATAATGACCAGTTAAAGCATTCTCTCAGGATCCCTACCAACTTCTTCTCTAGAAAATCCCCAATACAGATATTTCCTTCAATGAACATAAAAGTGCTAGAGACAAATAACTGATCCATCTTTGAAAAGCTCCTGACCGTCACAAAAATAATTACTGCCAGCTACTTGTTCTGCTTGAAAAGAATTTAGCTAAAGCCACGAACAGTACTTAAATTGCAAACAGGAAGAAATGAAATACTTACCTGAAGAACAGACTTGTAAGGCAGGCCTACCCAAGAACAGATTCCTCAGTCTTTTATTTAAAACTGACTCAGTTTGCAGCCTCATGTTTTGAACCAGCTGTTCCTAGAGCTACTGCATTTTGATAGAAGTCATCTTGAAAAGGTCTTGATGGACTATGACTCTAAGAAGAATAAGGGGACTTCTCACTCAATTAAGAAAACGTCAGACCACTGAGTTACAACTAGTAGTTCCTTTGTGAGAAATCCATTTTAACTGAAAAAAAGAAAGAACTGTATCAAACTGAGGGGGCAAACAGACCGAACTTGGGTAAGAAACAGAAGAAGCAGAAAGTCAGAGTTGTACTAGATCTCAACACAAACTAAAATCAAGCATCTATCCATTTCTCCATGTCCCCCCAAAAAGCATATTAAGGAACACTAAGGAGGCATGAACGTGGCTGAGTGACGAGCCATGGTGCTTCTTAACCAATTTTCTTATTGCTCGAGTGATAAGAACATTATGGTCATAAGAAAATATAGTCTGTTCATTCCTGGCACAGTTTAAAAACATTTGCAGAGAATAAAGAATGACCCCCTAGCTTTGATTCCTTCTCAAAAAATTAACCGAGTTTACAAAAACAAAAAGGCCTACAATGGAGAGATGGAGTCTAAACCTTCCACTAGTACATTAAGGAAGCATTTTATGTCATCTTCCTCCTCTTTTCTATGCAGAGGAAAAGAAAATACAAAGAAAAGTTGTTGTTACTGTGAATATATTACAGTGAATAACACAACAGATGAGTGTTCCAGGCAACAAATCTATTAAGCACTATTTAGTTCTGCTACCTGACTAAGGAGAAGGATGATAATTGATTAGTTGGACTGGTGGATCTGAGAATGCAGAAGGCTCGGCTATTAACTAACAACATCACTTCCATCATTTCTAATTGGATTGTGACTAAATTCCAAGCATTGATAATACCAAAACGAGATCAGAGGGAAAAGTCGCTATATTCCTTTTGCACTAAGATTTAGAACAGCTCTCCCCTGATGTTGTACAATAGCAGTGACCACCCAAAGACCTGTGTCATTAACTTAAGAGACCCATCTCATTGCCCGCTGGACAAGTGTGAGGAGGTTATAATGTACACATGGATTGCATGCTGTTCTACTTCTTTACCGCCCTCATCAAGAATGAAATTTCCTACAAAAGAACAAAACTGAGGAGATAAAACAGTTAAGGAAATTGGGAAGGAAGGATGACTGGTTTATCTATACAAAGCAAGATCAGAAATATCCTGATTTTAGGAAAAACTTATACAGACTTAAGAACGGGTGCAGAAAATAAGATTTCTGTGTTGGCTTTCCCTATGGTCACTAGCATCTGAGAAAAGAGATCTGTGCAAGTTTCAAATTAAGCACTAATATCCAATTAAGAAAATGTAGTATGTGGATACCCTAAGAACCACAAATGTCCTATTAGAATTAATGTAACAATTCCAGATAGTCATCTATCTCTTGACCCGGTTTTGATAGACAAAGCACAGAGTACTTGAAGTATTTTTCCCCCTGTGTTCATCCCATTTTTCACTAGTCTCTTATTTTATGGTCAGAGGTTAAACTGCTGACCTCTCACCTTCCAGGCAAGTTTTTTCCCCCTTCTATAAAAGGTTTTTCACAGTGTGCAGCATTTGGATTAGCCCTTCTCCTCTGGAACAAAAGCTGTCTCTTTGTACTTCTGGTTTGAGCATGGAGTCTGTACATCAGAGGAAGCTGCTCCTACTTAACATTCACAATAACTATATTGTGAGGCCCCTCTAAAGCCTAGCCTCTCAATGTCTAGACTTTCACCCAACCAACCAGAGAAGAGAAAATCCTGTCAAGCACTCAAGTGAAAATTAACTAAGGTATCCTGTTGTGAACCTGATGAAGATGTTATTTGAACATATGGTAAAACTTTCTATTGTTTAATATAAAGATACGAGAAAAACTTTTAGAGCCCAAAGCTTTAAACAATCATTGGCACTAATTCAATCACGGGTCAGTAAATTTATTTTTCTAGCAGGCAGCTACAGCTCTATGCATGCCTATAAAACAATACACAGATTATTAAACGACATTCAAATCCTTAGTGTTTGGAAATGTATTCAGCTTCGATTCTTATATAATCCAAAGTACATGATGGCGGATCTCAATAAAAGGATTTTTTAAAAAACCATTTATTTATTACTACTTTAAACAAAGTGCATCAGTGTCATCTTGGTTTATGGACAATGACTTATCTTCAGCAACTGTCACAGTTTGTATATATATATAAAAAAAAAAAAAAAGGAGGGAAAAAAATAGAAACACAGTAGCCAAGACATCTTGCGCCATACAACCAACACCTCTTCAAACTAAAACACCATCTAAAGAGAGATATGTTGGCAGGGATGGTGGATGCCATTTTTATACTGGAGCTGCTGAGAGACACTGAATGAAACTGTAAATAAAACTTGCATACAATGGAAAAAGCCAAACAGTCTGGCAGAACCCCCAGTATTTCAAGGTCCAGCACCAACACACATGGAGAAAAAACCTGAAACATACCTAAACTCTGGAATTCTAAACAATGCTGTCATGATTTAATTTTGTTTCACTGTAAAAATGATAGCATTTTCTATAGTATAAATCATGCCCAAAAGAGAGAGAATTATTTAAATGGATTACTGGTAATACTGATATAGTCCTCCTTGTTACGATAGTTAAAAGCAGACCGGGGGGGGGGGGAAATCAGATCAAGAATGCTTCTGAAAGCATGAATAACTAAGATAAAAACAACACTATTTATTCTACATAAATATATGCATAAATCATGGATCAATTGGTCCAAGGGGTTAGGATGTTAACGGTTTCATATTTTGAGAAATAGGGTCTGAGGGAATCAATGCACTGTGAAATCAATGACCACTTCCAAGTACACTAGTTGGTGAACCACCAAAAAAATAAATTGTTATTTACTGATACAGATCCCAATTCGAAGTCCATTTAAGTTAATGGGAGACTGCTGTCCTCCATGAGCTCGTACCCACCTTGATCATAATTCTTTAGAGGTCTGGGTGTTCATTTATAAGAAATGAGAAATTCTTTTTATGATTATCATTCAGCACCCTAAGTACTTTTGGGGTGGGGTTGCTGTATAACTATTATTATTAATCAAATCTGTAATGCTCCCAGACTCTTGGTGCCTCACAAATGCATAAGATGACAATTCTCTGTGCTGTAATGATTACAAGACCCCAATCTTACACTGACAGTATATGGCTAGACTGCAGCACTTTCACAATCATTAGACAAGTAGATAAAAAAACTTAATAAGGAAGCAAAAGAGAAGGGATGCAAACATTCAAGCAGAGTAACTGAACTGAAGTTTGCTACCCCTTCTTGGTTCCCACCTTCTTCTAGTTCTGAAGGTTCACAAGATACCAGACCTTAAATTAATTTTAATAGATGTTTATTACATTTTCTCTGGCATTCAAGGTGTCCTGATTTTAATGATGTCACATGATGTATTTGGTTTGAGTATAAGCAGCCAGGGCCATCCCTAGGGGAGCGAGGGGTCCAGGGCCAATCGGCCTGTGGGGGACCCTGTGCCCTCCTTGCCGGTGGGGGGGTCCTGGATCAGAGGTTGGGCTCCATGCTCCAGTCCCTGGGCTGGCTGGCCCAGAAGCTGGGCTCTGAGCTCCCGCCATGCCCCTGGGCCAGCTGGCCCACAGGCCGGTGCAAAATTCTCTAAGTTCCCCCTCTTCAAGCATCTGACGAAGTAGGGTTTTTCTCCCAGGAAGGCTCATGTGATAAATAAATTTGTTAGTCTTTAAAAGTGCTGCCAGACTCCTTGTTTGTTTTGCTGGATTAGACTAACATGGCTACCCCTTTGGAACATGCAACTATTCAAGTTTTACATAATCAACTTCCAATAAAGACATAACAAAACATTAGAGCAGGTAATAACCATGTCTTAAGCCTTAATGTTTTTTTCATGCCAGAGTGAAGAAACATTTGTATGGGTCCAGTGCAAATGTCTTCACTGCTCAACAGAAGGTGTGTGTTGCCCATGTCACACTGTGACCAACTGAAAGAAGATACAAGTCTGCTGCAGGGCTAACTACAGTCTCACTTCATTCGTTCATGCTGTAAAGCTCACTTTTTTACCTCTATAGGTCACCATTACATTCTCCAGTGTGTCAGTCAAGATGACAGTTGTTAATTTCAAGACTTGTATGTTTTCCTAAGCACATATATAAGACAAATCATCAAGAAGACATATTTCCCAATCAAGAATCATTACTGCTTCCCGTGTTCTGCTAAGAGTGCCAATACTCTACTTACCTGCACCATAAAGTACAGCCTCCAGCACACTCATCAACATCCAGAAGCAGTACTAAAGGTCAAATGGTGGAGACTAGCTGTCTGCCATCACTAGCATGGAAGAAAAAGGAGAATGATTGGCTGCATAAGGTAGGGGTGGGGCATATACTCTGTCCTCTGCTTCATGACCATAGCACCCTGACCTCTCACCCTATTATTCCATTCCAGAGACACATAGGACCTGCAGAAAATAATTAAGGACAGTGGTCTTTGGCCAGTATGCCATGGCACACTGGTATGCCATGAAAACTATCCAAACGTCCTGTGAAATTTTCTACAAAGGCAATGAAAATCAATATAAAACATTGTTTCATCTTAAACAATATTCTATCCAACCAAAATTACAACTCATAAAATTCATGGAAACTAACCATCAAATTGAAAGCGAGGGATTGACCTTCTAATTCTAAAACAGGATGACACTAAATGTAGGAGACCAAAGGGCAAAACTGAGATATGTTTTTTTTTTTCTGGTGTATTTGAAATATCAACGCATTTGATCCTTCTTTAGCTTCTTGTATGAATTATGTTGCAAATCTCTCTACTAAGACCATAATGATAGCAAAAGTAAGTAAATATGACTTTTATGAGCAATGTATTCAGCTGAAAAAAGTGAGCATGCCATAGAAGTGTTTGTCTCATTGAAGTGTGCCATGATACTGGAAAGGTGGGAACCACTGATTTAGGAATAAACTCACTAAGAAAATTACATATCGATAAAATGCGTCTTTTTTCAAAATACATTCACTGTGATGCAATATAAAATAATCTAAAGAACATTTCTATACAGACTGGCCATATCACTAAAAATAAGGTAGATTTCTCAGTCAGTACTGACAGCAATAAAATTAAACCTGTAGAATTACCACACTATATTATTCTCTCAAGCTAAAGAGCACTACAGTGTAATGTCATGTACCTTAATCCCTAGAGCAACTATACGTTCATCTACTAGACACAGAGGTGTTAAACTTAAGGAAGGGGAAAATTGAAGGGACTCTGTACAGTAACCTCCACTTCTGGGCTAGTGTGAGGACTTCATAAATTCACAGACTCTCACCAAGAGTATAATCTATGATAAAGGGAATTCACACACATTATGAAATATATGTTTTCACACATACCTAATTTTTCATGGGTGGGCATAACCACATTGGTTTCAGACAGACACATGTATGTGTGAGAGAAAACAAGCAAACCTAAAGCACAGATACTAGAACAAAGCAATGAAGGCTAAGCAATTTTTTAAAAATATGTCCCTTCTACTTATAACTGTAAGTAGGACTACAAAAAAAAAAAGAAAAGAAAAGAAACATGGCATAAGACTTTGAAAGCAAAATATACAGCAGCTTTTCCCCTATACTTTAAGCTAACCCCAAAATTCTGTTTCCTATGAAAACCAATTAACACAACGAATAGTTTAAAAATGTGTTGGATTATGTTTTAGTCCAATCCCTGGATCTACTTGCAGCACCACCCCCAAAAACAAAAGAAAGTTTAGTTTCATGGAACCCATACCCCACCAAGACAGATGGACTACTGGTTTTAGTCTTAAGATGAGCAGAAAAGTTGTTTGGTTTTCACAGAGACTTATCTCCATCCTCAAACACTTAGAGGAAAATAAAGTGATCAGGAACAGTCAGCATGGATTTACCAAGGGTAAATCATGCCTGGCCAATCTCATTTCCTTCTATGATCAGATGACTGGTTTTCTGGATGCAGGAAGAACTGCTTATTGTGATATACCTTGATTTTAGCAAGGCTTTTGATACAGTTTCCCCACACCATTCTCATTGGCAAATTAAGGAAGTATGTGTTGGATAGGTGGACTATAAGGTGGATAGAAAACTGGCTAGATCAACGGTTTCAGCGTGCAGGAATCAATGGTTCCATGTCTAGCTGGCAACCAGTCACGAGTGGTGTGCCCCAGGGGTCGGTCCTGGGGCCGGTTCTGTTCAACATTTTCATCAATGATCTGGATGATGGAATAGACTGCATTCTCAGTAAGTTTGCGGATGACACCAAGCTGGGGGGAACGGTAGACACGTTAGAGGGCAAGGACAGGATTCAGGGAGACCTAGATAAATTGGAACAGTGGGCCAAGAGAAATCTTATGAGATTCAATAAGGATAAGTGTAAAATCCTGCACTTGGGACAAAAAAACAACCCATGCACTGCTACAGGCTGGGAAACATTCAGCTAAAGTAGCAGCAGTGTAGAAAAGGACCTGGGGATCATGGTGGATGGGAAGCTAGATATGAGTCAGCAGTGTGCTCTTGCTGCCAAAAAGGCCAATGGCATACTGGGCTGCATCAAAAGTAGTATTACCAGCAGATCAAGGGATGTGATCATTCCCCTCTATTCTGCACTGGTGAGGCCCTATCTAGAATACTGTGTTCAGTTTTGGGCTCCCCACTACAAAAAGGACAGGGACATGCTAGAGAGAGTTCAGAGGAGGGCAACCATAATGATTAAAGGGCTAGAGCACAAGCCCTATGAGGAAAGACTGAAAGCATTAGGCTTATTTAGTCGCAGAAGAGGAGACTGAGGGGGGATTTGATAGCAACCTTCAACTACTTGAAGGGATGCTCTAAGGAAGATGGAGCTCGACTGTTCTCGGTAGTAACGGAGGACAGAACGAGGAGCAATGGTCTCAAGTTGCGGTTAGGGAGGTCAAGGCTGGATATTAGAAAAAACTTTTTTACTAGGAGAGTGGTGAAGTCTTGGAATGAGCTGCCGAGGGAGGTGGTGGAATCTCCATCTTTGGAGGTGTTTAAGGCCCGGCTGGACAAAACCCTGACTGGGATGGTTTAAGCAGGAGTGGTCCTGCCTCTGGCAGGGGGTTTGACAAGATGACCTATGATGTCCCTTCCAACCCTATGATTCTATGATCTATGGGAGAAAGTTGAATAAGGATGCATAGTTATTGCAAGATTTTGCACTCTTGATGGGGATGAGATTGCGGGCCTGTGACAAAACATTATTCCTTTAGCTTTAGTTAATAACATATTGATGTATTTGCTTGATGCTCTTAGTTGCCATCATTACACGTTACTTCACTTCAAAAAAGAAAGATATAGAGCCTAATCTGACGCTTACTCTGATCCTCAGCGGAATTAAGTTTACACTGCATCCCCCTTGCCCTTCGTTGCTGGAGGGGTGAGAAAAGGGGCATCGTGTATACAGATTTCAATTACAATGCCATCAGTTGTTAAATAAGGAAGGTAAAGAGAGGAAAGATGTAGGAGGGGGTGCTCTGAACTGAGTGGAGATTCTGATTTGGCATTGGAGCCAACTGTAACATTCCCCCAGGGTACAATCTGAACCACTGAACTGCTGTGTCACTTCAATTCTCCAAGCCAGGGTGTCTCTGACACTGCTCTGAGAATGAAAAGCAACTTCTCCAGGGTCTACTCACAAAGTCAATTGCATGTAAAGGCACATCCAGCACAGTTACATGAATGCTCTCCCAGCAAGAGCCCTGCATGGGTACAAATATGTGGATCCACATCCAACCTGCATCCTTGAGAAATGGTACGTGATTATGCACATTGCATCCATGGATATAATGAGGGTATCTGTGGATTTGCAAAGCTCTACTCACAGCCACTCATGATACAGGGCAACATCAGCACAGCCCTCAGACAACTGCCCACTCCAGAAATGTGCACCTTACACTGTTCAAAGCACCCCAAATAATGTAAGCTCATGAAAAACTCACTGGTCCATCAAAGGGCACTGAGTACTTAAAAGCCTTTGATAACCAGCATAGAGATTCACTAGATAAAAGCATCCCAGTTTAGATAAACAATGAAAAGTTTATTAACTAGAAAAAGACGGATTTGAAGTGATAAATGCATAAATTGGTTACAAAGGAAAATAAAAGGATAAAAATCACAATCTAATTCCTAAACTTTACCAAGTTAAGTAAAATCTGAACACAAAAAGGTGTCCATCACCCAAAAACTTTCAGCAGTCCATGCTAATTGGTAAGCCATCCAGTTGGAACCAATCCTCCCAGTTTAACGATCATTCTTTGTCTGTCAGATGATCTTGCTACTGTGTGTAGATATGTGGGGAAAAAAAGGTAATGGGGAACCATTGTCTCTTATTTTATACCTTCCTTCTCTGAAGGATTACACACACACACAGACCCCTGCTGCTGCGCAATCAGTCTGTGCCATGTGTGTTATTTGAAATGTCTTCCAGGTGAAGTGTAAATTTTTTGTTCATACCTTCTGCATACATGAGCTATAAAATGCAAATCTTTTGTTTACAGTCCCTCAATAGCAAATGGTTACTTTAGTAGCTAATTGTTTCCTAACACAAACAGTCAGTTCCTCATTGACACTGAGTTGCTATAATTCTTGGGGACAACAAAAGACAACATATTTCAGGCATGGTCTATGCTAGAGAGTTTTATCTACCAAAGTGAGCATTGGTCCAGAAAACAGAGGTGGATTATACAATCAACCTCCCACCAACAGAACTGCTGTTCTTTTCCCCAACAAAATAAAACCACCTTGATGAGAGATGTAGGGCTTTTATCTGTTTAGTTATGGCTTACATCAGTGACGGGACTGTCACTCTTGCCAATTTCACTGTTCTAAGGCTGAAGCAGTGAAAACGACAAGAAAGCCCAAGGGAGCCGCTGCAAGCAGGACAGCTGGTTCCTGCTACCACCTGGGCACCGGAGGAGAAGCCTGGACTGTGGCAAGCCCAGGAGGCTGGTTCCTACTTCCAGCAGGGAGTAGAATGAGAGGCCTGGGCTGCTGGTTTCTGCTCTTGGCTGGAAGCTGGGGTGAGAAGTCCAGACGCTTCTCCAGGTGCTCAGCCCCATCAATCACTTGGCTGAACCATGACACTAAAATGGCTGCCTATTCCAGCGGATAGGGGGAAATAGAGAGGTCCCAGGCAGCTTCCCTCCAGCTTCTGGCAGGGAAAAGGGAGGGAAAAATTCTCCTGCAGCTTCCCCAAGCTCCCAACTGGGACCCTAGTGCAGTGGTTTTCAAATCATGGTTTGGGAGCCAGTACTGGGTCACAGACCCTCCAGAACTGGGTCACGGCACCCCCTGCTGCTGCTGCTGCTGCTGCCAAAAGACCAGGCTGCATTGCTCAAAGATTTAGTTGTTGAGTCAAGGGCATAAATGATTTTTTTCAACTGCATCCCAAGAAAAAAAGTTTGAAAACCACTGCCCTAGTGGGCAACCCACAGCTCCCTCTAATCCCCCTTACTTCAGAGGAATTGCTCCAGGTGAAGACACACTCCATCAACAGCAGGAGGGCAGTGTGGGCATCAGTTATCACTGTAATTACAGCAGTTGCTATAAGCCAACCTATGTTAGGTTGATTTGGGGTTTTTTAAAGTGTACACAAGGTCTCTGTAATCAACATATATCAAAACTGTATAAACTCCATACACAGAGTTGATACATACATTTTAACAGGACAGTCATACTCAGATTACACATTTTCCAATTATTCCTCATGAGGAATATATTTTTTTTTTACGTAATATACAATAACCATAAAAAGTGATGAACACAGCACAGGGAAGCAAAATGCCATATACTGATTTCAATTATATTGCCACCAGTTGTAATACAAAGAAGGTGGAGAGAAGGAAAACAAATGTAGAACAGGGTGCTCTGAACAGCATGAAGATTCTGATGTTGGCACTGGAAGTATTTGTGAGCTGGTATATTGATGTCCTTGGCTATATTTAACATAGAGAAACATGGTAGTTATCAATAACACATTTTTTTTCATCTCGCTTTACCTACCCAGTCTCACCTATAGGTGGTGTGGAATGTGACATCGATAGGAAGGGTAATAATTTCTAACAATGGTAGGACTGGACTAAGTACTTTAACACATTTTCTGAATGTTGTTTTATCAACCTGGTCTAAAATCAAGGGAAGTAGGTGGTAGCTGTTCTGCCAAAGGCCATGGATCTGATGGTTTGGGAGTTCCTGAAGCTATTTATCCAGAAACACCTATGCTAGGCTGTGCCCATCTGGAGACAAAGCTCCTTATGTTCCAAAGGGGCAGCCCTATTAGTCTAGTTCAGTAAAACAAACAAGGTTTATTTCTTCCCACTCTGTAAGTTCCCTCATCTTCAAAGAGTCTGATGAAGCAGGATTTTCTCCCACAAAAGCTCATGTAATCAATAAATGTTAGTCTTTAGGTGCCACCGGACAAAAGCTAGGTATGGCACACAAGAAGTTTTCCAGGTCTTTCAGGCAGATTCAGACTACACTGTCCATTTTTGTCCAAGAGCAAATGCGATATCTAATCTGGTTAAACTTCAACTGATTTTACACACACTTTTAATGGTACTAGGTGAGCTTTGGTCTGCAGCCTGAATACATGCTCCCAGAGGGGGAAAGATCATGTGCATACCTCTGTAATCAAAGAATGCAGATATAATTATGATACCAAAAGAAGATATATTTGAGAAAAATCAGAATTGATTTTATTTTTGCCTCACACACACAAAAGGTACAACAGTGAATTCTCAACCATAAAACTCTTCTTTCAGCATACAGATTTATTTTTTCCTCAAACTACACACATCTCTAAGAAAAGGTCTCAGTCACAGTTTCCTTCCACATACACCCATACCCAAAGTTACAATAAAAAGTACTATGACTGGAGCCTATAGAGCTGGTTACTACCTTAAAGATATCCACTAAGGTACAAAATAAGATTAACAAACCTGATTTGTGATGTGTTAAACAGCTATTCGGTAAAGTTAGACAAAGCACTAGAAAACTCCACAGGAGAGTAAAATCTTGCAGAAGCAAAAGACTGATTTAGTTGACCTATCAAGTCTTTTTCACTGAACTGCTATATCACCTATTCTCATGACCTGTAACTTTACTTAGAGATAGTATCATGGCCTTACTTAAATCAGCAGACAAAATTCTTTAAACTTCATTTTTCACTAAAAATCTACAAACAAATGGCTTGCAAACTCTTTTCATAATCTGTTGCAAACTGTTCTAGAACACATTATCTGCAGAACAAGAACTAAGCACTCAAGAGGTTTTTTAAAGTATTACCTTAAATGACTTCGGAGCCTAAGCCCTGTCTTCATAACTGATATGCATTAGAAACCCAAGTCCTGCTGACTCTCAATGAGATAAAGGTTTCTGAGCGTGTAAGGTACTTCTGAAAAATGGAACTTAAGATTCTACATCACTTAGCCTTAGCACACTGCGTGAATTTCTTGATTTGTTCTACTTCCAGATGTCAGGGTTGATCCAACTTTTCAAAAATAATTTAAGAATGAGAATTACCTCTATTTAGTTTTCACCAGGTAATATTAATATTTAATCAGAGATGTTCAAGAAATTTCTGTGTACAACATCTCAGTTTCCCACAAAGGTATTAGTGAAGTAAGTGAACAAATGGTCTAAAATTTGCAAACAAAAATTTTAAAAAAAGGAAAAGACATTTAGACATTTTAAAGAACTGCAAGTTCTACTTTTATTCTTTAATAACTTTCTATTAAAAACACTTTTTTTTAAATACCAGCAATCACAAAATAGTCTATGTAAAGACATCTGAACCAAAATTCATTCTGGTATGAATTTATAAGGACATGGAGGGGAAAGGAGCTCAGTGACACAGTAATTTAGGGTACAAGTTCCCTCTGAAAAAAACACAGTACAAATCCCAGTTCATGTCACAAGTTAACATTAATTCCACAATATCTTTCAGACCTCCACTTAAGTACATCATGAACAATCATGGGATCTCCCACAATTCACTGCATCGCTTCAAGAGACACCCAGGTCAGGAACAGCAGAGATGTTTCAGGCCAGAACTGAGGGACATTAGCAGTGCTTTGCAGGAAGCTTAGGCAGTACACTTCACTTCAAAAGAACATTTATTTTTAATATTGCTAAAAACAGATCTTTATTTATAAATCTTATAATATGCTCTGAGAGCGATGGATACACTGGATTAGACACCTTACATACAGTGACGTATGACTGGTTCAGCCCTGCTTCAGAATGCTGAATGTTTATACGGTAACTTATTTCCTGTCCCTATCCACCAAACTAAGATAGTTGAAGGGGAAGCGCTCTCTCTGAGCCTCACAGTCTGCCCACACTGGTTCCTGCCTAAAAGAGTTCTCACAAAGCTACTGCACTGTGTATAAATATTATCCTGCAAATTAATGTTTAATCACAGACAGACAGCTAAATGGACATACACGAAAATGACAATTTTATGAATGGCTTCATAAAAATCTTTATTCTGGAGGCAGGAGAACTTTGAGTCACTGTGTTAACAATGAAAATAAATTAACAATTAAGAAAGGAATTAGAGTCTGAGACTGCTCCTATTGAACTCAGTTGCCATTGACTTTGGTGGTACAGGATTAACTCCTTAATGAAAGGTGAAAACTGACAAAGTAATCTAGGGGAGCAGGAGAAAATGTTATTTGTCAAAAGGTGAAACACCTGATAAATCCCAGCTCTGCAAACTATACATTATTTTTTAGTGCACAGATGGTTCAAGTGTGTGGTAAAAGAACAAAAATGCAGATTCCCAGCACTCAGTGCTTCTGAAGTGAAAGAGTTCCGGCTTTCAGTTGGTTTTTTTTTTGTTTTGTTTTTTAAATCCACTCTTTCTGGCATTGCTTTGGCTAAGAGGATCCAGGTGAAGCTTTCCTCCCCTCCCCCACAAGTCCAAAGAGTTCATAAACGTTATCTGAGATGCTTTCCAGAAACAAACAGCAAATATAAGGTATGAAGTGACGATGAGGAATTCTCACTAGCATTGCACAGAAATCATCAGCTATAACTTTTCTGATCTTTCCTGTGATAGACTGCAGCTATGGTGTAATGTGTTGAAAAAATGGCAAATGGTCTTAACACTTTTGGGAAATGCTTTATTTTGCATCTCTTAGATTTCTATTACTATTTATTATATGTATTACTGTAGCACTCAGGATGGTTAACTTATCTGATTGTATTGTGATTAATTATCATGGATATACTTACTAAGACCTTATTTAAAATGGAATTAGCAGCAGAATCATCTTTTTTGATTAATGGAAAATTGACATGCTATTTTCATTTTTAACACTCTGTTTATGGGGTCCTGGAGCAAAATAGTTAATTTATTCTTCAGTTTTTTCCAGACTGAAATTGCCTTTGTCTGATATAAGGAAGGGTGATGATATTCTTCTTCCTTAAGAAAAATAATTTAAAGGCCAAAAAATAGGATAGTCATACAACTTGTTAAATATCATTCATTTCCACTTTTTTGTATCTGGAACCAAAATATCCCCAGTGCCCTTTCCTTTGAAACTGTAAAACAGTTAAGAAGCAGGATTAAAAGCAAAGTCTCCCACTTCCCAGTCCAATGCCAATTCAAAGGACAATGCCCATCAAGGCAAGTCATTTAATCCCTCTGAGCATCACAGAATTGGAGAAAGAGTGCAGAAAAGTGAATAGTATTCACCCTTCCTGTATCTGCCAACAGCTTCTCATTACCTGTTTTTGTTCTGACAGCGGGTCTGTTTAAACAACAACATATTTGGGAGTCCCAGATAGATGGTAATCAACCTTAATATATGTGTGGGATGGAGGACCCAATGCATCTCAAAATAATTCAGCAACAGATTTATTCCTCCCTACACTGTACTCCAACCCATGTTTATAAAATAGGCATTTAAGACACCAGTCAGTGTCAGAAATGTAAGGTATGCCCCATTTCACTTCTGCAAATGCTATGGAGCTGTCCAAAAATAAAGCACTTTTGGAAGAATTTAAGCATTAATAGAGCCAAACCACTGTTTCATGGAATGGATGGCCTTGCCACAATTTCATCTCCCAATCTATCTAGAACCCTGGAATTCCCAGACAATTATTGATTTTGAACTTTTATTTTTACATTTTTGACTTGACTGAAACAATGATTTCAGTACACACACAAATATTCCTAGTCTATCTGATCTTCAGTATAATCCTGCATGTGTTCTTCCGACATTTAATACACGCCACAGTCTTTTGTCATTCTAAGACTAATTTCACAACCAACTAGTTATATGCTGTAAATGGACTGGAAACAAACAAAGGAAGTGTGAAAACAAATGCAAGTAAAGTAGTATTCAAAATGGAAAACATCTGACACCCTATTTTGTTACTACCTAGTACAACTTAAACAAGAGTTAAGGTATCTTAAATATTCTTGCTCCTACTACTGCTTTCAGGGAGATGACTGAATGGGTAGCTTAATATAAGCTCTAAATAACTATAATCAGTACTGGAAAACTGCTTACAAAAATACAGTCTCCAGGTGCTAGCCATGCACTTCCAGCCTTAATCATCCCTTTCCAGTAAACTGCTATTCAGCTTGCAAAAACACTCAAACAATGTTTGAAAAGATAATGGTTAATCATTTATTAATACTACAACTTTTGAATCTGGCCTATAACTTACTATATCATACTAGTGAGAACACAGTGAAGTAAGCAGTACTAGGGAATTTCAACTTGGAAGTGCATGTAGTATATACTGATGCTGCCCTTTACCAGCATTTTAGGGAACCTAACCATGCTCCTGCCCAGCATCACACTATATTGAGTTTCTCTGGTCCCTGCTGTCTCCCCTAACCCAGCAAAACCAAGTACAATCATAGAACCAGGAGTGATGTTAGCCCACGGTTTGCCATCCCCAGAATGTCCACATCATTCATAAAGCTAGTAATATAAAGACAAAAAGGAAATACCATGAGGAGGGGAAGACCAGGATACAGCAGAACAATCACAGGATAATAATCAGGGCTAGATCTGAAAATGACCTTGGTTGAATGTTTTTTATCCTATCACTAATTACTGAACCATCCAGTCTCCTAAATTAGGAGGATATTTCATCTGTTGTTTTCAAAACTCTTTTCCTTGTTGACTTATTGTGGTCTGAACCTGAATTCCATACTTCCTGTTGATGACTATACTGCAGCCTAAATATAAACACTTTGCACTACAATGTTTCTGCCATCTGCAATAGTTTCCTTTCTTTTCTGTGGATGAGGACTACTATTTGATCTAAGTAAACTAGATTTTCAGCTGTTCATTATCTTATCTTCCATAATTTTGTTCAATGTACTAATATGTGTACTGTGTGTGTGATTATTTACAGAATTTTTGCCCCCTGTGGTTAAGTAACTGTTTCAGGCATTAACACTCATGTAATTAACTTTTAATCTGTTTGCCTTGGCAACAAATGCTTTTCTCTCCCCCCTTAGACTGGCTTCCACAGAAGTTGTACAGCCATAGGATACATCTATTCAGCAAAAGGAGTTGTGCAGTACTATAAAGCATAACTAAGGTCTTTCTGAGAGCTAATTGTGCTTCCTACAAATTCCCCTTTCAGAAATTGACAGGGTGTTATTCCTTTAAAGTGCAACTACTTTCCTGTCCCAACCCAACTTTGAAAAATCTATCAAGCATGGACAGCACAGAGGAAATTCTGTACATTTGGAAAAAGTGGGATGGAGGCTTTCGCTTTATGCGAGTGGACTATGGAGCAGTCGGGAAGGTGAAATCTACTAGATCCAACTCAGAGCATCGAACTGCAACAACAGACCCTCCACAGAAGTTGAATGGGATGTTGCAGCTATCGGAAAGCTCCCCAGCGTTCTTTGTCAACCTATCCTGAGAACTTAACCATGCACATGAGAGAAGCAAATGCAACCCTGTCAGGCCTTTCTGCCAAGACTCCCCTTGCACAGTTCTATTGCAGGGTTTAAGTGATGTGGCTGGCTAGTGCCACACGGCAGGTTAACTTCACCCTCAGTGGACACAAAACAAAATCCTTTTTTGATGAGAGGAGGGAGGATTTTGTCAATGGGAGAAACAGAAGCAGAATTATGAAACAATCTATAGGCTTCTAGAGAGTTTGTAATGTTCCATTTATTTTCCATAGAGACAGAATAGACAATTTCCCTTAAATAACTAAGCTTTTGACCCAACTACTTTAGAATATAAATCAGCGCTATGGCATTATATGATTCACACAGGAAGCAATCTACTGATCCAGACTTCTTTTTGTCAAGTTACTTGAACATGATGTAGCAGTATTAACAAAGAGTAGAGAAGAGACAGAGAAAGAAGGTCATCAAATCCCGTTGCCCTACCAATGTTTAGCAATAGCCATGATCAGTTTTTTTTTTTCCTTTTCTGTTCTCCAGGATTCAGTCAATATCAAGACCATAGAATATAATTTAAACAAATATATATCCCTAGGTTTCACAAAGCACAGAACTGTAGTTTTTAAAAGTACTAACGATCAGGTAACACATTGCAATGAGGTTTTTTCCCCCCTCATCTTTATTCATTCTTTCAATCTCACTAGCACATGTGATATTATAGACATCCAATCTTTTATTCTACCTATAGGCTCAACACTGTAATTGATATGATTTTTATTTCAATTGAATATCTTTTCTGTATATTCAAAGAAACTGTCATGGTCTGCTTGCCAACATCAGAGTTGAGTATCTGGACTTTACAAAATAACTATGGCTAATCTGAGATCACCCACCACAATTATTATTTTAAATCAAATCTATGGCACAAAGTGGAATGTCAGTAACAGTCAAATTTGGTCTCAGATCTGTGTAACTCCAGTTAAGTAACGTCACTCCAGTTTTCCCACTGATATTGCTGAAATTAGGACCTGCTTAACAGACTATAAGGCTCAGAGCTTCTTGCTTTTATGATGCTGGAAGTTCAATTTAGTTCAAAGTTAGACATTAAAAATATTGCAGCAGCCAAAATGTTGGTTTTGTGGAAAGAAACCCAGCTAAAAATTGACTATTTACAGGTCAGCTGATTAAATAAATCATAGGACGGTTAAGATTTTTCTCATAGAGATGACAGCCCATCACTAACTATGAAAAAGTTAGATCAGATGGGCCAGCAGATGGTGGGAGTGGATGGCACCCGCGGAAGGTGAGTGACCAGTGGGCATTGTGAGGGACCAGCAGACAGTGCCAGTGGACAGCACGACTGCACCCAGAAGTGGCAGAAGACAACTGGAGGGGACTGGCTGAGGGTCCTCCCGCCTTGAGAGGTGAATGCTAAAACTGTGATGATCAATATGAGGGTAATGGATAAGTAAAGAACACGCTCTACATACACTGCAGTGGAGTTAGTTCTGCTCATGGGATTTTGTGTGAACCCTGCCCTGAACAGTATCACCAAACCAGTGCTAGTTGATATAGCCTCTACTATTCTCTTTATGTTACCATTAAAAGTTTTATGTACTACAGAGACTCATGATTGTGAGAGGGGACATATTGCCCTCTAGGGCACCCAGTGAATAATGTGTGATTTTCCAGGAGACTGGGTGGGGACTCAAGCCAGCTGGTGTTGTAACATTCCTAGGAATCACTAGATGTAGAACCCGGCCCTTTGCTGCTGCCATCTTGGCCTGGCAGAATGGGTACATTTTTCGGAAAGCTCATGCAATAAATAAATGTTAGTCTTTAAACATGCCACCAGACTCCTTGATCGTTTTGCTGAACTAGACTAACACAGCTACTCCTTTGGAACTCATGAAAAAGTCTTGTGTGATGCCAAGCTGTCTTTCTGTAATTTGCTTAACAATCATTCACTACAGAATATTATATTTTATTTTTAAAAAGATGAAACAGCTAAGTTAAAGGAAATGTATGTGAGATACTTTTACCATCTGAACTTGTGAAAGACTAGACCGAGCAGGTACAAAGGTCATTTATGAAAGATCAGTTCATGGAAACATTAGCTTCCAATGTCTTCATGCAGCCTGATTCTCCTCTCACGAACTTGTTTAAAAGTGGTTTATCTCTAGTAATTTCAAAAGTGTTATTCCACATTTAAGTTTTTGGGTCAAGGCTTTAATCTTATATTTTTATGAATGAGCTTTGGGTGCCCATTTTGGTAAAATCTGTACCTCACTCATAAGAACTCATGTCTGTTTTCTCTCATTGTTAAAATACAAAATGTAACTGTGAATTTCCTTTGAGGCTTGTAAAGGCAGTAGAAACTATCATACAAGACAAAGGATTTTGGTAGCCTTAACAGAAGGGCTTCCTTAATTCAGTGTCACATAATTATTTTTAAAAGGAAGATGTCAGCACAGCCTGAGAAATTCTAGCTTAAAACTTTCCACTCCCCCCCCCCAAACATTTCAGTTTATTCACAATGAGAAGCATTATTTTACCATTTGTGTTCTCCACAAAATTAAAATTTAATAAATTTTCCTTTATCAGAACAAGTAATATTTCTTTGATTAAAACTTGGAATGCTCTATAAGGACTTTTTTGGTACCACTGATCTAGTGACTAGTAGTAGAGTCCAAATAAAGCTTTTTAGATCAGTTCAGTTTATCATTATTCATTTCAGCCAAGGAACCTCTAACATTCATAAGCAGGTAATAAGGCAAGCTGCTGTTCCCTACCCATGTTTTGATCACCATAAGTATTTTTTTTAAATATTTATGGCCTCTTGATACTTATTTAAGCTACAATACTTCCATAAGCATGCATTTCAATCTCCTCTAAATAGAACACAATACATCAGGATAGAACTGAGAAAACAACTTGAAGGGAGGAAGCATCAAGAATTCTTTATTAAGTACACATACCATTCAGTTGCATTTTCTATTACTGGTTTTTACTATCAATATGGACAACATATGGATATTACGAATATTCTTTATTTGCTCCTCCAAGGTGCAAAGCACACAATCTCTGATCCAAAACACAGCACTTACATACTTTTACTATATTAGTGGCCCCACTGACTTCAGTAAGACCACTTGCACTTAAAGTTAATAACCTGCTTAAAAGCTTGATTGAATCATGGCCACAACATCAGCATTTTTCAGATTTATGCCCCTAGCATCCAAAGGCTTCCTCAGCAGTCACACGATCATTTTCTTAAAACAGTTAACTCTGAAATGACAAACCACACTGACTTCAGCTATGGAATATGCAGCAGCCAGTGAACTACAAAGGAACTAATATTTTGTTTATATGAGAGAGATTTTGAAGAAGAAATCCAGAAAATATACCCCAATACAACTCTCTCTTTAAAACAGTACATTTCAGAATTTCCCATGAGTTGTCATGTTATCTTTAACTTCTATTAATCACCTCTAAACCATATGAACACCACTGTTGGATACAGATCATCACAACTTTACTATCTAATCACATTCTTTGTTCACTTTAAGTGACAGACTTTAATTAGCATAGGAACAAAATATGATCTGTCACAAAGTGGTTATGAATCACTGGATATTAGCATCTGAATATAGCTTTAAAAAGGGAAGAATAGTTATTCTTTATATGGTATTTTGTACTCCACTATTACATAACCATACAGAGACCCCAAATTGGTTTATAAACCTCATTTGTTCCTATTGTTGACCACAAAGGGAAGTAAATTGATGATGTTTTGTAAAAAGGGAGGAAAAATAACATTTATATTATAACAAGAAAAATACAAAAGATAATTACGTATAAAAAAACCACAGTAATCAATAAAATTAAACAGTATTTTCACATTGTTCATTGCTTTATAGCATAATACAACACAGAAAACAATGTTTAGACAAACAGCCACAGAGGGCAAAGAAAAGAGGACAAAGACAACACAGTATGTCGGACATAGTAAACAGCAAAGGCCAAAGCCAAATTATATCAGATGCATTGTAGGACCACTCCTAGTGCCCCAACTCCAACAGGAGATGATATCACAATCCCTTCTTTTTTTTATTAAAACCTGTATGTTTCTAGACATGAAGACACAGAAAAGCTTAAAAACATGAAACAAGTAACTTAACCTTGTCAAGATCTGCTCATTGCCTGAAGCAGTAAGCTCTGCCCTGTTCATCTTAACACTAAACCCTATGCCATCCTAAGAGCGAGCATGATAATGACACAAGAGTGAGGGCCCTGGACACCATCTGAACTGTGCCAAGGAGGGGTTAAAGTAAAGGGGAATGCACCAGAACGCTGTTCTGGGGTCCCTAAAAATAGAATTATGGGGCAGAATGCAGCGTTCCCCCTTACTTTAACCCTGCCGCGCTGTGCTTCCCCTTCAGCCTCTCAGACTCCCCAAGCGGCGTGGCAAGCAGCAGCATGGCCAGGAGCAGCAGTGGCAAGCAGAGAGCACATGGCTTGGGGCTGCCAGGTTGGCTGTGAGCAGAGTGAAAAGAGAGATCAATTAAGAGCAGCTATCAGGCCAGCAGCAGTCAGGGCTGTAGCCCTGTACTGGTTCACATGTGCCACTTCCTCTCTGAGCCTGGCCATTCATGGTAAAGGAGCTGATTCCCCTCCCTGCGGGCACTGCTACAGGACAGATCTGCACCAGCCGGCCAGTGGGGGAGTTTCCAGTAGGGCCAGGCTGCCAGCTAAGGGAGCTGAACACATCTCCCCAGTTGAGTGCAGAGGAGGCAGCACAGCACGCCGCTGGGTAAAAGCTCATTTGCCTTGGGAGAGTTGCTGCGTCCTGCTCTCAGGCAGGGATTTTTTCAGTGTCTGGGCACCAAGGGCCATTTCTGCACTGAAGCAACCTGCACAGCCTGGTCCACAGCCACCAGCCCAGAGCATGCTCCTTCTCAGGCCAGCCAGGCTTCCCAGCCCCACAGGGGCCGGGGCAGATGAAGGAGGTAGAGACCCCACACACACACGGCCATTCATCACCAGAACCCTCAGGCAGGAGACTGGGTAGGGGCTGGGTAGTGGTGGAGGGGACTATGAAGGGCTGGAGTGGTGACTGGGTGGAGGAAGTAGGAGGGTGGGAATGGGGACTGAAGGGGGCTGAGGAGGGTCGAGTGAAGACAAGCAGCTGTAGGATGAGGGATTAGAAGGGCTGGAGTGGGGACTTGGGGGCAGGGATCCAGTGTGGATCCTAGTGGGACAACGGTGGGGCGATGTGGATTTGAGGCTGTGCTTCATTTGTGAGGAAAGAGCTGGTTGGGCTCAAGCAGTTTGTTTCACACACATAACTGGTTCCCGCACATGCATGAAGGAGGCCCAGACAATACGGGAACGGGGCCTGGTGATTAGGAGGGTCCCAGGACCTGTCAAAATTATACTTTAACCACTGGTGCCCTTAGTCTGACCCTGAAAATTACACCCATCTGTAATTATCCTAGGCTGTGTTCCAGCAGCACATGCAACCCCATCATGCAGTGCACAGGGAACCCCACTGTGTGATATGCCTATCAGCAGGAATCTCACAAAGAGCTCAATCTGCTCTGCAGGATACAAAGAAGATCCAATCTGAAGAGTGGTAGCCACAGACAAACCAGATACGAATATCAACATTCTCTGGTATTTATTAATTTCTCCTCTGGAGGTGAAGTGGAGAAAAAGGTCCTTAAAATGTTGCTGTTTCCTTTCCTTCTTTTGGCGGAATATGTTCCTGTGGTTTGTAATACATTTGAATTCAGTTTCCTTGTTCCAATTTTACTTCTCTATTTCTATCACAGCAAAATAATTTTGGTATCCAAGTGCATCACACAGAGCAGGCCTTCACCAGCAACATGTTCTGCACTATAGAAAGAAAAAACAACATACACTTAACATCACTGCCCCTTTTCACAGGCAAAGTTCTGATGCGATATTCTACAGCACTGAGGTTTTGCAGAACAGAGACTCAACCACTACAACAGTAAACAAAGCTGTTGCTTTGGGTAACCTTATGGTCAGCTGCAAAACTCACTTAGAATTCCACTGGAATAAAAGCAGGATCAGAACTGTTAACCTTCCTTTATGTCTAGCACCAGTTACCCCTGAACTGAGTTGCAATGCAATAAACCTAACTATGGCAGGTAACATTTATTTTCTATTTTATTTTCCTCCCATTCCCCCATCTTCAAACCGCCCAACAAAGTGGGATTTTCTCCCACAAAAGTTTATGCAATAAATTGTCAACGGAGGTGGCAGACATAATGGTCACCCCGCCCCCCAACATAGCCCTCTAGACTATGGAGCTCACAGGGAGGAGTGTTAAGTATCTATCTCCAGGCTATCCAGCTTAAGGGGAAGAGTGTTGGGGATCGGTCTTCCCTGGTGGGCCTCGGTCTCCTGTGTGGGTTTCTGCCTCCCTGGCTTTGTGTCAACAAGAAGCGGGGTGAGTTCCTATCCCCCCTGAGCAGTTTCTCGGCACCCCCGTCACTACGAAGGAGGGGTCATTGTCTGGGGTCCAAGTTTTATCATTGGTCCTGACCAGGATCCCACTCCTAATTGGCTATTTTTACTCTGGCTGGACAAAATTCTATTAAAACCCCCCTGTCTCAGCTAGCTTGTTGTTCTCCCACCCTCGGATGCTCAAGGGCACGTCGTGACCCGGGCGGACTGATCCCCCGACTGAGACAGGGAGTACCCACCCCCGAGACCCTCTTTTTTTTTGGGGTGTACACAGACTGCCGGCCGAACGATTAAGTGCTGAGATGCTGCAGCTGGTCTGCCTCCTCGCTTTGGGTTCTACTGCGGTCCTGGGACAGGTATTATAAATCGATATAGGCCTCCTACCTTCTCTTAATCATTCTACTTGGTACCATTTATATATAGTCTGTGATTGTAGCTTCTTCACCTGAGTTTTGCATAGTTTGTGTAGTTGTTGTTATTTCCTCTGTATCCTGCATAATCTTTTTATGATATAGTTGTTTAAGGTCTAGCATAGTTTTGTGTTGTTAATTTGCCAGGTGTTTTGTTAGCCATTTGTATTTTGCATCCTTCTTACTGTATAATTGTTCATTACTCTGCTTCTGCTCTCAACTGCTGGCCCCAAACTTCCCCAGTGTACACGGGGGGAGTGTGGGGGTTTATTTTTCTCTCATCTGACTTTTTTTCATTCTGCCGCCCACCCTTCTTGGCTAGCAAGGGGGAATGGCTTCCAGCCATTAGTAAATACGCGTTGGGTGGGCTGGTCAGTGCCTATACCGATGTCGAGGCAGTAAAAGGCCAGAAAAGTCCTTGACTTATTATGGCCACCCTCTTGTAGGTCATTAATCCATACTGTTATTTAACTATAAGTACTTTTGTAGGTTGTAAGTGTTTTGCATAGACTCTCATACTTTATCCTGTTGTTTGGCTGGAGGTGTTTTACAGGTGCTTTATATAGACTTTCTTGCTCCACACTGTTACTTGGTTATAAGTGCTTTGCATAGGTTTTTAGCTTTATATTGTCATTTAGTTACAAGGGTTTATTTAGATTTTGCTTTATGCTATTAGTTGGTTATAAGTGTCCTATGCAGACTTTTGCTTCATATTGTTAGTTGATTACAAGTGTTTTTGTATAGATCTCCTTGTTTTACACTGTTAAGTGGTTAAAGGTGTTTAAGGTGTCACTATAAAAGTAGCTTTTTTGTTTACTTGAACTGGTGTCTGTCTCATTGGTGGGTGTCGCCGGTCCAACCCAGTCACATCGTGAACCCGGGGTTAAACATAAATAAATTCATTAGTCTTTAAAAGTGCCTCCAGACTCCTTGTTTGTTTTGCTGGACTAGACTAACATAGCTACCCCCTTTGGAACTTTTTGAGTATCAGCGAAAACTACTGTATCTCAGCTACTGCTAGGTGGTGACTCAGCTCTATTTTTGGACCTTCTCATGGTTACGACCTATAATGGGACATCCTAGTTAGGATGATCATGCAGCCCGCCTTAACTAAGGAATGTTTACAAGAATGCAGCCTAAATAACATAACAACAGAAAACAGCCCAAAGCAAAGTGCCACTTTTACTCACAAATTTGCAACCTGAGTTGCTCTCCATAATGGGCTGAATATAACCACACATACCCTTGGAAAAATCTGATTCTTACCTGAATTTTAAAGCTGAGATGCAGGATTTTGGGTCAGACATGTCTCTACTAAGTATTAATAAACAGTCAACTCCTTTCAGGAGTGGATCATGAAGCAATTTACAAAGGCAGGCAATGTGTGCAGAAGCTGCTGGCCTGCATCCCCAGCCCAGGAAGAACTGACACCATGCCCAAAATCTGGGGCAGGCCCTTTCTCAATACTTCAGCTTTATTTCTTCATAACAAAACAAATCAATGCAAGCTCCACATATAAACCTGCTCTTTTCTTCAATCCAGGATCTTCTGAAGGGGCCTAGCTATCCCCGAGGCTCTTTGGTTTTGGATTTTGTTTAAAATTTCCCAAGAATTTAAGACTTTTTTTTTAAATGAATAGGTGAAAACCATAAAAACCAAAAGACAATTGGTTTTTAAGAGAGGACAAGGGGATGAGGAATGGCCAGTACCCATAGGAAGCAGCAGGTGGAAGGGGACAGAAACTTTTTGCTTCCTGCTGGCCTTCACTGCAGTGGGTTGGTGGTCTCAGCCCCGCCCCCCAATCTCACTATCCACACTGCACAGGGGAAACAAGTGAGGTTATGCTCTTTGTCCAGGGCCAGAAGGAGGTTCTGCTGACCAGGGAAAGCAGACCAAGTCTATCTCCTGGCTTTCTGACCATCTCTCCTCCCCACTATGCCGTAGGGATGCAAGACAGACAAGGGAGGTAGGTAGTAGAAAGCAGAAGCAAGATGAGCAGAGACCCCCATCCCCCAGCTACCACGACCTGACTTCCTGCCTCTGTTGCTCCCCAGTGCATAACACCAGCTGTCTAATACCTGCAAGGGTGGAGCTGGGTTTGAGGAGTTCCAGAACTTGCAAAATCTGCGTTTTAAATAAAGCATGTATGCGCATGTGCACATGTATGTATTTATGGAAGTAAAATATTTAAGTAAAATCTGAATATTTTTTTCAAAACCCAGGAATTTTTCAGGGAAATTGGGTAAAAAAAAAAAAATAAAAAATGAAGGGCCATTGCTGTCACCTACAGGTTCACAGTCTATCAGCCATGTTCTCGAGAGTCATCCTGCTCCAATGCCTGCCACAGGTGCTAACCAAATTTTTGCAGCTCTCCACCCCAACTGAGCCACTTGCTGACTTTTATCAGCACTTGAGTTATCTGAACTAGGAAGCAGCCAGTCACTCACAAAAAAGCCAGGCCTAACTTTCCTTAAAGGGGCAGATGCCCTATAAAAATGCTCGTACGAACAGGGACCATCTTTTGTTCTGCATTTGCACAGGATCTAAAAAGGTGAACTGGTTCATAACTAGCCATTATAGCAATAATACAAGCAATAAATATAATAAAGTGTAATACCACAGATAAGGAAAAAGTGGCACAGAAAGATTAAGTACCTTATTCAAGTCAGTGGCAGAGACAGGAATAAAATCCACACTACCCCTGACTCCCACTGCTTGTTTCCAGCTACCAGAATATCTTGCATCCCTAAGAACATTCATCACTTCCAGCTTAGTGAAACTCACCTGAAGCTTCCACGGGCATCATACAGCAATACACATCAATACCTTTTCAAAGTTAGTTTTATTTATATTACAGGAGCATCCAGAAGATCTAAACTGAGACCAAAGTCCATCAGCACAAGGCACTATACTAACTCTTGGTCAAACAGAGTCCCTCCTGCTCAAAGAGCTTACTAAATTCCTCATGTAGAATTACCCTCAGAATTTTTGCCCTTTTATCCCATTCCTTTTAGAGAAATTTCAAATGCCAATGCAAAGGGGCAAAAGTTTAGCCCAATAATTTAGTGTTAAGGCAGCTGTTTACTTAAGAGTGTGCAGATCTCAGCATCTGTCAGAAAACAACATTATTTACATCAGAGAATCTTGACTCTTCATATCAAGGGGTTATCACAAGCCAAGGTCTCCTATACCAAAAGAGACTATTTTCTACATTGATCTCCCAGTGGAAATATATACAAGTTGCTTTTAATACACAAAAGTTTTTAAAGCAATAACAGGACTAATTGGCTTTCCGTGGGGGGGGAACCATTTTAGTTATTTAAAAAAAAAAACCTTCAGTACTCTCCACTGGCAGAATAGCCTACATAGAAGTCTATACTGTGGATTTTAGCATATAAAAGTATAATTGTATTTATTTGTTGAATTTATATACAGTACCACCCACTCCAAGAGAATCCATGATCACCATCACCAGACAATAAACATGGCTGGGAAAGAACCCAATTAAAATAACACTGCTGTGAATCAGAGAAGAAACACTACATTCCACTCTCATCAGTGGGTGGGGAGATAGAGAGAGATGGCTTGTGACTATGGATGGGATTTGTAAACCTTAAAATCATCATAACTTGTTATAGTAAAATACGTTTTAAGTCGAAGCAAAAGTGAAAGAGAGGTCTTTAAATTAGACTTGAAGAGCAGATGTACTGTACCTTCAACATAGCAACTCTTTTCTAAGAGTGAAGCCCAACTTAGAGCAAGCTTTCTTTCTAAGACGGACTATGCACTGTGTGGGAGGGCAGAAGTATGCTGATACTAGCTCAAAAGAATATGCAGTAATACTGAACACTTCTGAACACTGAAGTTTAAAAGTCAGCAAACAAACAGTATCACACAGGCAGCCACCTCAGATATCCAAGTACTGAAACGAAACCAATTCAGCTTTAAAAAAAAAAAAAAAAAAGAGAGAAAGAACAGCTACATTTTACAAAAGTTGACGCCACTAACATAAGTTTGCTATCTTGCAGTCACACACGTTAATTTTAATGTATTTAGATAATACTAGAAATCCCATAAAAGGAAAAAAAAAAAATCTACGAAACAGTTCTTTCCTGGCACATATTTACACTTCCTAATTTCTCAGATTTCTCTCTCGTTTTCCATTGCTGACAAACAATTTACATATCTCTAAAACGTGTATGGCATTATGCAGCAACTGATCAGTCAGGCAAGAGCAAATATCTTCAAGGTAATAATTCATCTCTATCAACATCGTGTCAGACTACTCCCAACATTTGCGGTGGTTGGTGCCTGTGAGGTAGAATGGGCCTCCTGCCCCAGGCTACATCCCACAATAGCTGAGGAGTTTAGTCATTCCTCCCCCAAAGACCTATTCTCTAAGTGGAAAAAGCAGGATGGATACAATAAATAACTTTGTTGGCCTATGTCTACTCACAAATCCCCACCCACGACAGACACAACCAAAAATTATCTTGGCTGTGAGAAGAGAGCTGTAGAAAATAAATGAGTGCAGTAGCAATCTTCCACTGAGTTTCCATCCCTTAGATCAGAGGTTCTCAGCCAGGAGTTCATGTACCTCTGCGAGTATGCAGAGGTCTCCCAGGGGATACATGAACTTATCTAGATATTTGTCTAGTTTTGCAATGGGCAACAGAAAAAGCAGTAGTGAAGTCAGTACGAACCAAAATTTTATACAGCTAGTAACTTGTTTATACTGCTGTTTCACTATACACTGAAATAAAAGTATAACATTTATATTACAATTAGTTTATTTGTAATTATATGGAAAAAATGAAGAAGTAAGCAATTTTTCAGTAAGTGCCATGACAGGACCTCAGTACTCTGGGAAGGTTGAGAGCCAATATCTTAAATTACTCCTGATGAAAAAAGAAAGGGTTGACCTTAGAGACTTCCCACCTTCTCCAAACTCCTGCCAAAAGGAAAGGAGAGGGAAAGGTGCCAAGTAACAAACCTGCATCTAAAAGATAAACTGAAAAAAAAAAATTTACTATTTGAATCCCTGTAGCATCCACTGTGCATTAAGTGTTGTTCAAACATATCAGGAAAACCCCTAAAAAGCTTCCAGAGTCAATAAATGAAAATTCAGCAAATCAAATATTAAATTATTTAGATGTCTCTGGGGTTTACAAATATGCAAGAAATCATTATTATTTTTGAAGTGCTGATGATATCCTTGGTGATGTACATGGGACAAGTATTAAGACCACCTTTGCCCTGTATACTTGAGGTGGTGTGTGATTTTCTAAAACCACAAAATGTCTATATTGAACAATCTAAGACACAATTCATCTACTTTTGCCCTAAAAATGTTTGTGTAACACTTTGCTAAGCAAAGGATTTGTTAACTATTCTACTCCTAATCAGTTAAGAACAACTGCAAAGAAACCAGGTTACGTGCAAATTTTTTTTTTTTAAAGTCACATGATGTTGGTAAAATTCTATACGGGAAATTATAAGAAACCCTAAAGTGTAGCAGAACTGATCTTAAGTATGTACAATTACACCATACATCAATTAAATGTTAAGGTGCCATCACTGTCAACTACAGTGAGTAATGACTCACCTACATTTCCCAGAATATTTATAGTGACAGAGCCACTATTAAATCATCTTTTTATTTGTTGTAACTGAAGTCAATTTTCCAACATGCACTTACAGCTATGACAACATTGCAGCAAATACTGCATCATTTGGGTAAGCATTTTTACAGTTAATCACGTTCAGCATACTGCTTCTTCTGTAACAAGCCCAGACATACACGCTGAACTCCATATTCAACAAAAATGCTTTCTTGCCATGATCCACTAACACATGCACCATCCATACTGCATTCACAACAGCACAAACTTCACCACACATTTTACATTAGAGTAAATATTAAAAATCTCAATGCTTCCGTATTACTAAAAGCATTTTTTAAAAAGATCCCTAAAAATAATCTCCATAAACTTGCAAAAGGGATATAAGTGTTACTAAACAAACTTATCATATGCCCAAATGCTGGTATCCAATTACAGCACTTAAGGCACTAATCATAAAGTCTAGAAAGAGATGCATCACATAAAACAACCTTAGATTACTGTTCAACAAAGCATTTTCTCCAACACCATATTGAAACAAACTAAACAATTTATTTTTATAAGGCTATGTATTTAATCTTTATTTGAAGCACCCATTAGTTTACCCTAATAGCCATCTGATTACATTATATAATAAATCTATAAATTAAAGTGATTACACAACTAAGAAGGTGTTTAAACACATTTTTTTAAAAAACTAAACTTATTTTTGATGTAATTGACAGCAATGGAGAGTGAATGGCTGCTTTTTATTCACCTTTCTGCCATAGACAATTTTTAAAAATATAGACTTCAGTCCTTCAAAAAGGTAAATGTCTCTAATACCCTGCCACTTGAACACCAGTAGCTAAAAATATCTGTATAACCAAATAACTGGGTATTCTCATGTTTCAAGCACTTTCAAAATACAAAATGAATGCAAATTGCTGGGTCCATTATGTTGATATAACTAGTTTTTTTTTATCAGACTTGAATGATACTCAGAAAAGGAACTGACAGAGGAAAACAGTTATCTGATCAGTACAAGTTACACCCACAGAGTGCTTGTGGTTAATGAAGAGCTCTGTGCAGTGGGAGGGAGGAAGACAACACACCAACAAACAAAGAACACACGGACCCTGATCCTGCAAGCAGCTCCATGAACACAGACTCCTGGGCAGAACCCCACTGAGGTCAATGCATACTCCCCACAGGCACGAGAGCCCACCTGCATTTAACCGCTCTCAGGACTGGGATCTCAGGCTATGTCTAAGCGTAAAACAATACAGCAACACAGCTACAGAGCTCAGTGCTCGCTGTAGTCACTCACTAGAGCAATGAAGTTAAACCTCTCTGAGAAGAGGTAGCTAGATCAACAGTATAGGACAGTGGTTTTCAAACATTTTTCCTTGGGATCCAGTTGAGAAAAAACAAAACAAAACACATTTACTTCTGCAACCCAACAACTACATCTTGGAGCAATGTATTCCAGTCTTATGGCAGTGGTAGCAGGGAGCTTCACAAACCAGTACCAGGACCCGACAAAGTTTGAAAACCAGCAGTCTAAGAAGTATTCTTCCATCAACCTAGTGCTGTCAACATGGGGGCTAGTTCAGCTTAATGTCACTCAAGGATACGAATTTTTCACAACCCTGAGCCATACTGCTGAATCCATTTAACTTTTAAATTTACAAGTGACCTTGATGAAACTGAATTTAAATATTAATTGAAATGCTTATTTTAGTGATCTGCACAATATTAGTTTTTAACCATGTCTCTTCCAAGCAAACATCACTTGGAATAAAGAGTACACAAATCTCCTGGGTTTACTAAAAATACTAGTCATATTACCATAGTGCTCTGCAAGTCATGGTCCTAATCAAGACTCCTCTGTGACAAGTACTGTGCACACACTGAACAAAAAAGACAGTCTTAACAGGCTGTTCAGTGAGTTCTAACAAGACAGTAAAAGAAATATTTAAGGATATCCCTTGACAATATATCTTTTGGATACAGCTCCTCATTAACAGAGGTAATATTACTGGAATTAAAAATTCTCAAGAAAATTAGTGGGGCAGCAACTTTTTCTAAAACGCCCATACTCCTAGACCTATTCAGGTTTCTAGACAACAATTTTTTCATGGCTAAAACAACATGACGGCAGGAGCCTTGTGAACCCAAAACAACCATGTGCCCTTCTTATCATCTCAAACACAGCATACATGGTGAGATAATCAGCAGTATAAAATGGTTTACTGTCATCTGAGAAGAAAAGGGTCAACTTGAGGAGGAGTGAGAGAGAAGAATGGTTTGGACACCTTATCTACTGTAGATATATATGCTTCAGGTCAAGTTCAAGGAATTTATTTCCTATGCAACCATTTAAAGTTATGATATTCACTTAAGCTGTGGCCTGCTGCCTTTCCTCTTTAAAATAACATTTGTATTGCCTATTGCTCTACCTTTCAGTAAATTTAATATAGTGAAAAATCTGCTTGTCTTTCATACTGAAATGCTATAGATAAATAGATTCTAAAAGCTTCGGTTAAACTCTGTGGCAAACCCATACGCTAAGGTATGCTGTTGAACGGTGCTTTTGCAGCATATACCCTTCAAATCAAGGAGAGAGAGAGAGAAAGCTTGTTTCAACGTAATAGCACAGCTGTAACTGAACAACAGCCTTGTGCAAGTTGCCATTGTAAGGAAGTCTGCAGTGGGACACTGCATGCCACTTCTACCAAGAAGATACCATTGACATAGAAGATCAAAAGACATTGGAATACAAGTTAAAGAAATAAAAACTCCAAAGACTGACATCATTACTTAGAACAACATAACAAACATACCAGAATCCACAATATCAATGTTAGGTTTCTAACTGTGCCATGTTTCTGCAAGTCATAACTGAATGCAGAAAGCCTGCTGAAAAATGTTTCTTCTATTGCTTTGTAATTTTTTTAAAGACATGCCAGACAAATTAAGATATGACACGCTGACAGAAATAAGGAACCTTGCAGTTTCCTCAGAAAAAGAAAAGCATCTTCTCTCTGTTTACTGCAGAACCATGTTTATTCTGCTCTTTAAACATGCAAGTAACAACTTCATTGCTTCTAGAGCAAGGGTCTCAAACTCACAGCCCCTAAAGTTATTTCCTGAAGCCCGTTGTTTGAGTTTGAGACCCCTGTTCTGGAGCACGGTAGCGATGTTCTCCTGATGCATTCAGAAAGCCATGCTGCATATAAAACTAGTCTAGCGTTTATGAACTAGACTAGACTATATTAATAAGCATCCAGGAGGGGATGGTGGGAGGAACACCCATCCACATTGCTCAGCTAACATATGCTAATATGCTATGAGTTTTTTTTCTCCATTACAACAGGTAATTTTGCTTTCCTCTCCCCTTTTACCCCACCTCGCTTCTAACTGCTGTACTCCAATGTTTGAATCCAAAAAAACTGCTTTGATTTGCTGTAACAGTTTGACCTATTCCTATGACTTACATTCCCCTACATTTATTTTCCTCCCATTCTATAAGTTCCCCATCTTCAAGCACCCGATGAAGTGAAATTTTCTCCCACGAAAGCTCGTGATAAAATTTGTTAGTCAGAAGTGCTACAGGACTGCTTGTTTGTTTTCCTGAACTAGACTAACATGACTAGCCCTTTGGAACTACACTAATCGAGTTCCAAAGAACTAGTGGTGTTAGTTTAGTCCAGGGAAAAAAGCAAGGAGTCCTGTGTCACTTAAAGACTAACAGATTTATTTATCACATGAGCTTTTGTGGAAGAAAATCCCACTTTGTCAAAGCATCTGATGAAGTGGGATTTTCTCCCACAAAAGCTCATGCATTAAACAAACTGCTGGTCTTTAAGTGCCACAGCACTCCTTGCTTTTTATGCTAATCAAGATACCCCTAGTTAATGCTAACATGTTGGTCATATTACAAGGGCATCAAACTCTTCCCATTAGCTAGGCAGACCTAGATTTCAAAGTTTTTACCTGTGGACAAGCTACTAGAATGTCTCACTTTGACATTCTAGCTTCAAATGCAATTATTTACTGTGAAGTCCATTTTCACTTTTCTTAGCTGTTGTGGCATGAGTAACCATTTTAGCCCTGTAGAAAACATAACGTTCAATAGATTCCAGCTTGGCTAATGCCATTTTTAGTTGTCAGGATTCCATAGTCCTCAGTAAATAAATAGTTCCCCTAATAAAACAAACATTACAAGTGTTTCCTGACAATGAAATGATGAAAGTTGAAGCATAGGTTCATAGTAAATCAAACACTGTTACTTTGAGTTTCTCTATTGTATTAAATGTTCAACTGACTAAAAACAGTACGTATCTAGATTTTAAAAAATCTATTCATATTAATTTTGTTTACAAAGCACCCCCTTTCCACCCACCAACCCGAAAAAGGTAGTCAGGAAGGCAAAAAGTTCTGGTAAGTGCAAGGATATCATTGTGTGTTGATGTCATAAGAAAATGGAATGCAGTCAGCATCATCTCCACTCAATCAACAATATAGTGTTAAGAATGACTTGCCAGTTTCAATATGGATGGAGGAGGGGAGAGAAAAAAAATAAATACATTCAGTTGGAATGAACTTACACCATGTTTTGGTCTAACGTGAGTGAAGCCATACAAGTACAACCTGACTGGTTGAGACCTATAGTCGCTATCACTATATCCTACTTTAAATTCCTCTAATAGACAGGACTCTTGACTATACCATGACACAATAGTTTTAATCATCCAATTACTCCTCAAAGCCATGCTCACAAATTATTTAAATCCCATGACATTGTATGTTTGCTTTGCTATGCTTCAAAGAACGATTACTGCTGTCGGGCCTGTTTGCAACAAAGTTATATTTTAAGGGTTAGTCAAAAAATGTTTGACTGCCAAAACTCATCTTTAGAAAGTGCTCATTTTATGTGCCAATTACTGTGTCCCACATCATAAACAAACTGGTGCTGGTGTCTAGCATCCTATTACAAACACTATTTTATTCAGTCAGACTTGCAGCAGGGCTGCACTAGTTTTTACTTACTTGTTTCAACTGTAGCACAGCTAATAAAGGGTGGTTCAAAAAGATGCAAAAAAACCTTGAGCAGGAGCTTACACTAGAACGTACTCTAAATGAAAACGCTAAAGATCTGTGGGTCACATTCAGGTCTTTCTCCTTGCTAACTCAACTTCTCTTGCTGCTCAGTCATACAGGCAGATTATAATTCTGTGCCTGTGATATTTCCATGGCAACACTGATGAACAGTGATGTCACAGATTCAACCCTGACTTCACTGCAGGAACAAGTGCAAGAAGCAGATGGGATGCGAGAGAGAAAGACCCTATTTAAACACAATTCTCTTTCATAAGAAAGAAAAAGGGCACAAGTAAAGAAACAAGTGAATGGACCTTATTTTGAAGTATGAAATGCTTAAAAGATCATCACTGCATGAAAACCTGTCTAAATCTAAGTCTTACAATACAGAGCAACTGTCAAATTTGTTGGCTTCATAATAAACTGATCTGGAAAGCTCCTTGTTCAGCAAAACAAACCTTTCCTCAGTTTTTAAAGCAATGTTATAGAAATTATATATTGATTTCTTGTGACCATTATAGTATTTCCTTAAGTAAATTCATCCTTAATATTCAAATATATTTGACACATTACTATTCTTCTTACAGTGCCAGAGGCAAACACAACAGGTCCCGCCTTGAGACATTTGCAATCAGAATTAGACTTAGAGCAAGAAGCAATCAAGGGTAATACCCAAAGTGCAGAAAGATGTTAACTATAATATACTTGTGGCACCTTAAGAATGGTGATGAACACTGCACCTCAGCCACTAGACGTCTCATTTGTGAAGTTCCATAATACTCAATTCACTCGCCGCTCCTGTTTAAAATCAACATGCAGCCACTAGGTGAACTAGTAAGAGGAGAGAGACTTAAGCGCCAAGAATACCTAGATGGCACAGAACTACCTAACCTTCATCGCATATGACCATACCGCTCAATGTCTCATACAGCACTGGTCTTAGCCCCTAGACTAAAAACAGGTAGTTGAAGTTCTACCCATGCAAGACAGAGGTGGCCAGAAGAAACCACACTGAAGAGTCTGCTCCGATGGTGCGGTTTCCCTTGGTGGAAGGCACACACCTTGCAATTCATTAATTTAGCCTGTAGTTTTTTGGGTGCTCCTGGATTCATCACTGATGCAAAGCATTCATGTAGCATCATCTACAAGAAATCCTTTCGCACATCTCTAGTTGGCCAGATGAGTCCACCCCATCCAAGTGCACGGTGACCCCACCTCAATTACACATATATGAGTCATGCTCTGTCTAGACCACAGCAGTGTAATATAGCTGGGCATGATGCCCTCAGCACGTAGGAAATTTCAGCGTGTACACAACATAGTAGCCAGGAGTACTGCTGGTCTGGGAAAGGACCCGGGGCTCGGGCACTGCTGCTGCAGCCAAAGCCAACAAACAGGCTGGCAGCAGACCCAAGGTTCAGATGCTGGGACTCGAGGCTCAAGCCCCATAAGCCCAGTGCCAGTGCCACCCCAGATTGTAGTACATCACCTCCCCACACAGGCTAACATTAGCACAACAAACCTGTCCTGAAAGTTTCCCCATAAACAGTGTGCAAAAATCAAAGTCTCTGTCTTTAGCTTCCTGGCATCAGGGCCTGTGCCAAGAATAACTAAAAGACCATCATCATAGGTACAAAAGAAATTTGGACCATAAACGCAGTTAATCTGTGCAGGCGACTGAGTGTTCTTAGGGGCAACTCTGAGAATGTAAAATGAATTCCCCCAAGAACTAAGAACCACCACACAAACTTCACTCCCTTTCCCTTTAAGGACAAGGCATACTTTGCTGACATTGCTTTCTCTCACAAACACATTACAGGGCATACAAGCAAGTAAAGCAAAAGCTGAACACATAGTTCTCCCCTGAAGACAGGATGAGAGTTAGAGAGAGCCACATAGGTTGCATAACACACCACTGGCAAATGCTCAGGTTCTATACAGAACAGAAATCAAAATTTATATGTGGTAAATCTCAGTCCTATTGCTCCCTTTTAACAAATACATTAAATATGTGAAGAACTGGCAGTGAGAACCAGGATACACGATTAATCAAAAAATACACATTTTGAGGCATGCTTTGAGAAACTGTGAAAAGCAAAAGAGCCGGAGCACAGTTTATACATAGGGGCTCATAAGAAAAGGCAGTCTCCTGTAGCAGAAAACAACCCAAGAAGCATTAAGATCAATTGGAAGAGCACACATAGCAAGAGCTGGGGAACTGCCAAGAAACTAGAGTTGAGATGTAAGTAGATGTCAAGCCTTGCAGTCTTGAGTATAAGGAGCTTGAAAGTGACGCAAAAGAGGACTGAATGCTGATGCAGGATTTGAATAGGTCAATATCACAGCTATAAGCAAGGCAAACGTTTCTGGTAACAGCAAGCACGAGCCGTAACTACGGCAGGGCTGATGGGGCAAAGCCCCGGGCGGCCCTGAGTGGCTCAATGGAGCTGCTCTATTAAAGGGGCGGCTTCGTGGCGCAGGCTCTAAGCGCCACCAATGAGAAGGGACACGTTCCAACCAGAACACAACCTGGGTGGCAGAACACCACGTTACGCCTCTGACGACAAGCTGGATACCTTTGAAGGATATAACAAGAGAATCAGGGAGGTCAGAAAAGACGAGGCTGTAGTACTAAAAGCAAGAAACGATCAAGGTTCCAGTAGCAGGAACAGAGAAGGGATAGATTTTAAAAGACACCAGAGAGGAAGCACCAAGGATTAATAAGCAGCCTATATCTTCAGAGGAACTGAACGAGACATGAAGGTTGCAAGCCTGAGTGAAGGGAAAGATGGTTTAAATGTTGCTGGCCATCCAAGAAGAGATGTCAGATAGAAAGTCGCAAAGCAAAGACAGGCCATAGAAGACAGATCAGGGTTTCAAGATCATTTAAGACACGAGAATGCACAGAGGGCTATGAAGGAAGAGAGGACAGAAAAAGATAAGGATAAATTGGAGGTGAGTAGAAAGCTGTCAGTACGTGAAATGCTAAAAGAAGCCATTAAGACAGGAAGGAAAGCCAAACCCACACAGAACCATGAAAGCACAGAGAACAGATCAAGAAAGGAGACTGGCCAACTGGGAGAAGAAAGTTTGTCAACTAAGGAAGATAAAAATAAAGTCCCCAAAACTTGACGAGGACCAGGCCTCAACACAGTCAGTAACAAGACAGTAAAATGGATGCTCAGAGAGGATCCAGGAGGAAGTTAGAGGTGAGGAGCTGAGACGCTTGCAACAGACAATACACTCAAGAAGTCTGAGTGTGAAAGGGAGGAAGAGTATGTCCTGTGAGTTGGAAAGGCTGGAAGAGTCAAGGAAAATTATTAGAATAGGGAACGTAGTCATATGGCATCATTCTTGTTGAATCCCTTATTAGAAATGCTTGTCAATTCTAGTCACCACCTGAACGTGAACACAAGTCACATTTTTTCCTACAAGTAAGCTGTAACCAAATGACTCATTCAGATAACTGACTAGGATTGTGATCCCATCAGTACTCCTGCAATATCATATCTCTTCCCCCAGAGTGCTTATAGAAGTGTGAAACTAACTGCAAATACCAATTCAAGCCAGCTCACAATGTCATTTGCCCATTCTCGAATTGCTTCAGTACAAGTTCTACAAGAAAAGTTATTTTCTGCTACTTTTTCTCTTTTTCTTTCCTTCTTCCTGCAACACTGATTTTTAAGAGCAAAGCTCCCGAGAGACAGAAACAGAAATTAAAGAGCTCTCTATTCTTCATTTGTAAACCTTCTAAATGAACTGACATTAAATCTATATTTTATGGAAAAATAGCATATGAATTAAAACAGTAAAAGCATGTAACACAAGTCTCCATGTTAACAAGCAACTGTTGTAAATGCTTACCCTTCTATCATCAGAATATTAATAACTGAAAACATGAATCAGAATAATAACCATGAGCACTAACAGAATTGCAAACCATCAACAATTCAAAGCATGAGGTGACAAAATAGAGGATGTGTGGACTAGAGGATTTGAAAGGCCTTTTCCACCCCTAGTTTCTATAAATAAAAAACAACAGTGGGAGCACATTACCTTCATTTTCTGAAGCCTGGCATTTTACCCTGAGTACCAAATCAAACGTCCTTTCTGGATTTTGCCTGGAAGTAAAAAGACAGGCCGATCCATTAGTCAGAAACCATACATATTAGTTGTTAACAGTCCGATCTAAGTTGTTGAGCCTTCTCTACAGTGTCCGGCATGTTATACCCTTTGCGCTCTACAGGTAGTCCTCACTTAGTGACCGGGTTCCGTTCCTGAAACCCGGTTGATAAACGAATTGGTCACTAAACGAGGAGCAGCCCTTACTGGTATTTCAGGCATAATGTACTTTACTGGTAGTGGGTTTTTCAATCATCGGTAGATAGTTTTAATGTCACCTTTGCATCATTTATAACATTTTTCATATATATTTTAAATGTTTTAAGCTCTAATGTACTGAACTTAGTTTGCATAGTGTACTGTAAATATAGGTAATCTGAGAGAGTTGATGCGAGTTCTCGTACATCGCCGTAATACCAACTCATCAGAGAGCCGGTCATAACTCTGAGGGGTCACTAAACGAGTAGGTCACTAAGTGAGGACTAGCTGTACTTCATGCTATAAAATGAAAAAAAAATATCCATTATTTGAATGTTTTGTCAGATTCAGATCCAATAAGATATTGACAGTTTGAAACCAGTACACAGACTGGGCCTCTCTGAGAGTGTTTTCCACTTTGCCAGCTTGAACCACTTCTGTTTTTAAAATATGATGAGAGTGAACCATCAGAACTAGGCTTCCATCTTCATTCCTGCAAACAGAGCCACTGCACATTTATCTTTTTACTACATTCTGTCAGCAACTGAAACTTGACAGTCACTCTACCACCTCCTTTAGAAGTCACTGCCAATAACTTCTTAGAATGAATCCCCCACGACAATTCAACCAGTAAGAAAACATTAATCCAATAATTATTAAATTATATTTGCATTTGTTGTCTGATAGCTCATTACTCAACAACCCTAGCCTAAAATTAGATAGTTATTTGAACAAAACAGCGACAAGTGAATACCATTATTACACATCACTGTCTGTCTGAGAATAAACCCATCCATTTCTTCATGTTAGTATGTTAGGCTCAAAAGCAACCCTTAATTCAATTTTACCCTTTAAGTTATTGCTAATTAGGATGAGAATTTAAATCTTCTATTTATATTAAAAGTAAGCATTATCTCAACCATATCAATTACTTGTCTAAGTAACCACATAAAGGGCCTGTTTTTGAACTCCCTTCTCGAGTAAAACGCCTACGGAAGTCAGCAGCTTTTCACAAGTAAGGAATTCAAGACCGGGGCCCTGGTTTCTAAAATGATGCACATAAAGCATATCACAGATTGATGACTGAATACAAGTTTTAAAAAAGTTTTAGAGGGATTTTGGACTGGATAGGAAACTTCCAGAGGTCACCAGTTACTTAATGTGTTCTCTATCATTTATTCTGTCACCAAGTATTGACAAGATGTATTTATAGTAAGAATGAGATATTGAATATTTGTGCAACAATCACACCTCTTCACGTGTCATATTCCCTCCCTGAATTACTTTTAAATTATTCAATCAGAAAATCTTAAAAAAGGATCCTGAATGTGCTGATTCTGCACATCGGGGGCTAAATTTTCCCCTCAATTAGTGTAAATCCAGAGTACTGGGGATTCACACTAGTGTAAAAGAAAAGAATTTCATCCATCCAGTCAGCTAGCAAGATCAGAATGAAACTAATTAGAACTGCACTCATTTAAATAACCACAACACTGAGCTCTAAGAGTCCCACTGGTAGTGGGAAGGATGGAGTCCCTCTACCATGAAAGGGTTCTGTGAAATTTAAACTGAGGGGAGTGTGTGTGTGTGTATATATATGTTTTCTTGGCTCATTTTCTCCCTTCTTTAAAGAACAACTGAAAAGTCAGAATCCTGGATTTACCATATTTATTTCCATTTAAACAATGTCATAAAGACAGGATTAAGACTGTAGGGCTCCACTTCTTAACTGAATTTACAGTCAACAAGACATCTTGTGAAAATATGTTTGCTCCTTTCAGTACATCAGCACAAAGTCTGCTTCTTCAGAAAACTTCTAGGTTTATTTTTCACCTCCCACATAGGTGTTGCTTAGACTTCAGTTGACTTAGAAGTGTCAATAAATATGTCAAACTAGTCAAACTGGCTTTCATTTCTACTAGTGATATTAGATAGCAGTGCACTAATCCAACATAAACGTGGATTAGTCCAGTGGTTCCCAAACCTTTTGGCTTGACAGTCACAGACATCATTTTTACAACCTTGAACGGCCACCAGTCACCACCAGCAAGCTCCTTCCCTCACCTGCAGCCAGACAGGAGTACAATGAGTAAGTAGACCGCTCCTTGCTGGTCTCTCCCACTCCAGCAGGGAAAGATCAGTGCTCCCTTCCATCCAGCTCCACCAGGGACTCCAGTGCCTACAGGCCTATGCACAGTCAGTGATAAAGCCAGAGTGAGGGGAGCACTGCTCTCCAATCTTCTTGGCTACAGCAAGGAGCCTGCATCAGTCTTTTAGTCCCATGGAAACGAACTCCACCTGCACCCTTGAGCAGCGGCTCCATTTTGCAGCCAGCAGGAGGGAAGCTACAGGCCACTTTGAGACCCTCCATGGGCCACTTTTGCCCGCCCGGGGCCACAGGCTGGGAAACACAGAATTAGTCTGTTTACAAAATACAGATTTAACCTCTCCTCACTTACTGAAATAAGGAACTCAGTGGGACTACCCACCATGCATAAAAATGAACAAGCCACAAGTCTGTGCAAGAATGGGGACTAAATTTTCTCTGCAGGTCATATTCACCATTCATGTAACAAAATATTTGCACAGCAGTAGAAAAGCTGCTTCAAAACATCCCACAAAAATAAACTTCCAACGTCAACACAGCTGGGTTACACTAACATTCTTTTAACTTCCTGAAAAGTAGCCATTTTCTTCAGTAATCAATTAGGCACCATTAAAGCCCTTAGAAGAATGATTACAAACAACTTGTTTCCATGCTGTTAGTTCTACAAACTGTTTTTGTAGTCAATCCTCAAAAACAGGAAGAATTCACCCATAATTTTCACAGATATGACAATCAAATAGCCAGAATACAACCCCTCTCACCCCCAACCATCTACTGGAAATAGGTCTAAAAAGGCAGGAGAACATACATTTGGTGACACCAGTTTTGTATTGCACCTGACAACAGCTGAACAAGACATTCTTCTGAGAAGCCCAGTGGGGACCAACAAGTATCTGTCCCAGAACTTGAAATTAGAGGGAGGTGTAGGGGAAGTATTGGTGGTGCTCACTAAATTGGTGCAATACTGTTGCTAGCTGACAACTGGAGGGGTGTTAGGAAACGCAAGGGGGTGGGGGGGCTGTAGGGCATGCTCCATAAATTGGTATAACCCTGTTACCAGCTGACACCTGGGGGGCTTTGTAAATTCAGGGGGGTGTAAAGGGTATTGGGGGAGCTCACTAAATTGGTATAACACTGTTACTAGGTAATACCTGGGGGGCTGGGAAATTTGGGTGGTGTTGGGGTACTGGGGGAGCTCACTAAATTGGTATAACACTGTTACTAGTTAATACTTGGGGGGCTAGGAAATTCAGCTGGGTGTAGGGGCAATGGGGGGCTCATTAATTTGGTATAACATTGTTACTAGCTAATACCTGGGCGGCTGGCAAATTCAGTGGGTGTAGGGGATACTGGGGTGCTGACTAAATTGGTATAACACTGTTACTAGCTAATATTTGGGGAGCTAGGAAATTCAGGGGGTGTAGGGGTATTGGGGTGCTCACTAAATTGGTATAACAGTTACTAGCTAATACTCGGGGAGCTGGGGAATTTGGAGGGGTGTATGGGTGCTAGGATGCTCACTAAATTGGTATAACACTGTCACTAGCTAATACCTGGGGGACTGGGAAATTCAGGGGGTATGGGGGCAGCTCACTAGATTGGTCTAACACTGTTACTAGCTAATATGTGGGGACTGGGAAATTCAGGGGCTGCAGGGGATATTGGGGGAGCTCACTAGCTTGGTAAAACACTGTTACTGGCTAACACTTGGGGGCTGGGAAATTCAGGGATGCAGGAGGGTATTGGAGTGATCACTAAATTGGTGTGACTGTCACTAGCTAATACTTGGGGGCTGGGAAATTCAGGGGGCTGTAGGAGGG
>ML682014.1:21856448-21935955 GCA_007922195.1 Podocnemis expansa | reverse complement strand
GAGGGCACTGGGGTGCTGACGAGACTGGTATAACACTGTTACTAGCTGACAGCTGGGGGGCGAGGGGCAATTCAGGGGGTGTTGGGGAAATCCCCGGTCCCACACCTCGGGCTGGCCGGTCCCGGCGGAGTGGCAGGTCTGAGCCGGGCAGGCCCGGCCTGTTGGCTCTCCCAGCGGCGGGGCCGGGGGGCTGCTGAGGGGGCGGCTGGCACCTGCAGCGGGGTCGGGGAAGGGGGACCCGCCCGCCCGGCGCCCCTCGTCCTGCCGGCCCCCGCCCCGCCTCCGCCCCCCGCGGCCCGGCCCGGCCCTCACTTGATCCTGCTGTCCATGGTGTCATGCCGGGCCCCGCCGCCGCCGCCGCCGCCCGCCCGGCCGGGGCTCACAGGCGCTGCTGCTGCCGGCGGCGGCCCATGGCTGCTCGGCTCGGGCCGCGGGTGCGGCGGCCCCGCCTCCTCCCCGCCGGGCTCCGCCAGTCGCTGTCGCCGGGCCGGCGCCGCCACCTCCCGGGAAGCAGGAAGCGGCGGCGGCCGGAGCGGCCCGTGTCGGTGTCACCTGCGCCGGCCCTGCCCGCGGGGGGCGGGGGCGGGGCGCCGAGCGCGGCGGGACACAGCGCCCCCTGCGGCCGCCTCGCGCCCAGCTTCTCCTGCCTCCCCGCCTGGCAGCCCGGCCCCGCGGGACGGGGGGATCTCCAGCCGCCCAGCCCAAAAGAGAAGGAAACCAGGGTTGAGTCAGAGGGCGAACATGTCTCCTGCCGAGCACCCCAGAGGAAGTTCGGCAAAGAAAAGAAGAGGAACTGTGGTGAAGACAGCCTGAGACACACACATTGGTTGCTCTTTATTTGGGGGAACTAGACCCGGGTGGCCAAACTTATGGAAGTCAAGAGGCGTGCAACGTGAGGATTAAACCTTCGAGAGCCGCACTGAGGCACATGGCCATTACTTTTGCCTACTAAATTGATTGGCTGATGTTCTTCTGCGAGCCATACTTTTTCATTCAAGGGCCACCTGCGGCTCCTGAGCTGCCGTTTGGCCACACGTGAACTCGACTAACACGGGCTGCCCCTTTGGCTATCCTCGGTTAGGTGTCTGTTGGTGGTTCTGTGGCCTGCAGTGTGCAGGAGGTCAGACTAGATGATCATATTGGTCCCTTCAGACCATGGAATCGATGAAGCGTTGAAGATCCAGCTGTTTGGCTCCTTTGCATCACAAAAGCTGGCCAACTCAGCCAAAGGCTCACGCTGGAGGCCCTAGTCATGCGATGATTTAAATATATCTTATTTACACACTGGAAGTGTCAAGATCGCTACAGATAAGAAGCAGGTGTCAATGCAATTATTCACAGTTCTGAACCTTAAAGGCTTGCTGAAGTCTCAACAGTTTAGGAAGGCCCTTATCGTGCAAGCAGATGAATGGGTCAGCTCAGCTCGTACCTCCAGTTTGCAGCATGTAGGTCTTCATGCCAGGAAAAGCCATTAAAGCAGGGGTCTCAAACACATGGCCAATGGGCCTCATGCAGCCCCTAAAGCTATTTCCTGCAGCCTGCAATGACACTATTGTTACTGATATTTGTAATATTGTTGTATGAAAAGGTTTCAGTGGTGCAGCCCTGAGGCTAACGTACAAGTCCTCTTGCAGCCCTTGTGATCTGAGCTTCAGACCTCTGCATTAGATAGAAAGGACAGCAGATGAGACATACATCAGAACCTGATCCTTCAAACAATTGTGTATGTGAGTAGTCCCATTGGACTCAGTGCAGCTACTACTCCCAGGTATAGTTACTTCTGTGTATTTTCCAAATTAGGACCTTGGTTTCTAAGGGACAGATTCCTTTAACTTTGGATGAGGCAGCAAGCATGTAGGTGAAAGCAGAATTTGCATGGCAGTCTTGTCAGGCTATAGCATTTCCACAGGTGCAATTCACATTTTCTTTGGCAGAGATTAATTTGGGCCATTCTGTTTGCAAATAGTGCAGTTATTTTGGCAACAATCGGGTCATATCCTCTTTATAACAGAGCTGCACATCAGATGTTTCTACTTAATGTACTTAATCTTTTACTTACTAGTTTTATTACCACTCTTTATGTGGTGGTTCAATAGTGGAAAAAGTAATGATTTTATGCTTGTTTTGAAGTTAAGAATTTTATTTTAGCCTATAATGCTGTTTGTTCAGCTTTGTTTTGTTTCATGTTCTAAACAAACTGTGCCCAAAATTAAGAACAAGTAATCCAAGGGAAATTAGAGGAGTAAATTGCCAGTCCTGCAAACACACGTTATGTACAGTAGTAATCATTGAGTTTGGAATAGGATAAAAGCAAAAGCTAGCCCTAAGAACACACCAAGTCCCTTCACGTTTGGTGGTCTCTGCAGCCAAATTCCCACCAGTACCAAATTTTCTTCACCTCATAGTATTATCATGTGAAAAATGCATAAAGCTGAAATGTTGCAATACTGGGCCAAAAAAAAAAATCATTCCTTCACTGTGCCCTCTGAAATCAATCATAATATCAGCACCTGAAGAATAGAATGAATTCAAGTCGATGATATATTAAACACACAAAATAGCATTAGTACCTTACCAAAGTTGAAAAATCAAGAACTGAAAGAAGTCCAGAAATGGTAAACATTGTTTTCCTGCTGTGACATTATCTTGGCCATGTTGCACATCCTCTTTGGTGTATGGCATATAAATTAATAATAATGTGCAACAAAACCAATCTGATAATGAGGCAGATGCCTTAGCTTTTGGATTTTCTTGACTTTTGAGTGCTCACTTTAACTTAATGAGGCATTTATTCTTAGGTTTCAGATGGACTGAGCACATGCAGCTTCCCATTGAAGTCAGTGGGAGTTGTGGGGGGATTCAGGCTCTATAAAACAGACCATCTGCTTGTTGTAATGAATTTCCCTGTTTAGTGATTTATTTTTCATTTTAAAAAGATTAAATGAATTGATGTTAGGGTAACTGAGGCTCCTGTGAGGTATGTCTGAATTCAGCCACCCTTAACTAACTGACTGTTTAAACTGAAATCCTCTATAGAGATCAAATGTGGAAGGGGTGGAAGTCTTCCAAGTTCTGGACACACAATCAGTACTTCCATAAGACATCAGAATGAGGCACCCATCTCAACAGATTACGTAGATGCTCAAAAATCCTCGTTTGGAATACTTGTGTAGTACTAGTCACTTGGAAATTTTGCTCTTGATTTCACTGAGACTAGCATTTAATTCAGTTTCTCAGTCAGTATCTCAAATTGTAAATGCAGCACAATTACAATGCAACAGTCCCTATTCAAAAGCCTCCAGAACAAAAACACGAGCAGGAATTTCCTAATTAGAATGCCCAGCCTATGATATTAACCTCAAGATAATATTTTAAAAAAATAGATCCTTTAGCATTAATAGCTCCCAATGTCTACCATCAAACATGCCTTAAACCAATCTCATTCCTCAAGAGATTTGGCTGTTGGACAAGAAAGATAATGACTCAGTCACTGAGTCAATAGAGATCCATTTCTAGAATGCTGTGAAGATCACAAGCCAGATATACAGTAAATGTCTAAAGTATTTCAAATCATTCCATTCACTGTCAGTTGTCCCCGGGGTGTGTTTAGTTGGGTAACCTGTTCTTCATCTTTACAAAGCTGCTACCTGATTTCACTCACTTCCACACTCATTCTTTTAATATTATGTATCCAATTACATGGATTATTTAGTTTAATGGTAAAAAAATAAACTATTGGTTTTGGGACAAATGTTTGAATAACAGGGATATCTTATGAGAGAGTACATTTGGCTCAATAGAAGTTTTATAGGCAAATTATGTTGTGCTATCATTAACAATCAAGAATGCAACAAACAGGTAGCTGTCATTACAAATTTAATTGGGTGGTATGAGAACACCATACACATGCCACATGACCACTCCATTCTGCACAAACATACACACACCTCTGTAAATAAGCAGGTAGACGTGCATATTAATGAGTGAACTCCTAGGGAGAGGTCAATACTGAGGCAGGAATGAAAATTTCCAGGCTTTCTAATCAACGTGCCCTATTAACTGGTCTGAAATCCAGCTCCACTTAAGCAGGCCCGCTGATATATTCACTTACAGTGCATCACTTCATTAGTGAATGCGAAGTATTCCAATACACTAGTTCAACATGGACAATTTTGTCATCATTTACATGATTGTTTAGGATGTGGGTGACTTAGATATCAGCAGAACACATGTGCCAATTTACCTAAGGTCATGAACACAACTGTGCCATCTCTGCATGCCTTCATATGTTTCACTTAAAAAGCAAAATGTTTTCTGTCTAAATCAGGCAACTATCCATTGTTTTGACTCTGAGATCATAAGTTTAAGCAGGTCTGCATTCCACATTAAACCACGTTTGTTCTAAACGTAACACTGGAAAATTAATTGGGGAGAGCAGAGGAGCCTACATTAATGTGATGTTCAAATTGCACAGTTTAAAAAGAAAGGAAATTGAAATGTTATCATTTTTATACAGTAATGTTTACTTGGAACTGCAGCATATATATACTTTTTCTGAGGATTATTTTTCAAGGGCCTTTTTTCTTTTTAATGGGCTAATTTAAGGCCAGATTGTGAAATCTGCTGTGAGCTACCAACAAGAGAAATAGGTACACAATCTGGCCATTTAAGTATTTGTTTACTGGATGTTTGTGCACCATACCCTGCAGAAGATGTGAAACATCATGGCCACATGCATACATTTGATTGCATAAGCCTTCAGGTAGTATATCCTGCCTTTTTTAAAACTGTACAGTCTTAACATTGTGCTAGTGTTTTGCATTTCATTTCATTTTTAAGTGAAAGACTAAAAAATACCTCTCTCATGCTTTCCAATTTCTACAGTTAATCATACTGTTGCTTATGAAGCAAGTTAGAAAAAGTAGAAAAGTGTTATGGAGGACTTCCAGTTTCCACAAAAATGGTAGCTCAAGGAATTAATAGCGAAATGAAGAACCCTTTACCTTCTAGGCTACTGGTTTAAGTATTTGAAGTGGATTGGTGATTTTACAATTGCCTATTACAATTGCCACCCTTATTGGCATACTCAAAGAAATCAAAGAATGAGTAAAGACAGTCTCCCAATTCACTCCCCACCAGAGACTGTTCCTCCATGCAAGGTTCAAGAGAGATTGACAGCAATAATGTGAAAGCAAGCAGAGCTTCTGCCCACATTCAGTGATTAAGAACAATCTTTCAGTCCACCAGACATGTCTCACAGATACTAATTTCCTTTTACAATATACGGCCATCTTATGAATCCCTTCTTCATCTGATAGTAACTCATTCTTTGCATAGTCTAAGTGAAGGACGGGCATTCATCCAAGTCTTCCGTAAACAAAAGATCCTTTACAGCTTGACTACAGTGTTGCTGAATGAATTCAGTTTTTCTGCTTAGTTTGAAGAATCACATTTGTAAATGACAGCAAAGCCCAGAAATGTCATCTGAATTTTATGTTTACCTGGCTAATCTGCTTGTCAGTAAAATGTGATGGAGCAAAGATTTCTTTGGCAATTTTGCAGCAAGAGAAAAGCCTTATTCAAACAGCAAGAAAATGATTTCTGTTTTAACAGCATTGTGAAATACTTACGGTCATTGTTCTCTAAAAGTGTACTTGCTGTGGAGAAGCTGAAAGCTCATAAAATTAGGAACTGATCCATATTAAAATAAGGATGTGCTCAGGGCTTAGAAGTCATTGTGGAAATTGTCTTGCTGTGTCTAACCAAAATACAGCACTACTAAGCTTTGCAACAACATTTTTTAGGGGATAGTTCAGTGTGAATTACAATCTTTCACTCAAGTGTCAGCACATAAAGGGACTGTTTGCTGGTAGAAAGTATATATGGGGAAGGTATATATGGAAATGAGCTTAACGACATTACCTGTTTGTCAGCTCTGCACAGGAATTTTTCATTTTACAAATATAGAGGGATTTCCTATTGCCTTTACATGTATGTCCATACCGAAGACTTACAAGCCTCTCAGATACCTAGCATTTATCTGAGCATCCTGATGCTCAGAGTGCTTACCCTCCACAACTCTAGTTGACAGGTAACTGAGTGGGCGGGACCAGGTCCAATAACATACAAAGATCTTAGGCCAATAATTGGTTCCATTTGGCTTCTTGGTCACTATACCAGCAATACTTGGCCAATCACACTGCATTGCACTGCAGTCCCAATACTTTTCCCTTTCTACAGAAAGCTGCCTTTACAGAACACAAAATCAACCAACCAAATGTCTTTTCCACAGACTAAAACAATTAACTGTTATGCATTTGCCTTAACCCCTCATGCAAATAAAATGTACGGTAAGTATTTCTATTTTTGTTATAATAACTGCTTGTTATGCATTAGGATCCCAAGAAGTTCTTAAATCATTGTGCAGGTTTGGGCATTCTTCTTTCCTTTAAGATAGCAAAGCAACCTACTTTTGTGTGAAACAGACACACAGTATTGGGTCTGCACTGGTTTTTGCTCAGTGCCTATATTTACTACCATTTAACTTTTTGCTGGACCCAACTCTGCAAGGTACTGAGCAGCTCTTGAGAGCTGTGGAGCTGCTCTGTAATAATTTTCATAGGGTAGGTCTACACAGCACTTATTTTGAAATAACACTGGTTATTTTGAAGTAAAAGATATTTTGTCCACATGACGTTTTCTTATTTCGAAAGGACAGATCCCATCCTTTCGAAATAACTGTTGTTTTGAGACAGGTCAAACCCTGATTGTTTTGAAACAGCTGTTATTTCGAAATGGTTATTTTGAAATAAGGCCGTTTGGACATGTTGTTTCAAAACACCACCATTGTTTCGAAACAACTGTTTCGAAACAACATGTCCAAACGGCTTTATTTCAAAATAACCATTTCGAAATAACAGCCATTTCGATAGCAGGCTTTTCCTTAATTCGAATTAACATTTTGTTCATTCAAATTAACTTATTTCAAAATAAGGACTTTATTTCGAAATAACTCATTTCAAAATCCTTATTTCAAAATAATGATGTGTGTGTAGACATAGCCATACTGTATAGTGACCAGGTCCCTGGGATGTTTACTGTATGATTGTACTGGTTTGGTTTAATAACGGACTGTAAGGAAACAAGTAGCAAGAAAACAATAGGTCAGGTTAAAGCTCTCCTCAGTAAACACTTCAGAGTTGTTAGAGGACAGTGCCCAAACCATAAGCTGTTGATTTTATCTCCCAGCTCCAGTCATCTTGCAGAACTTATTTGGACAGGCAGGGAAAAACCCGGGAAACTGGCATGAACAAAGGAATCCTGGCTAGTTTTAAAGGGACTTGTTCTAGAGAGGAAAGTGGATGCTTGGTAAGATGGACAGGGGTGTGCTCTATTTGTTGGTTTAAAATACCTCCCATCCCTTTTTCTTCTCTATCTTATGCTCCCTACCTAGTGTAAAAATAAATGACACTTGGGTTTTAAGAAGGCTCTCTGGTCAGCCACTGTATTCATAGACTCCTGGAAGAGAAGAAGCCAGTTAGACCCAATGGATAAGCATGATTGATAAAGTGTTGTAGCTGGGGCCAAGTCCAAGAGTAGGTGAATCACATGGTGCAACATCAGCAAAGGTCAAGACACATGGCCTGACTCCTGAGAGACTGCCTTCAGAGAGGGGACATAGGTGCAGCTACATTTGCAACTGTGACATGGAGTAGCCTAAGCACTTATTGATTTCACTGGAAATTGATGGCACTCAGGATTTCTCAAGAGATGCTTAACACCTTACGACAGAATCGAGTTTCTTTTGTCCTTAGGGACTCGAACTGAAAGATAAGGATACAGTTTGCTTTGCTCTCAGGAACTCTCAATCTCTTACTTTGCTCTTCAAGAGCAAATGGTCAGGAAGTTCATTCTTCCAGCAACGCAGTGCCCTCTAGCATCATTCTGAGTCACTGGTTCAGTGCTGAATCTGACACTAGTGTTACCTACCAACTTAACAAGTATTTGATCCTTGAATGTCTCTTATCCAAACACTGCCGTTAGCAAAGGTAAGAATTTTGATGGGATATTTTAAAATATAATCTGTTTTTATTTCCTCTCCAAGGATCCATGTTTTATTTCTTTTGCAGTCCCTTGAAGAAATTAACAGAGAATTTTTGGTCACTGGGTGTGTTAACATATAATTACATGTTTTGGTTTTGTTTCTTTTTCATTAATTGTCCTCCATGGACATGTTCTTTCTGCTTTAACATCTCCTAGGCCCATTTTTGCCAACTGTTACACGTAATGCCTTGTTCCAAGCATCTTTCTTACAACTATGACTGAATGACACACCACCCACCACCCATTTCAAAAGCACTGTAAAAAGTATATTACAATTCAGCCCTTGTGGCCTGGTTTTGTCTTAGGTATTAGCTACTAACACTGTGTTCTCACATATTATCACAAAGTTCACCATGCCAAAATGTTTCTGCTGTATTAATAATTATTGCAAGCATCAACAGTACTGAAAAATAATATTCTGATTCATTTTAGTCATTTGTTCTGCTTCTCAAGGTACAAAATATTTTGCACAAGTCACTTTTTCCCACAAATGATACATAGGAAGCTTGGCAATAAGAGAAGTCCAGGGAATAGTTTTATAGAACAAACTATTATTTTATTTTTCCACAGAACATATGTCTGACATTCCCATACTTATAAAATGTAACCCATATGAGAACCTTAAAATACTTTGCAGGATTCTTTCTTCAATATATGTCTGGGGTCTGAACAGGACCCATTCTATAATTCAGTGTAGCTACCTTAAGATATTTTTTAATAAAGAGTTCCTTTATCTCCTTCTGTTAGCAAAATGAATGGATGTAGCAAGGTACTTGCTGTGTGACTAAAGCATATTTTGATTTGACCAAGACTTTATACAATATCCCAGTTTAGTCTCACACCCTATTTACATTGGACTTCTGAGGTGATACAATGCATTTGCACCATCTGGTAGTCTGAAATGCATGTTATCATTTTAAGTATTGTATAACACTCTGTTATTTACCTTCTCAGAATGAACGAGTTATTTTTTGCAGCATACGTCCATGGTTAAAGGTGTTAATATTCTAATCATAGTACAGTATTACCCAAATGTTTCAGGATTCCTCTACTGGTATCTTAGCAAGGGTGCCTCCATTAAAGCTGCTGTTAACAAAGTTAAAATTCTTATCATGTGATCTCTCCAACTTGAAATAGCCATAGCCTTATTTTACCCTGCGTAGTCCAGACCACAAGCAGAGTCCAAGAGAAATGATTCACTAAAGCACCAGCAAACTATTCTTTATGTTTCCAACTGTTTGCTGATCTATAACCTGTTTAACAAGCCACCCAACTGCATTCTCAAGAAATATAGCCATTATACTTTGACACAGTAAGTGTTCTTTAGTCACTTATTTACACAATAGCAGGATCCAATCAACCACTGCTATTAAATATAGAAAAGATGTAGTTTGTCTTTCTTGAACTTCACTTTTTTCCTTTAACCACCACTCAGGTCCATTCAATCATCTAAAGAAAACAATCTGCACATCTCCTAAATCCACCTACTGTATTCTTCCCATACAGAACCCTTATAACTCAAATTAACCCATAAATCCCTTCAATGCAGTGTTCTACTACAGATTCACTGCCATTCTTCTCTTAAACTAATCCTCAGTTTATACAACTGCCTCTTACAATAAAATCAGGTAGGCTGACCAGGGAAACACAAATATTATTCAGACAGCTTGTTATTTTTGTTTCATTGTCTCTGGAGAACTGCTCTCTTCTTATAGTGTGTGTTTGGCAATAACTATTATGCTGATGTTTGGAAAACAGTTTCAGCTATAAATACCCTTTTCTCATGTGCATTGGCTTTTAGTAGCTCTCCATTTGGGATGGAACTTTGACAGCTTCATCTCTGAAAAAAAAAATTATATGCCTGTCTATATATATTTGAGGAAAATCCTTTTAGCCATTTTAAGCTGTGTATGTTTGTTTAAAACAAAAAAAAAAACCCAAAACAAAACAAAAACCACCATTTCCCCTACTGTTAAACAGTCATTGGCAGAATTCCCCACTTCTTGTTCCATCAATTAATAGCATGAGACAGGTGAACTTGGAAATGTATGCCCATGCCTGCAAACTGTTGTGTGTGATCTGAATGTTACTCAAATGAAGAGTCCCACTAACTGCTATAGAACTACTCAGTGAAGTAAATGAAAGATGCATGTAAACATTTGCAGGACTCTGAGCCCTAAAATTTCAGAATTCTACAGTGATCATTACCAGTAGGGGAAAAAAAAAAACCCAAGTCTGAGAACTTGTATTTGTGGACAAATGCACTACTTGACTATGGGTGAAATTCATCCTAAAGCAGAAGGCCTACAACAAGTCTAAGGCCAGAAGGGACCACTAGGTCATCCAAGTCTGACTTCCTGTATGTGACAGGCCACCTGCATCAGCCAGCACCCACAAACCTAAATCCAACAGCAGAAATGAGACCAAAGTAAAGAGACCCACCAAAAAGGCTAGACCAGTGGTTTTCAGCCAGTGCGCTGTGAGAACTGTCCAAGAGTGCCATGAATTTTTGTACAGAGGTCATGAAAATCAATATAAAACAAACATTGTTTCATCTTAAAACAACTATTCTATCTATCCAAATTACAACCCATAAAACTCATGAAAATTAATCATCAAATTAAAAGCGAGATATCACTCTTTTGATTCTAAAACATGAAAGTTCTAAATGCAGGTGGCCAAAGGGCAAAACTGAGATGATGTGTTTTTTTTTTTTCTGGTGGATTTGAAACATTAATGCATTTGAACCTTCTTTAGCTTGTTGCATGCAGCATGTTGCAAACCTCTCTAGTAAGACCATAACCATAGTAAATGTAAGTAGATATGACTTTGTGAGCAATCACTTCAGCTGAAAAAAGTGGGTGTGCCATGGTGTTGTACGTTTCATTGAAGTGTGCCATGTTACTGAAAAGGTTGGGAACCACTGGACTAGACTATTAAGTGCCCCTGGCAGAGAATAGGAGGGACCAATTCCTGAAGTCACTGCAATAACAGATCTACCCAGATTATCCTGGCAAGTGACCAACACCTACATGGTGCTGAGGAAGATGAAAAACCACTCAGCTCACTGCCAATTTGACTTGTGGGAGAATTCTTTTCCATCCCCAAATATGGTGGTCAGTTAGATCTTCAGGATGTGAGTAAGAACTAATCAGCCAAGCAGCTAAGAAAGAGAATGCTCAGTACCAGGGGCATCGCTGGCACCTGGCACACGGGGCACTTGCCCCGAGTCCAGGTGCCAGTGCCGCCAATAGCTGGTGCATCCCTCAGCTCCCCTGGCCCCACACCCAGCCGGGTATCCAGGGCTGGGCTGGCCGCAGTGGCACCTGCCTCTCCCAGCTGGCGATCTCTGGCCAGGTCACCTGCAGCAGCCACTGCCTCACCCATCCCTGTCTCCGACTGGAGATCGGAGGCCAGGCTGGCAGCGGCAGGAGCCTGGTGCCCCAACTCTGGATTGGAGCCAGGGGGCAGGGATGGGGCCCAGGGGACGGGGCCTGAGCCCCCGTGTCTCTTCCTGGGGCAACGACGCTCCTCCTCAGTACCACCTCAGAGACTTGGCCCACCCCACCCACCGTCCCCCTTACCTCCAGTTGGGGCCATCCCTGACACTTCAGAGGAAAAAGATAAAACTTCCCATAATACACTGGGGGAAGGCGGTTGGTGTCCCTTTCTGATGAGCTGGCCACTGACAGGGAAGCCTAAAGCATGAAGAATAGAAGACATAAACAGAAAGCAAGCCTCATTGCCATAAACCTGGATATGCTGGCTGAATTCCAGCATGACTAATTCCATCTTGTTTATTTAAATACCCACAGAAGTTTTAATTTACCACAATACTTTTCTTTTCTTTTCTTACTGTCCTCATTTGTTTTGTAGCACTGCTCTGTACTGTCAAAGAGTTGGTGAGGCCCATCACAGAGACGACTGCATTTATGAAATGTGGGGAAGGACTCCCTTGTGTGGGGGGGCATGCACATGTGTGCATTTGTAAACTTATTGGAGATGAAAGGCAATACATATACATGAATTGTTCATTTGTTAAATGCAATCATTCTTTTTCATCTATATCTTCTCTGACCACTTTTCCCATCCACACTTTTTCTTTTCAGAGGGTAGTTTCCTGGCAATGCCAGTGAAACCTCACTTCTAGTTCCTGACACAGAATACTTAGGATGTTATGAAGTTGAAGAATTTGTTCAAAAACTACACCTGAGGGATTTTTGGATTTCTCTTCATCTCTTTACAGTTAATAACCAAGCAGTAGGAGTTGGTGACCTCCATTCATCAGTAATTGAAATATTTGGAAGTTTAAGACAACTTTTCCAAGCTTAACATGTGACATTAAAATGCATATATAGCTCTTGAAATATTACGCAACTTGCAGCAAAAGCTTTTGTGGCATCCAAGAATGAGCGGATTGTTGAGGCAGTTCTTCCATATAAGAATATAAAATAACTTCATCAAAGGAGTTGCCAAAATAGTTGGAAAAAAATTTTAGAACCATACATTGCTTACAGACTCCAAAGAAGGGTTTGCACTTTGCTAGTGTTTGAAATCCACACTGAAGTCTAAGCCCAGCTAAACCTTACCATGTTCCTAATATTACTTGGTTGATGATTTAGTTTTCAAGTCTTTGAATAGATTCCAGGCTGGGTAACTGCTTACCTAAAATTCATCTTGTAGTTTCAGTTGAATTGGATAGTCTTCACTTCCTTTTCCAGAATTCTTATGTAATAGGGTGTAAGGTTAAATGGTTTCCAAGTATCAATCTAGAAATGACTGTAAAAACAGTGCATTGGAGTGTAAAATGATGCCTATATAGTTTGATAAACCCTTCAGAATGGAAGGTGTTTTGTAAGTTATGATTTTTCTTTCTGAAATCTAATACATTTTCTGCAGAATTCCAGCTTTCTTTCTGCTATAGGTCTGTCTATTTGGCTAAGGGAAAATACCTTTTAGATGATTCAGCAGCTAAAGTTAATAGAATGAAATATGCTACCTTAAGGCTTTCATCCTGCAAACTTTTACTTCCAGATTACTCATAGTAGTAAAATTAAACAGCTGCATAAATGTTTGCAGGATAAAGGCCTTAGACTGTAAACCCTTGGAGACAGGGACTGTCTCTGTTATATCTTCGTACAGCACCAAGCACAATGGGGTCAGAGCCTATAGACTATTGGTTCCCAACCTTTTTGGCTTTTTATATTTTTTACAATCCTGAAGGTTCATCAATCTCCACCACCACCTACTGCCCTTGACCTTCCTGCAGCCAGGTGGAAGGAGTTCAGTGTGGAAGGTGACTCCATGATGATCTCCCTTTGCCCTGCCTTCAGCAGGGAATCTGCACACATCCTGTAGCCCCATACACTTCACCTCGTCCTTAGATAGTGGCTCCCTTCTACAGCCAGGGAGATGGAAGATGAGTACTCCCCTCCCTCTCACCCCAGCAGGGACCACAATGCCTATTGATCTAGGTGGAGCACTTTGCCATACTCCCTGTTACAGCCGGGGGGGAGAATGCTGATATCCCAACCCATTGGCTGGAGCAAGGAGCCTGCACCAATGTTTTAGTCCCCTGGGAATGTGCTCTGCCTGGTTCCTTAGGCAGCAGCTCCCGTTCACAGCTGGTGTATGCAAGGTAGTGGGCCACTTTGAAGACCCAATGAGCTGCTTTTGTCACCCAGGCCACAGGTTGGGAATCCCTAGTGTAGACAAACAAGGAGTCCTATGGCACTCTTAAAGACTAAAATGCTACAAGACTCCTTGTTTGTTTTGCTGAACTCGACAAGCATGACTACTCCATCGAAACTGTTATAGACATTACTGAAATACAAGGAAGAAATAATTATGTTAATCCAGCCAATGCCTGTGTACATTAGAAAAAGGCAAAACAAATTCCCTGCCCCCTTCAAGGGCCCTCCACATTCCAGTTCCTTGAGACTCAAGGCAGATCTAAACTTAGGGTGGGAAATATACCACCGTCAATCAATCTTTCCAGATCAGAAAGTTGACTGGTTAAGACTGCCTCCTCAAAATAAGTAGCACTGCATCGACAGGAGGCCCTTTCACATCAACTCAGTGCACTGAAGACACTGCAGTGAGTAGGCATTCGGCAGTCAAAGAGAGATATGTAAGTTACTTTAAGTACCTTGAGTATTTCCCCTGGCCCCCTTCTGCCTGGGGCCCCCACCACACAGGGCAGCCCCATCACTCAGGAGGTGCCCTTGAGCCAGAGGGTGCTCCTGCCCTGGCCCTGCTCTGGCCAGTCTGACCGGCCCGGGCGGGGACTAACTGGCCCATGGCATGTAGCCTCCAACACAACCCTCCCAGGGCCATGTACCCTGGAAGGCCATGCCAGAGTAGCAGTGGCCTCGCTGCAAGCCAGCCAGCACCATCCCCATGGGCAGAGCAGACAGGGGTTGACCTGCCCCCCAAAGGATAGACCAGCCGACCCAGGGATCTGGAAGAAGCGCAGAGCCTGGCCTCTGGCTCCAGGGCCCCACTCCCACCCACCAGCACAAGCAAGGTAGGAGCGCTCTCAGCACTCCTACACTGCTGCTGCTGAGCCGGGCGGGTGCCAGATTATCGGGCGTTTAGGGCCTGGAGCCCTGGGCCCCCTTTTTGGCTGGACCCCAGGGCTTAACCCTCTAAAGCCCCTTTAATAATCCAACTACCACTGAAACTGCAGTACATATAGACCAGGACTTAATCTCTTTGAAAGTCCATTTTGATTCAGATAATTGCCTGAGAGTTTGCAAAGATTATTCCACTTCTCAAAACCTTTTGAGTCTGAAAGACTGGGCAAAAAGCTCAGGAGAAATTGTATTTATGAGATACTTGTTACTTCCAGATTCTGGTCAAGTCAAGATTGTTCATGAAAAGCTGTTCATAAAAGAATGTTGCACTTCCCTGTCCCTGCCCAGCAGAGGTTAGTGATAAAAATAATAGAAAGAAAAAGGTAAAAGAACTTTATGAATCTTTAGTCTGAATATAATTAAGTTGAGTTCTAAGCAAAGTCTTAGTTCAATTCTTACATTATGCATACAAAACTATTCATCTCTGATACAATAGAGACCAGAGAGAGAGAGAGAGCACTAAATTTTGGCTGCGACAGGATGGATGCATTGGAGGAAGAGATTAGAAGAGGGCTCAAAGAGCCTTTCCCCTGTAGTGCATCTTAGAAGAGTGGACGTATTTTGGCTGCAGGTGTTTGGGAGTAAAGCATTGTCAGCTACTATTAACTTTTATAACAACTACATCCCATTGGAACAAAGCAACAATAGACCAATATGAGAAGTTCATTACTGTGGAAGACAAAACTTTTGGAGGAGCAGGGGTTATGTCTACATTGCCCTGCAATTTCAAAAGAACTTTTTTCAAGATAAGTATTTTGAAATAATTGTCTCGAAAAACCTTTTTTTTCAAAAATGTTATTTTGGGACAACAGTCAGGGGACCACTTGTTGTCCCAAAATACCGCAGCTTTTTTTATTTTCAAAAAAGAAAGTCCACACTGGCTTTTCTTTTTAGAAAAAAAAAGCAAGGCAATGGAAGAGATAGGGAGGCTTTTTCAAAAAAAAAGCCTTTTCCATGTCTGGGGATGGCTTTTTTTGAAAAAGCTACCTCGAAAAAGGCTTTTTCTGAAATAAAATGAGGTTTAGCGATCCTGAAAAAATGCTCCGGTATTTCGAGATACCGGAGCATTTTTTTGAAAAAGCTGAACCCACCAGTTTTTTCAAAATTAAAAGCCTTTTTTGAGGTAGCTTTTTCAAAAAAAACCATCCCCAGACATGGAAAAGGGAGGCTTTTTCAAAAAAAAAAAAGCCTCCCTATCTCTTCCATTGTCTGGGGGGTTTTTTTGGAAAAAGAAAAACCGGTGTAGACTTTCTTTTTCTAAATTAAAAAAGCCACAGTGTTTCAGGATAATGGACTGTTGTCCTGAAATAGCATTTTTGAAAAAAAGTTTTTTCGAGATAATTATTTCAAAATACTTATCTCGAAAAAAGTTTTCTCAAAATTGCAGGGCAGTGTAAACGTGCCCAGGGTCAAGTCTATGGAAGTCACTTCCACAAGAGTGAAGAATGACCTGTGAAGTTCACTGCTTCCAGAACTACCTGAAAAACTCATTATTTCAACACAGCTTCTCTTTGATAAGTACATTGTACACACATACAACACATTAGAACAATATTAAACAGCCCTATAAACTAATTAAGCTATTTGCCCTGCAGGCTGGAAAGATAGAAAAAGATAGAGCACATTTTTGTTATTTTTCTTTTTACATACTTGTCAGTGCTTTGGTGACAGGGGCCATATAACAACCAAGGCTCTGCTCCTGAAGACTTAAGCATATGCTTAACTTTGTGCCTTGTGAACAGTCTACTCATTTTGGTGGGGGGGGGGGTAAAAGTTTTCCAGCTTTTTCCTCCATCCATTTCATTGTATGGACTACACTCCCCTTGATGTTTTTCCTACACTATGTTTTAGCCACTGTGCCTTTAGGTCCTGACCTGCAAAGACTTATGCACAAGTAACTTTACTCATGAGATTACTTCTGTTGAAGCAAATGGGTTCTCCTCTCATCAGCAAAAATATTTCTGTGCTTAAATCTTTGCAAGACTAAGGCCCTCAACTATCAGAGTTGGGGTTAATCTATCAGACTCCTTGCAGGTCAGCCATCCTAGGTTATGTCTACACTACAGGACTCAGGTAAGTCAACTTAATAAGGTTGACTGAAAGTCAACCTTATTAAGTCAACTTAGTGAGACCCCATTTGTTTAAGTCAACTTTATAAAGTTGACTTGAACAGCTCTATTGCACCAGGTCGACTTTATTAAGTCAACTTTAATGGACACCTTGTGTTAAGTCGATTTAATAAAGTTGACCTAACCCTTAAAGTCGACTTTAAGGGCAGGAGTTATTAAGTTGACTTAAGCAAATGCTTAAGTTGACTTAATGAACTCCAAATGTGGCCAGGGAGTTGCTTTAGTCGACTTAAGTCTCCAATAGACAGACATAGCCATAGTTATCAGTGGCTAGATCAAGGACTAAGCTTTTGTGTCAGGGATCAGGATTCTTACTAGTTTATTTCCTAGTATCAACCTACTGAAAAATAAATGCCAAACTGTCAGTCTGGTAGACCTAAAATCTGGTCTAGTTGTTTGCTTGTATGTAGCTATATAATCTGAATTTGTTATGAGTGTCATTATGCTTTCTGCAAAATGGATTTTTAAACATACAGTAATCTTCCTCACTGCTTCAACAGGGAAGAATTTATTTTATTTCAGACACAGCACATTATAGAATGACTTATTGGGTTTTCTTTCTTTGACAGAGACTTTATATTTGTTCCTCCTTTGTTTTCCTTAATCTGAAATGAAAATTTCTCTTCGTGTATAAGAAATGAAAGTTTCACCTCCATTTGCAAAGTGCAGGAGTATCTGTGTTTCTCTTTTTCAAAACAATCACTTCAATGCCATGTCTTTTTAAATCCATGCCAGCTGAGAAGCACCCTTGAGCAACTCAATACATTAAAAGCAATAGTCTGTTTACAAAAGGAGAGAAAAGAAATGTCGAGAAGAAAACAGATTGTGGCTTACAGCCTCATGTGGTGTAAATCAACATAGCACCATGAAACTCAGCTGAATTACACTAATTGAGGATCTACTCCTTAATTTTTTAGCTTCCAGTAAGAAACAGTAAAATGATACTGACTTAATGCTTAAAATTTATGACAAATACACTGAGGATATTCTTTTCATATTTCATGAACATATTCAAAAGCCCCAAATCTTTATTAATAAGGTTGAAGCATGCTTTCATGCAGGAGTCATGAAACTATTGTTGAAGAATTTGGCAAAAGCAGTGGTCTCATCAAGGGTCAGATTCTGAGCTCTATGCTAATCTATAGCAGTTGCTGCCAGACTGCTCATTCATTTTCCAAGAAAACTGTATTTCTTGGACACATTATCTCAGCTGTTCTATTGATTTCATAGCTCTCTGCTCCAAAACACAGTTCCAGCTCATTGATGATTCTATCCAGCACTGGTTACATGAGGTGTTGTTGAAAGTCATCTTTACTTTGAAGAAGCATGTGTTGCCCTGACAGATGCATTGAGCCAATCTGATAGACTCCAAACTTCCTACTTTGGGGTTTTTCCTGCAGGAGGAGGCAAGCTGTTTTCTGCAATAAACTTTTCTGCTTCCACCCACACTGATGGCCACAATCCATGTTCTAAATCATTGTCTACATGAGATTTAAGTAAATCTTCCTTCTAATTCCCTTTTAATTCAATGGCATGTTGTAAATCAAATACAAACCATTATAACTGCCCTGAGACTATCATGAGCGCTTCAAAGATATTCTTAGAAAGCATCAAGTCTATGGGAAGCTTTGGATACATGTTCAGCATAATATAAAAGGATTTAATCATGGGATAGGACTTAGCATGCATAGAAGCTTGAGTTTTGCAAACACGTGGGTACTTATCTTTATAAGCATATGAGGTCTCCCATAAAAGTCAAAGAAACTCTGCATGCTTAAAGTAATCACGTATATGTTTAAGTATTTTCAGGATTTGAGACAGGATCCCTATTTATGCAAATAAATGCATAACAGAAAATCTTACTTGTAGTAACTGGTTTGTACTCTTCTTGAACTCTTCCATAAAACATCCTGTAGATTTTTGCAGTGGCTGGCAGGGTTACGGCTAACAAAACACAAAATCTTCTGAAAGAATCTGCTGTTGCAGATCACTAAGAAATTGGATTCAAGCAGACACATTTATTTAATGTTTCTCTGAGAACTAAAGCAGGGGCAGAACAGCCTAACACACCACTGTAGAAGAACAAAAGTTTAGAGCCATCTAGATTTGTTCACACAATTCACAAGGTGACATGCTTACCAAATTAGGCAATGATAGAATGGGCAAAATAGCACTTGGGCTATGATACAGCATCAGTTTTGTCTAGAGAAGAAAAAGCCAACTTCTCTTTTTCAAGCCATTAAAAACCCATTTTGCCAGCCAGCCTTGGTTTATTTTCTCCTTTCCTCTTATACATATGCTGTTTAGGCTATAAACCAGGGGTCTCAAACTCTAGTCACCACAAAGGCCATGTGAGGACTAGTATGTTAGACTGAGGGCTGCACCACTGAAACCTTCTCATACAATGATATTGCAAATATTGATAACTATAGTGTCATTGGGGACCACAAGAAATAATTTTAGGGACTTCATGTGGTCCATGAGTTTGAAACCCCTGCTGTAAATGCTACCGAGCTATCCTGTGTGAATATAAAGGGTATCAAGATGATAGCTGCTACTGTGAACCCTAGAAACGGCATGAGCAATTTGATGAAATCACAGTTCATGTTAAAGGTTTGGTGGGAGACATATACCAGTAAAAGTTTGCTGAAATTTAAATCTGAACCCAATCTCTCTCTATGTATATATAGATGTCTTTTGGACTTGGAGTGTAATGCTGATCAGCAATTTGCATTTAGAACCCTAACTTCCTGATCATTTTCTCATTAGTAATCAACCTTTATAAAGTATTTTACATGTTCAAAGTGGTGTACAAATTGTAACTCATTCACTCAGGGGTGTATGCAAAGGAGAGTGAGCAGAGGTAAAGAACTCCCACAGGGCCGGGTTGGGGAGACTGAGCTCTTCCTGCTCTGGGCAGGAGATCCCTGGGGTCCTGGAGTAAGAGGCAGCTCCTCCTGGCATGGGGGGCACAGAAAGTTCCCCATCCAAAAACAGACAAAATTTTATTCCTGGACACTCCCCTGCTGGTTCTCAGTCCTTCTCCATACCATGATCCCAGTTAGTACACAAAAATGTTTCAGGACTGTACCCCCTTTGACATACCCCCTCCTTTTCTATATAATCCCCTGAAAAGGGAAAATGGTCACCCTTCTCCTGCATCTGTTTGCAGCCTTCTTTCAGGGGTTTCAACTCTCATGTTTAGACCCTCTGAATTAGTTCAGTTACTACAGTTCATTCATTACCTGTGGAGACTAATCCCCATTGGCTATCCCTGGGGAGGCAGTGAGGGGAAATATTTTGTCCAAGGTTACAAAGGAAATTTGTAGCAGGGACAGGATTAGAACATACAGTCATGCAAATACCATTCCCATCAACACTAGCCCAGCCCCCCAGACCCTCCCAAGGAAGGAACAGCTGTTTATTTTGTTTAAACAATGTTTGCTGTATGTGCATCAATATAAAACAAAATTAGATAAACATCTTTCTTCATCATTTTCTCACTTGACAAATCTGTTTATAAGGTCAGTGCTATTAAATACCACAGTACTTGGTTCTGGAGGCACTTGTGTCTGGCTTCCCAATGTATCAACAGAAGTTTCAGGCCAGATCATACTCCTTGCTATCATGTGATCATGCCACAAGATTAAATGTGCTAATTCAAGGCCTTATCTTATACACACACAGGGGTTAAAGTCTTTTTTGGGGGCCCCTGGAATTCTCCCATGTCAGTGGGCCCCCCTCCTGCTCTGGTGAGTCCCCCTGTGGCAGTGGCCCCCCCAGACCCCAGCTCCTGGCTCCCATGCCAGCAGCCCATCCCCTGCCCCCAATACCCCCCCCAGCATGAGCCGGGCTACCCCCGCACTCACCAGCAGCAGCGCGACTGGGCAGGTGGGGATGGTAGGCCCCAGGTCCAGGTGGTGGCGCGGCTGGGGCAAAGACAGCAGGCCCCAGGTTGGGGGTGCGGCGTGGAAGGGGAGGGGTTTGGTGCAAGCTTGAGCTGCTTTGGGACCTGCTAATTTTAGGAGTCCAGCTTTCAGGCCCCTAAAAATAGAATGTGAAATCGGAATGGTGGGCCCGGGAACACAGCTTTCCAGCTCCACGTTCTATTTTTAGGTTCCCCGGAACATGAGCCCCTAAAAATAGTGGGCCCCAGAACAGCGTTCCAGGGCATTCTGGTTTACTTTAAACCCTGTACATACATACTTTGATAACTACATGCATAGCTCCCTTATACTCAGTGAGACCATGAATTTAAGTTGCTCACATGTGTAAGCATTTGAAGGATCAAGCTCACCATTTCCTATGTTTGTGCCATTATCCTTATCAAGCCTGGCTCCCTGAAATACAAGCAACAACTATACTAATCTTCTAGAAGCAGCATAATTTTAATACATACCATGGAATGGCTGCCTTCCTCTTCTATCATTCATTTTTATATCTTTTCCTTTACTCTGTTGTAAACTCCTGAATGTATAAATTCATCCCATGTGGATTACCAGACTTTGTATTCTTCACAGAAAACAATAAGCAGTCTCTTCTTTGGGTGTCTACCAGAGCCAGGGACAGCAGCCATACCATTTGGATTAAAAGATCTCTATTCTTGCCCAATTTTCTAGTCTGGAACCACATTGACTGACTGTGTTGGCATCCACTCTGTTCTCTAATTTAAGTCCAGCAGGGCTGGTAGTTCTGAACCATGATCTTTTATGTTATGGTACTTACATCTGAGTAACAGACTTTTTTCACTGGGGAGTTCTGAGTTATTATTCCCCACCACAAACTAATGTTACGGATCTTTTTAGATCCCAAATTCTTTCTGTCATATGCATTTGCTGGCCTCTTTACTCCTATGTACACTGAACAGGTATGTATATTGTTTCATCTTTTTATTCCTCTCCATCCCTGACTTGTACAAATTGGTCTGAAGAATAATTCCATCTCTTTCTATGCTTTTTGCAAGAAATGCTTTAATATCCATTTCTTAATCCTACACCTAAACAATCAAATACAAAAAATGTGACTAGAAATAAGCCAACACGAAGCTAGTTTGTCAAATGTGCTGTATGATGTAATTATCATCATCATTCTGAATACTGCACTAGGTGTTAGCAGTTGCATAATCACATAGGCTATGTTCATTTGAATTAAGGAGGCTTAATCTGAACTAACTTTTTACCTGTCTATATCAGGCTTTCATTAGTTCAAACTAAGGAATTCCTTAGTTTAAACTAAGGAATTCCTTAGTTCTATCTAGTAACTACCGCCAGTCAGTTCAAACAAAGTACAGTGGAGACTAGGACTAACCTTTAGTTCAAAATTAATAAGTTTGAGCTAAGGGCAGTTACTTTGAATTAACAAAGTGAACAAATTCAAACTAATGATGGTTTGAACTAGTCCACGTTGTTAATTCAAACTAATAAGTTTGAGGTTAGCTCAAACTAACCTTGAACTTATTAGTTTGAACTAACAAATTCGAACTAACTTCCTGAAGTGCAGACATAGCCATAAGGCCCAACAGCTTGGATCAGGTTCTATAGTGAGCCAACCCATTCAACAGAGAGCTCAGTCTCTGGAAATAAAAGATAAAGTGTGCTTCTTTTATGTTGCATCAAGTTGAAAAACAGGCAAGAAGGTGCCACACAACTTCAAACTCCTTCCCTTCTTTTCTTCCAAAGATTTACTACAACAGAATGATGCCAGAGAGTGGAGCTTTCTGCACCATTTCTAGCGCTTCATGCTCTCTGTATCTTAAAACAAAAAATCTTTAGACCTTTTCCCTTTCAGGGTTTTCTTGGTTAACTGAACATTTGTTCTTGACATTAACCAGGGAAAATACATTTTGGCCTCTCTTTCCTCATCAATAGTAGGAGAAATACACAGCTAGTACATATAGTACTCCTTGACAAAAAGACTTGCTGCTCAAGTAGGCCACCAAATAGGAACATTTTAAATTTGCCCTATCAAATTGGGATTATTCTCCAAAGCCTCCAGAACACATAAACTACAAGGTTAAATATGGATGGACGGACCACTTACTGTAAGTTGTAAATGTTAGAGTGAGATCCTAGCCTATTGAAGTCAGTGGGAGTTTTGCCACTGTATTCAGTGTAGCCAGGATTTCACACTGAATACTCTTGAAGATCCTTCTTACATACATTCTTCAACATAGCATTGGTCATTATGTACCAACTGTCATGAAAACCCACGTTTCACCTTCTGGGATGGCCCAAGCTTGCCTTGGAGAAAGGATGGTTTTGCCAAGTGCAACAGGATATTTTCCAAACACCACTCCATTTAGGATACAGTCGGATCTGAACTTAAGAACATATTTTCAAAAGCCTGCATGTGCACCCATCTGGATGGAAGATCAGAATGTAGGTATACACAGTATTACAGAATGTTCAAAGGTAGGTGTCTAGGCATGTGGAAAACCCCTGCTAAAGGATAAGCAAAGCGCTAAAGGGTGCAGCCACATAGATTGCCACACACTGCCTCTTACAACTATGCAAGACCACCTTAGTCACATACAAAGAGCCGTGGCTTTGCAAGTAGCAAATATTCAGTTCAGGAGAAGGTCATCTACACGCCTTGGTTGCTGGATCAACCACTCTGAAGAAGAACCAGTAACACATTAGAAAAAGACATGTCTAACATTAGCTCCACTCGCATGGATCAGTTCCAAGTATATGCAACAATAAAATTCCCTAGTGACTCAACAGAGTAAATTCTCCCCTTAACAGAAAGCATGAAGCTTCCCCTTTGTAGTAATGATGAATGGCTTCTCCATCTCCAGTCCCTTTAGAAGGAAATTACAACATAGACTTAAGCACCACCATCTCTCTCAGAGCAGACTTTTTTCTCAGTTGCTGAACATCACCCCTAGCACCATCACCGCTAGATGAAGCCATCCTTTCACTTTGGTAGCTCCAACATGCTTCATGACCCTGGCTTACTGTCAAATCTAATCTCATTTTGTACAAGTTATTGCTCCATTAACACAAGTGAATGCAACAGGTTGGCCTGGCTTCAGAGTCCTGTACATGCAGGAATATCAATGTGTGGGGTTTTAAGATGAGCCTACTGAATAATCATACAGAAGCTTGTAGAGCAGCGTAACTAAGCGTAACTAAACTTGGTGATTTTAGGAGATGATATTGTGACCTATACTTTTGACACTAAAAGTCCCAAGTTCAATCTTCACTGACAACCCATGGTGGAGAGTCATTGCAAAATGGTGTCCACTACACAGATTTGAGTTCCGGGGGAGCATCAGAAGACAGAAGAACCATGCGTGCAAAATGAAAGAAGACAAGAATAGTGAAGAAATACATTTTATTTCCAAGTGTTCAAGAAAGTGTTACAAACAGAAAGAACTTTATAACAAAACCAGACATCAGCTGAGCATAGGCATCATGCAGTTTGAGTCAAGAAATGCAGGTGCCCACTTCCATTTCTTGGTTTACACTCCCCCTCTGACTTTTCAGGGATACAATATAACCACATGTAATGTTCTGTATGCTGACACAACTTTGCCCTCTCCCCATATTTTTTTTCAGGATTTTTCCCCTGACCTGGAGGACATTTGGAAAGCAGATGGGGATCCTCAACTGAGTATCCTTTCTTGTGGAACTCAGCTTCCATTGGCTGTCTGCCAGATCTCAGGTTCACAGGCTTTCACAGCATGGTATTAGGCAAGTTTATGTATCTGGCTGTAGCTGGAAAAGGGACATTGTATGGGGTGTGCTGGTGCTCTGACGTGATACGAAGCATGCTCTCACTCAGGGGCTTTGCTGCATGATTCTTGTAGCCATGCTCAGAGTCTCACTGAATGCCAAGCGTGGGGCCAAGAAGGAATTTTCCCTGCAGGTCAGATTGGTTGACCATGAGGAGGTGGATGGGTTCATTTTCTTTTGCAGTCTCCTATACAAGTTGTTTGCCAGGATCATCTTGGTATATCTGACTTAATTCCCTGTCATCACGTTGCCTTAAGTGTCTGTGCACCTGGGTCTCTTCTGTTCTCTGCCTATGGCACATATTAGTTTGGTCTCCTGAGGACGGTTACTATATCTTGATCTAATTTCAGTTGCTGGAATTATTGTGTGCAGTTGGTGAGTGGTGCTGGTGGCTTGTGATATACAGGAGGTCAGATAAAATGATTTGTTGGTCTCTTCTGGCCTTACATTTTATGACACTTCAGTCTTTAAATGACCTCAATATGACAACCTTAGGGTGCAGATTCATGTCTAGCAAGTCATGGCCTCAATACGTAACTCAGCTACATTTACAAGCAGTTTCTGTATTTAGTTTTTGTGCATTTCTTTTAATACTTTAGGATGTCAATAGATCCCAGAAGAATGCCCTGCCACCCTACCAAACATTTCAAAATCTTCTAACTGTGGTTACTAAATGCAATCTGTAGATTCCACTCCAGTTTCCATGCTGCTAAAGTTGTTGGTAGGGGGTATTCAAATCAAGCTTACCATATGTTATTAACAAAAGATGGTGCTCTTCCAAGTGTTATTTTTAACTGTACATAAAGAGAATTAGTTGCTTTTCCAAGCATGATATAGAAAGAAAACTTGTGGAACTGGAAAGAAAAAAGGGCCAAATTTTATACTTATCTCTATAACTCCTGTGAGATCATGTGGAAATGTAAGACTAATACAAAATGTGGCTTGTATCCATCTTTAATGGAATGTTGAGACAGAAGTGTAGCTAAAACTATGGGTTTTCCTCAGATCTTATTCAGTCTACCACATGTATAGAACTTTCTCTTGCCTTGAAGCTATACATTGATTCATCACCCATGGAGCTTTATTTTCAGATTACTATCTGCAATTTTTTAGATATGATAAACTGTCAGTACCTTAATGTTCTTATGTAAAACTCTTTAAAATTAAACTTTCTATAACGTATTTTCCAAGATAGTGACACAATGTAATTTCTTCTTGAGGGACTTCCTTCTTTAATTTTAATATTTTTTTGTCTTCAGAAAATGAAACTGAAAGAAATTCGTGAGTGAGAAGTGAACATGAGGGCTTGTAGTTAACTGCTGCTCCATAAACACACTCACACAAAATAAGTTGGGTGGCCAAAGAATTGTGATAGGGCCTGCTGGCTCACATGGTATGAAGCGATTATTAGAAGTTTTCAATTACAGAATAAGTTCATATTTCAAAACATAAAATATTGGTAAAACTGAATGCTCAGAGTCTTCTAGCTGTAAAATGAAACCAAAGTACTGGACATTTGTATCAAGAAGCAGAGAAAGATGGGTGCTTTTTAGATGAGGTTAACAGTGGATATGGATTCTGTTGGCAGACAAAGGGAGATAGATAACAGTCTTCCTAATGAGTCTGCCATCAAACTAATGCCCCCAGCCTGCTGTTGGAAAAGGAAGTTTATTTTTATCATACTAGATTTAAGGCATTTATGGCCATAAAAATGCCCATAACTGTGTTTGCAAGATTATGGCCTTAACTGTGGTCCCTTAGACAAATTACCATTTGAATACTTGTGTCCTGTTTCTCCGCAGTTCCACCAGCAGATACAACTAAGATAAATCAAGCTCTGTCCTGGAATCAGTGGAGTTACACTGGCAGAGAATTTGGCCCAATAACCTTTTCATCATAAAATGTTATTTCACATCAGAAGCGAGCAATTAGAAAAAGGAGGTGAGAAAAATGTCAAAAAGTCATGTGGATAATTCAGAGGAGGGTTTGCTTTCAAATGCAATGTTTTCCATATCTGAATTATCTTTCTTTTAGAGTTCCTTGGTAACTATAGAGCTTTGGGACAGTCATTGGGACATTAGCACACATTAGTTTTGTGTTCATAAATTACAATTTTTCTCATACTAAGAATGAGAATTTTGTTTAATGTGTTTACTGATGATAGGTATAATTCATGCTTCTTATTATCCACAATGTTTTTCTCCTTTGATAAAAACTTTGCATTGACTAGTATTTTTCCCCCACCTCATTAGATTTTATCATAATACCAAGATCATTATTTCTAAACTAAAAAATAAAACTCACAAAATTTCAAGCCTAAGAATGTACTTTTATGTCATGAAGATGTTAATTTCACCAGGACATCTTACTTGAAGGGTTTAAATTCAAACACTTTATAAAATATTCCAACACAACAAGAAATGCTCCCTTTATGTATCTCTCTTTGTATATATGTTCTGTGGTCAGATAAATTATGTTGGTGCTGTTAAAAATCCTTCTAATAACCTTTATTGCCAGAAAGTCTAACTATAAAAATCAATTTCAATGCCCATAGTTCCAGAAGGCTTGCAGATAGTAAGTGTGAAGTATTTGAAGATGCCCTGCAATCATTAGTCTCCCTTTAATAGTGCAATATATAATGGGAATGCTTGGAAAGAGTGTCATCCTGGTGTGTGTGAATTACCTGCAGCTGTAGGAATAAGTGCCTTCTATATATAATGAATGCTGAGCCTGTGCTTAGTTTTGCCCAGGGCTTGTTTTGTCTTAAAATGCTGGGTTTTGTTTAGGGGTTGTTTATTTCAGGCAAAACTGTTATTGTACCTTTATAGGATTTAACAATAGTCCCTGAAGAATGTTGGGCTAGTGTCCCACCGTTCTATATTTTTAATAGCGGTTAGTGAAACTAAATACCAAAGCTTTTGCGTAGCTAATTTTTTACATACTTTTTGAAAGAGTCTCCTTGATTGAAAACCCCTAGTGCATTAGCAGCATAGCCAAGACTTTAACTAGGCAGAGGTAGTCTGCTCTGCCATTATACCAGGACTTTCAAAAGGTAGAGTTGGGAGATCAACAGTCTACCTTTCGTAGAGAGGAGGCAGTTAAAAAGGCCATAGGAAACCCACAAATGGTTATAGACAAGCCTAGTTTTATTAGAGAAGAGTGACTATATATCTGAGCAAGTACTTATGTTTTAATGTTCTATTCTTGAGATAAGACCCATGCACAGAAATATATACTGGTAAACTTGTATGCACCTATGAATCACATTCTTATGTTTTCTGCTTATCCTGGCATGGTTTAGGATTATAATCACTTTCCACCTAACAACTGGAGCCTGACCCTTTTATTTTTCCTGACCCAAAACACCATCACTGCCAACAGTGCCATCTTATGTCTCTTTCTCTTCTATCCCTTGAAAGAGTACCATCGAAAATAAACAGTCACATTCTACAGCATAAAAAGCTTTTGGAAGACAAACAAGATTTACTGAAAGGCACTGTCTAATTAATGTGGCATTTAACAACTTCATAGTGGTAGAATTGTACCAACATAACTGAATGGAAAACTAAGGGACAGACACACTAAGTGGTAGGTTGAAAAGGTATTTAAGCAACTAAAGATGCAGATGCTGCTTACAGGGTTTTTGAAGGCTCCTCAGCACTTGACTCCCAATGATTTAGGCAGAGGTACTTCGCAATTATATCAAGCACCTAACCTGACCCTTCATGGACTGCCCAAAATCAGGAAGAAAATCTACAGTAAAGTCAGAAATCAACCCCTCATCTCCCAAGTCCTGTCCCGTGCCTTAATCACAAGGCTAGCCATCCTCCACACAGCCCACCTCAACCCCCATCAGTCATGTGCTCAGTCTCCAACTCAACTCCAGCCACAACATTTTCCAAGTGGTGTCTCCTTTGAACTCTGCCATTCAGACGAGTCCAGACGTAAAAAAGCACAGTAATTCCAGTCTTAAAGCTTTGTGAACTGCATGCTTCACTTATTGATGGGCAGGAAACCCAGAGTCCACTGGATACAAAAGGAGGAAATCCCAGCCTCACACCCCTATATGCTCATTCAATCCTGCAGAATCTCTTCAGTGAGAACCTTGTGTGGGGTGAGGTTCCATGGGTGGCTCAGGGAGCTTGCTAGACTCCATCACAATATCTCTACCCTTAAGCGTGCAAAGGACACCGAAGAAAGTTAATTCTGGCCACCCAACTGTGCAGTGGAACTCCTGCCCTTAGGGACAGTGGTCATTGGTAGGACCAATAGCATCATGGCTCCAAGATCTGAAGTGGGCCAGAAGTCACTATGTACGTACCAAATCTCCACATCCATGAACCTGCCCTCTAGTGGTTGCCCTTAGACACACAGGTTCTGTAAGCCAACCCCTCTATTGTTTCTGCATGGAAGCAGAGAACAACTCCTAATTCAAATCCAATGGAAGATAGGTGGTAACTGTGTGGATTCACTGAGTTTCCTCTACCTGGGAATTACCAGTCTTAACAGTAAATGACCTTACCCCACTCATTGTAACCTAAGGTTTGTGGTTTCCTATAACTCTAAACATCCCTATAGCATCTTTTATCCAAGAATCTGAGAGTACTTTACATATATTAGCTAACTCTTGCAAAATTCATATTTCTTCCACTTTATTTTACAGAACAAAACTGAAGCAAAGAGAAAGGAAAGAGATACAGCACTCACTGATGCACCATCCAGGAATCTTAGTCCACACTTTCCTGCTTAAACCATAAATCCACACTACTGCCCTAATTAATTATATGGACATTGCAGAGGACTGCCTTCCATGATTTCTCTTGTCTATTTATGACAATTTTACATTAGCAAATTAAAATTACTGAATTAGGATGGAGGGGAGTGGTTGCTGTTTGGTTTTGTTAATTTTTTATTACTACTACAATCCAAAATCCATTTATAGGCCTACTTTCCTTGCATTAGTTAGCATTATAGCCTGGTAAAAATATTTTCTACATTTATGTCCAAATCTTAGACAAATTATTCCATTATAAAATGAAAAAATATATATTTTGACATGCCTTTTGGCCATTTAAAATGTTCCTATTCTTATGGGATTCAACAACTGTTCCTTAAAGCATGCCAGGGGCATGTGAATTATAATGCAATCATAAGTCAAGGTCTGAAAAGACTCACATACAAACATTTTCCTGAATTCCAGCAACTTTAAAAAACAAGATTTGGCAACTGGCAAGAAAACTCTTGTAGCCTTTCGCTGTTAGCCCATTTGATGTGAAGAGCCAAGTACTAACACAGAGTTGCCACTACAATTCATCTTGCAACTTCCAGTAATCATAATTACCAACTGTTTATCACTAAAAAATTGCAGAATAGCATTTATTTCTCTCCATTATTTTGAAAAAGAAAACAGGCCCAAATATGGTCCATGCTCCCTACAGAATGTAGCCAATCCAACATAAGCAAGGCCAAATCCTACTGATTTAGGATTGAGTGCTACTTCTTTCTTGCAAGATTTAACTCAGAATCCTTCCAGATTCATCAGCCAAAATAGTTTAGTGGTGATTCCCACAATGTCAGCTCACTTATTGTTCTCGATCACCCACTGGTGTGAATACTGCCAACCAGGAATGATTGAAAGATCAGTGAAGGGGAAAACTTGCTAGCTTGGTAAGAACTATGTTGAAAGAAGAAAGCAGCTGCAAGAGAAATTTTAAAAATAGGAAATAGGTGAAAGAATTAGGAGACAAGATGAATGTGAAACAATACTCTTGAAAGATTTCAATACGTGAAAGAGGTTGTTTTCAGTTGCCCCTTTCCCAGCGGTCCCTACATAATTAGTCAGTTAACTAGCTGCATATGTAATCCACACGAGGCAAGTGCAACTCTTTGTCCCTCTCAAGCAGCTAGATCACATATAGGACAAAAGTCTACTCTTACTACCAACTAGAGGAGTTATTACTTTAGCACAAGCTTGTTCTTAGCACTGAAGGTCCTAACTTCAAACCTCAATGATGTCCCAAATGTGAGTTTTTCTTCTCTCTCTCTCTCTCTCTCTCCATATCATAGTGCATTTCTTTCCCGCCACTAGCTGGGTTCCAAATGAGTGTGGTTTGAGAGAGGGACTCACAAGACTGGAATGGGAGACAGGTGCTGCTGAGGCTTTGGTAGCATTTAAGTTTCCTGAATTTTCCGGGGGGACAATTTGGTCTTACTTCATGCTCTTGGACAACACTGATGTTACAATATGTATTCATACTGGCCCAAACAACTATCAGCCAATGACCACGGGTGGTGGCTAGTGCTGGACCATTTGTCTGCCTTCAGGCCATGCTAAAGGCCACATGTCTACTGGTTTATATTGGAGTAGCTCCATTAACGTTAAATGTGCTCCACCATTTTACATCAACAGAGAAATTTGTACAGAAACTTTGTAGGACCAGGACTTCTTGGTCTCTAAAAAACAATCTTACAGAAGAGGCAGAGCAATACAAGGGATACATGGCTCATTGAGACCAGTCATGATGAACGGAGGCATTCATGGATGATAAAATCATGTAATTAAAATACTGTTCCCAAATGCCTCTCAGAGCTCTTGCAGGGCTCTTGTTATATGATCAAACTTCCACACAGGCAAATGAGCTGCAAAACTAGTTTCCCTAAAGCTCATCACTGCTGTTGGAGGACTGTGTTTTCTCATGGCTGAAGAGACAACATACCGTAGATCCAGGGTCTGACTGCTGCACTAAAGCCTTAGAGCAATTACCATTGTTCTGCTTCCTTTCACTCCTCCAGCCATCACCTTCCTTCATCCGTGAAGCCACAAAGTCAAGTGAATGTTTGTCAATATTAGTGACATTCTTTTCACCTGTTCTGATGCTTCTTGTGGCCCAAAGTTACAAGCTGCATTATAGTAGCAGCAGCTCCATAAATATACTGGAGGTGAACCAACTGCACATGAATGAGTGAAGAACTGGATAGATTATCAAACTCTGAGAGAAATTTGTAAGTGAAACACATATATTCACCAGAATGACAGAAAGAACTGCCAGTGTCCTGTATTTCTTTGTCACCCTAGTTTTCCCAGTCCCATCTGGGCATGAGTAGCACCAGACTCTGCATTCACTCACTAAATACAATGGGGATGGATTTACATTTTGGCAAAAACGTGAAGGCAGTTGCACTGTCACCTATGTCTGGTGTGACTACAAAAAAAAATTGCATGTATAATTTGCATATGCAAATTATTGCCTGGATTTAGTTAATCTGTTACTGAAAATTGAGCCAAGGAGGTGGGAGATCTGTCAAACGAAAGATACAAAAGGGTAAATTAATTGTTGTTTACTAACAGAATTTTCTGTACATTAGGAAGCCAAAGAAACCACCATTACCAGATTAAATATCATCTAATCACATTACCAGATTATATTATATTTTTGTCTCAATCATCAAATGTTTAATGGGTTTTATTTCTCTGAAGCAAAACGAATCATATTACAGGGGATTAAGACCATGTAAAAATATCTAGATTAATATCACATCATTTAGGAATAAAAAAACATGATGGGTAATGGGTAGATGACCCAGTTACAGAAATATGATGATTTAAATACAAAAATTCAACATGATGTATTTTTAAATCTCACACCATGTAGAAGTCTTTGACTCTACTTCAACAAAGGAACCTTCTGTTATGCAAAGAAGTTGTACATCCTGGCACAGAAAGAAACATGAATTTGATTTTAATTGAAAGAAATCTTGACACCATCTCACCGAAGAAGTGAGTTTGTTTTTATTTCACAATGACGCTATCATTCAAAATATTCATGGGTGATGTTCCCTTCTAGCTACATGGGTTTTTAATCCAGCAGTAATCAAAAATGCTCTGGGAATGGCCAGAAAATGTAAACCCTGGTTGCCCATCATGGCCAAAAAGGACCTTTAGTATTGGGTTGGTAAATGATTAAATAATTATTGCTTCACCCCAAAGACAGTTTTAATTCAAGGGCAGGTGGAATGATCCCTTCTTAGAGTGCATTTTAATTTGTCAAGTTTTAAATGCTTTGAATCTCAAGGTACTTCACTAATGTAAGATTATTAGGAGAGAACGTCTGAGCTCTCCCCAAAATTTGGCATCCACAGCACTGAGTCAATCCTTTGTTTAACTTAGTTGCCATGGTAGTTTCTGATACAGGAGCCCTTGTGCCAAAACTGCTGTTTAGATCTGGAACGAAACTTGGTCTCATTGCACTGGAGAAAACACTATGCTGATGACTTTAAGTTCCCTTCTCTTTCCCATTTACATCTTGTCAGGTATTTGACCTCTTCTACTTCTACAGTGGTTCTCAGCCACTGTGTCAGGACACATTACTGTGTTGCCACCCAGTGGTAAGTGTGCTGCAGAGAGTTGGGAAGATGGCTGGATTAAGCCTCCTGGGGTGGATTGGTGTGTCCTGTAGAGTCACGATATGCCGCCAAGTGTGTCACAACCTGAAAAAGGCTGAGAACCACTAACAGACTAACAGAGAGGACTGCAGGCTTTCAGTCCCCAGACAGTCAATCCCTCCTAGTCTGCCAGCAAAGAGTAAGAATTTTAGAAATGTAGGAATGGAAGGGACCTCAAGAGGTCATCTAGTACAGTCCCCTGCACTCATGGCAAGACCAAGCATTATAGACTGCCTCTGAAAGGTGTTTGTCTAACCTGTTCTTAAAAACCTCCAACAACAGAGATTCTACACTCTCCATAGATAGTTTGTTCCAGTGCTTAACTATCCTTACTATTAAGATGTTTTTCCTAAAGCCTAACCTAAATCTCCCTTGCTGCATTTTAAATCCATTACTTCTAGTCCTGCCTTCAGTGGATACCGAGAATAATTTATCACCTATTCTTTATAGCAGTGGTGTAAAATTTATTGATTATGGTGGGCCAGATTTGACTTAAGTGTACTTCAAGTGGGCTGAACATATATTGAAATATTAGTGCATTCTTGAGGCATCATGGAGCGCTGGGTATGCAAAACTGCACTCCGTGATACCCTTCTCCCCACCCCCCATTAGGCAGAAAGTGTGGTCTCATAGTGCACAGTCTCGTATACCCAGCGCTCCATGATGTTGTGAGATGTGACACTCTCATGGCATTGTGGAGCTCTGGGTATGTGAGACCTCTCTCTCTCCCAGGGAGAGAGTGTACAACTGCCTAGTGCAGTCATGGCTCGGATGCAGCCCGTGGGCCACATGTTTGATACCCCTGCTTTATAGCAACCTTTTATATACTTGAAGACTGTTATGTCCTCCTTCAGTCTTCTCTTCTCCAGACTAAGCAAACAGTTGTTTTCCAGTCTTCCTTCATAAGTCATGTTTTCTAGACCTTTAATCATTTTTGTTGATCTTCTCTGGACTGTCTCAAATTGGTCCATATCTTTCCAGAAGTTTGCTGCCTAGAGCTGGACACAATACTCCAGGTGAGCCTCCAGTCGTGCTGAGTGCAGTGGAAGAATTATTTCTGTCTTGCTTACTACACTCTTGCTAATTTAACATCGCAGAATGATGTTCTTTTTTTTTTCCTCCAGCAGTATAACATTCTTGACTGATATTTAGTTTGTGATCCTCTACAACTCCCAGATCTTTTTCTGAAGTACTCCTTTCTAGATAGCCATTTCCATTTTGTATTTTGCAACTTATTCTTCTTTCCTAAAAGAAAGAATGGGAAAATTCTTCAAGATATTACCTCTAACTCAAGTAGAAAAGGGGTAGCTAATTAAGAACTCTCTTCCTCCCCAAATGTTCAGATGTTTCCCAGCCTTAGGGAGTTGGTTATAGAAATGATGGAGTAAGTCCTTACACCGCCCTCGGCACAGCTGAAGGAGCAAAATCTATAAGCAAAAAACCAACAGACTCTCTCTCACATTTCCTGGCACGATTCAGTGTGGAACTGCTAGAAATCTTACATGAACGCTTGTTCAATGAGACTGAGTCCAATTTTAAGATGCAGAAAGCTTGGAGAGTTCAGAGACAAATGTTAGAACAACATCCAAACTTCTAAGATTCTCCCATCCCTGTTCTCAAATTCTCCTGACTTTGGAAAAATCATGTTCATACTAGAAGCTTTTCAAAATCTGGGTGTTATTCTGCCCTGTTACTATATCACCACACAACAGAAAGAAATAGAATGGCTACAGGAAACAGAAGTGAAAACAATTTAATATTTAAGTATATAGGAAAATTTCAGTGGGTCTGCTGACTATATTCAATAAACTACCATCTTCCAAGCAGGAACCTGTCAAGAAAGTAAGGAGAACAGAGAGAGAGGGAGGGTTCATAGACTGATATACCTTCACTATCATTTTAGCAGATACTAAAATGCAGCTAAATCCACCTTCCCTGAAGAAGGAAAAGCCGTTTATGGCACAGACAGTGCATGTTAAAACCACCACATTGCCATATAAATATTTTGTTTCTCTTTCACAGCCATAGTTTAGAAATATACACATTCACATAAGCCAACAGCTTTGTCAGTACAAGCTCAACAACAGATTCTTGAACTAGAGGGTTAGACACAAGATTATTCTAAATCAAGTTTGATGTATTATCACTCTTGTATCCTTTTGCAAAGATGTGGTCATTCTGTTATTTTTAAATGCTCAGGGGCTAGCTATTTTTCTTAATCAATATTCTATATACACACCCCCTTGCATTTAGTTTCATTCCTTTCTGTAAGTTCACCCATCTTCGAAGCATCTGAGGAAGTGGGATCTTCTCCCATGAAAGCTCATGCAAAAAATAAATCTGTTAGTCTTAAAGTGCCACACAAAAGTGGATAGTGGGAACAAGGGCTGTGTACTGGGGCAGAAGTTGATTTTGGGGTGAGTATTAGAGGCTGGGGATATTGGGGACAGATGAATGGATATGGGGACAGGGGGTGGTAGTGGGGGCAGGTATTGGGGAGGTGGAGGAAGATGCTGACGTGGGGGGCAGGAGCTGGGGTGCTGCAGTAGGGGAGGGCCACCCATGCAGGACAAGGGCCACCTGATTAGGAGGGTGCCATGGCCCCCCAAATTATACTTTAACCCCAGTCCTGTAATACCAAATTAATGAACATACTTAACAAGACCTAGCAACTAAGTGGCAAGCTCCATCAGATGAACTCAATGGATTTTACTAATTTATTTTCCCAATATACCTGTGAAGTGGATACAGTAACACTATTTTTATCATACAGATAAAGAAGCTGAATCAAGAATTAAGAGACTCACCCAAAGTCACAGAGGAAGTTTTGGTGGAGCAGGAAATAAAACAGAGGTGTGTTGACTCAGTTGGGTACTTTAGCTACAAGAGGTGTGTTCACACAACAGTCTTATTTTGAAACAACAGAGGTTGTTTCGAAATAAGAAAGGCCATGTTCACACGACGCACAGCTGTTTCAAAACAACGGGTTCCGTGGTTTTGAAACAACGGCATTGTTTTGAAACAAGTTAAACCCCATGCGGGGACGAAACAACGTTGTTTCAAAACAAGTTGTTTTGAAACAACGCCATGCGAACACGTTGTTTCGAAACAATGGTGACTCGTTTCGAAATAACTGTTGTCTGAACCTGCTATTTCGATTCCTGCTTTTTTCCTTAATTCGAATTAACAAACTGTTAATTTGAATTAACTTATTTCGAAATAAGGCATTATTTCGATACAAGTTGTTTCGAAACAACTTGTATTGAAATAACCCCCTGTGTGTGAACATAGCCAAGGGCTCCTTCCTCACACAGGCCTGATTCAAACCCCACTAAAGTGAGTGGGGGTCTTGTCACTGACTTTAATGAACTCTAGATTAGTCTTAATAATGGTAAATTAACAAAATCTGTGTTAGGGAACAAGAGAGCTTTATGTTTCCAACCCAGCAAGCAAAAAACAAGGGAAACAATAAGTCACTGTTATTTAAAAAAAAAAACCCACCACACACAAAACCCTTCATAGCATCTTTCTTGTGGTTATAGAATTTAAAATATTTAAAATTTGAATAATAATTTCATCTTTAAGCATGAACAATAAATGAAGGAAGCACAAAACTCCCAGATTTATCCCTAATTATCATATCTCAAATTAAATGCTGGTTCCTTATTGACTATCCAATTCATGAAATGGAGTTTAAATGCTTGCCATGTCTTATTAGACTTTACAAAGTAGGTACAAAAACAGCTCTAATGAGAACCATAGCCAGAGAAGGGAAGGAGACAAAAAGAAGGTATTAAGTGTTTTGTGGTGTTTGGGAAAATAAGAGCATGGATTTTTAGGTTGAAACATAGGTTGATCCCTGCTGACTATTTTTTTGTTAAGCTCTATGACAAATATTCTGGGCTGCTCTTTAACATATGCAGTAAGGTGTCTTATGCTGCACAAGGACTTAGGCAGGCAAATCCTTCAAAATTAACTGGCAAAGTGTGATTAAAGTCCCTGTTCACCAATCCAAAATATTCCCCCTATGAAGAAACAGGAAAGAAATGCTTGATCAGGCTGGCAGTATTCACTTGAAACTCCTCACACTCCTAGCAAATTTTAGTCCTGCTGGAAAGAGGTAAATTAATTCCACTGACTCACTAAAGCAAGTGACTCATTAGCCCACCTAGAAATGGGGGAAATAAGAGTGGTTCCCTGGAGACAGAGGATCTAGGACAGGGGTGTCCAACCTTTTTGGGTGAGGGGCCACACTGCAATTTTTTTCTCAGTTGGGGAGGGGCAGTGAGAACATATTTGATAGATAAGACATACAAATCAATATTATTAATAAACTTTAATAAAATAATTAGTGTGATGTTTGGCACTGCTTTTGCTTGCACTGTGTACAGAGGACAAGGGGGACCAGGGGCCTGCGTGAGGGGGCAAGGCAGAGTGTGGAGAGCAAGGCAGGACAGAGGAGCATGGCAGAGGAGGGGAGGGGCTGTAGCTGTGCTGTGCCCAGGGTGGGAAACTGGCAAGGGCCACGGCGCGCCCCAGCTCCTAGACTCATGTGGCAGCAATCCGCAGGCCAGATGAAAGCCCTTGGTGGGCCAGAGTCTGGCCTCTGGGCCGCAGGTTGGACAAGCCTGATCTAGGATGTGAGCTGAACAGTCTAGGAGGAGGAGCCCTAAGTGCATAAAAACCATGAAGAGAAGGCTGAGGTTGAAACTTGTTATCTTATTATTAATTTTGGGTTGATAATGCAAACCCCAGAAAAGCAGTAAGCTTTTGATTCTACCATGTACCAATTGTGTACATGAGCATGTGTGAAAAGGCACTAACAACATGCCAAGAAGAGGAAGGAGGAGGTGCCAGAGGACTGGAAAAAAACAAATATAGTACCTATCTTCAAGAAAGGCAAAAAGGAGGATCCAGGGAATTACAGACCTGTCAGCCTCACCTCAATCCCTGGAAAAATCATGGAGCAGCTTCTCAAAGAATCCATCCTGAAACACTTGGAGGAAAATAGAGTAATCAGGAACAGTCAGCATGGATTCACCAAGGGTAAATCATGCCTGACCAACCTCATCGCCTTCTATGATGAGATGACTGGATTTGTGGATGCGGGAAGAGCCGTTGATGTGATATACCTTGACTTTAGCAAGGCTTTTGATACGGTTTCCCACAGCATTCTCACTGGCAAATTAAGGAAGTATGGGTTAGATGCGTGGACTGTAAGGTGGATAGAAAACTGGCTAGATCAACGGTTTCAGCGTGTAGGAATCAATGGCTCCATGTCAAGTTGGCAAGCAGTAACGAGTGGTGTGCCCCAGGGGTCGGTCCTGGGGCCAGTTCTGTTCAATGTTTTCATCAATGATCTGGATGATGGGATAGATTGCACACTTAGTAAGTTTGCGGATGATACCAAACTGGGGGGAATGGTAGACACCCTAGAGGGCAGGGACAGGATTCAGGGAGACCTAGACAAACTGGAGCAGTGGGCCAAGAGGAATCTCATGAGGTTCAACAAGGACAAGTGTAAAATCCTGCACTTGGGACGAAAAAACCCCATGTACTGCTACAGGCTGGGGAGTGATCAGCTAAATAGCAGCACTGGAGAAAAGGACCTGGGAGTCATGGTGGATGGGAAGCTGGATATGAGTCAGCAGTGTGCGCTTGCTGCCAGAAAGGCCAATGGCATACTGGGCTGCATCAGAAGAAGTGTCGCCAGCAGATCGAGGGATGTGATCATTCCCCTCTATTCTGCACTAGTGAGGCCACATCTAGAATACTGTGTCCAGTTTTGGGCTCCCCACTACAAAAAGGACATGGACAAATTAGAGAGAGTCCAGAGGAGGGCAACAAAAATGATCAAAGGGCTGGAGCACAAGCCCTATGAAGAAAGACTGAAGGAACTAGGCTTATTTAGCCTGCAGAAGAGAAGATTGAGGGGGGATTTGATAGCAACCTTCAACTACTTGAAGGGTTGCTCCAAGGAGGATGGAGCTCGACTGTTCTCGGTAGTAACAGAGGGCAGAACGAGAAGCAATGGTTTCAAGTTACAGCTGGGGCAGTCCAGGCTGGATATTAGGAGAAACTTCCTTACTAGGCGAGTGGTGAAGCATTGGAATAAGCTGCCTAGGGAGGTGGTGGAATCTCCATCTCTGGAGGTGTTCAAGGCCCAGCTAGACAAAACCCTGACTGGGATGATCTAATGGGAGTGGTCCTGCTTTTTTTGGCAGGGGGTTGGACTAGATGACCTCGTGGGGTCCCTTCCAACCCTATGATTCTATGATTCTATGAATGTCAATGAGTCAAAAAAGCATTCCTTACAAGACTAAGTGATTCTTCACTCCAACACTAGTAGATGACAAAGGGCCCAAAAGAAAAGGACCAAACAAAGCTCCAGTATTCTTTTCTCAGTCTGAGGTGGTCAAAAGCATATCTGAACCAACCACAGCTCTTCGCTTCTCAAGCTTCCCCCAGTATCCTCTAGTGCAGGCAGGTAAATGCTTAATTAGTCAATTTGTCCAATGTGTGGCAATTTTCATCCTAATAAATTAATTATTTCAGATCACATGGAGGGGTTGGCATTTATAGTACAGTAGCACAGTCATTGTAAACAGATACAAGAAGGAAACTATGTTGTCCCAATGCAAAATATATACAGCAGCACGTCAGTACCCTGCAAAGCAAGGAGAATTAAGAGAGAAAAAAGAAGTATGATAAAAATGCTGTGCTTACCTGCATATCTAAAGCTTTAAGAACAATGATTTCCTTGACCACTTTGTGGATAGACCAGATCATGGCACCAAGAAGACCTCAAACTGGGGCAGGTAGTGCCAGGTTAGCAACCCAGCAGTACTTTTTTAGGATGCCATCCTATTCTCCTGGGCCTAATCTCATTTTTAAAGTCTCTAGCCCTTATGGATGCAGAAAAAATCTAGAAAACATGAAACAAGTGTAAATTGATATAGCAATATCTGCAACAAGCTTGAAACAACAGATATGAGAGGTGAGAACTGCACCATTCATCCAATTACTTGATGATGAGAAACTCAAACGTCCACTGATTATGTAAATGTCAGCATTTTTAACCATTTCACTGATATCAAAGCACGGAAGAAAAGAGAGGGAGGATCACAAATCTGTACAATCTACTGTCAGAGTAGGCTGGTCATTTATCAGGTTTTAAGATTAACAGCCATGTTTTTTTAAGGTCTATCCTCCACCTGATACTGAGACACAGCCAGGTGTGGTTTTGTCCATTACAGATGGAGGCTGCCATTTTTAACAGTTTCTTGTGCCACCACTGCTGGCATCAGCTCACATGCACTGCATGGTCATGCTGGTGTGGACATGTCTGGACTCAGCCCATTCCCAGAAGCACCAGAACATTTGCTATGCTGGGAATGCATAAGTGACCACCCTAAGTCAGTGGCGTCTTATTTTGGTGGATGATGTTTGGGAGTCTATCATTTCTTGTGCCTAATATCAGCCGTGAGCTAAGTAGCCTGAGGGGCTGAGTAGAATCCAGGTGTGCCACTGGAGTCACACCAAGAAGAAGGCAATCCTGCATAGCTGAAATATCATCCAGGCCCCACTTGAGGGGAGTCAGTTCCACAGAACCACACACTCCAACCAGACACTTTCTTGTCCCCACGATGAGCAGGGGAAGCCAAGTCTGTACTGGCAGCAGGTGTGAGTGGGGCTTCCTCCCTGCCTTTAGTGAGTGCTACTGCTCCCCCTACTGGAGAGTGTCTGCAGACTCAGGCAGACTACACTGCATCACTTACACTCAGTTTATCTTTTCAAAATTTTCATTGACATCATGATGACTGGAAACTTTTTTTGTGTCTCAAGTGTCTCCCAATACCACTGAAAGAGCCCACCAGAACCCACATCTTCAACAACAGCATAATCTCCTGTGCACAGGGTCTCATTTTGAAACCTCACATGGGCAGAGCTCATAGAGGTGACAAAGCCTAGAGTTTGAGTGGACCCTGAGAAGTGTACACCACCATCTCCCTCATCTGCCTTTCAACTCTGGTGGTTTGTAGTTTGATGTTCTGCCAGATGTGAGCATTCTTTTTAACTAGCTATTTGCTGTATGTTTAAGGTACAATTTGAGGGGTGGAGGGTGGATCTGTGACTGTAGAAATCAAGAGAGGTATTAGAACAACAACACTGGAGCCTAAATCTGCTCTCTAGATGTATAAGTACTTAGACTTTTTTAACTATAGAGTCTCAGTCCCACAGGCAATCAGTTAAATGATTTTATTCTCACAGCACTCCTGTGAGATAGAGAGGGATTAATCCCATTTTACAGATAGGAACTATGACACAGTATAGAGTAAGTGACTTGCCCAAGCTCACAGGATGCCATTAATAGAGCCAGGAAATTAAACCCAGTCCAGTGCCTTAATCATCAGATCATCCTTCCAAGCCACCTCACCCACTAAAAAGTGTCAGTGTGAGTAGCGTAGCCTACCACTATACCGCAGCTGTGGGCTGACTAATCACTTCTAAGGGATGAGGCCAGATCCTTGGCCTTTCTGCTGAGACTGTAAAGAAGGGGAACATGTCTGGAAGTTCTGTATGCAGACATTTTTCTACAAGAACGCGGGCCAATATACCAGCAGCTCCTTTCACATAGACCACTAAACAGCTTTCAGGTAGCATTTGGGTGCCAGTTTTAAAACTGCTTTTTCTGGCCCCACAGCCAGTTTTTTATTCACTTGCTTGTCAACAGACATAAAAGAAATTACCTGAAATGATGCAACTGCTTTATTTTTCCCAGGAATTTTCCAAAACCCTCTGGAAAGCAGAAATACGCATACCTGCTCTCCCTGCACTTCGTTCCTCTCTACGTACTGTGGTTCCTCTCACATACTGTAAAATTTATAGTAACTTTATTGGAAGAAGTCAGATACAAGGTCCTTAGGAAACAATCAATTCCACCATTTAGCATCCCTCTAAGCTCATTTTTAGCAAGTAAAGAGAAATTTTCTGCCTCTATGTAAGGCCAGAACCAAACTAAGGGGCCAAACTTGAATCTGTCCCAGGCAACATACTCTGCCACCACTAGGTTGCCTAACTAACTTGACATTCTTCAGGCAGAACTAACAGGAAAGGTGTTAGAAGTACAAACAAATGCCCATTCCTCATTTGATACTTGTTTTTTCTTTCTAAGTCCTTTGATTCTGTGTCTGTCAACAGCTCCAACTGTATATAAACTTATATATAAAAACACCCAGTGTAAATCACTCTTAGCAAGCAATCCAGAGTCTATTAGTTATGTCAGCAAGGCCTGCAGATCAGGGCCCATAATGAAGTCATTATTTCCACAGACAAAAATCAGTAGAAGTAGAGTTTCTATTTAAGCAGACTGTAATATGCATTACAATGCACTGGAACAATTTGGGACTTCCATTCTACCTAATCCTACGAGGGCTTGAAAGCAAATACTAATGAAGTGAGTTCCAAAAACAACATTGGTTTTATTTTAAACATACAGGAACTGGAATAAAGGCCTGATTTGTAAGATGTTCCAGTCCTCCAGGACTCTCTCAAAGAACATTTACACAGCTAAACAGATGTGCATATATCTAGATGCTAAAGCACTGAAATATTTCCAGTCTTGTATTGACATCTCTGTACTGAATCATGAGCAGTCGTCCTCTGTTCTAAATCAGTCATTCTGCTCTGTGATTACGGAAACCAAACTTGTATAAAAATGTTCTATTCTTATTATTTACTTGGCACAAGGCTACATATATTTGCCTGCATCATTTTAGACTCTTAATGTGTTTGATATTGCTTCATATGTTCTCAAGTGATAAAAGATCTGCTTATTTTAAATTATATATCTGTTCTTATGTCTGGCTAATGGAGAACTTTTAAACTTCTCATGTGCCAGAGGATTGGAAAAAAGCAAATGTAGTGCCTATTTTCAAGAAAGACAAAAAGGAGGATCCGGGGAATTACAGACCAGTCAGCCTCACCTCAATCCCTGGAAAAATTATGGAGCAGATTCTCAAAGAATCCATCCTCAAACACTTAAAGGAAAATAAATGATCAGGAACAGTCAGCATGGATTTACCAAGGGTAAATCATGCCTGACCAATCTCATCTCCTTCTATGATCAGATGACTGGTTTTCTGGATGCAGGAAGAACCGTTGATGTGATATACCTTGATTTTAGCAAGGCTTTTGATACAGTTTCCCACAGCATTCTCACTGGCAAATTAAGGAAGTATGGGTTAGATGCGTGGACTGTAAGGTGGATAGAAAACTGGCTAGATCAACGGTTTCAGCGTGTAGGAATCAATGGTTCCATGTCTAGCTGGCAACCAATCACGAGTGGTGTGCCCCAGGGGTCGGTCCTGGGGCTGGTTCTGTTCAACATTTTCATCAGTGATCTGGATGATGGAATAGACTGCACTCTCAGTAAGTTTGTGGATGACACCAAGCTGGGGGGACCAGTAGACACGTTGGAGGGCAAGGACAAGATTCAGGGACACCTAGGTAAATTGGAACAGTGGGCCAATAGAAATCTTATGAGGTTCAATAAGGACAAGTGTAAAATCCTGCACGTGGGATGAAAAAACCCCATGCACCGCTACAGGCTGGGGAACATTCAGCTAAGTAGCAGCAGTGTAGAAAAGGACCTGGGGGTCATGGTAGATGGGAAGCTAGATATGAGTCAGCAGTGTGCTTTTGCTGCCAAAAAGGCCAATGGCATACTGGGCTGCATCAAAAGAAGTATTACCAGCAGATCAAGGGATGTGATCATTCCCCTCTATTCTGCACTGGTGAGGCCCTATCTAGAATACTGTGTTCAGTTTTGGGCTCCCCACTACAAAAAGGACAGGGACATGCTAGAGAGAGTTCAGAGGAGGGCAACCAAAATGATTAAAGGGCTGGAGCACAAGCCCAATTAGGAAAGACTGAAAGCATTAGGCTTATTTAGTCTGCAGAAGAGAAGATTGAGGGGGCATTTGATAGCAACCTTCAACTACTTGAAGGGATGCTCTAAGGAAGATGGAGCTCGACTGTTCTCGGTAATTACAGAGGACAGAACGAGGAGCAATGGTCTCACGTTGCAGTTAGGGAGGTCGAGGTTGGATATTAGAAAAAACTTTTTTACTAGGTGAGTGGTGAAGCACTGGAATGAGCTGCCAAGGGAGGTGGTGAAATCTCCATCTTTGGAGGTGTTTAAGGCCTGGCTGGACAAAACCATGACTGGGATGGTTTAGTGAGAGTGGTCCTGCCTCTGGCAGGGGGTTGGACTAGATGACCTATGAGGTCCCTTCCAACCCTATGATTCCATGATTCTATGAAAGGAAAGATCCTGTTGCACTGTGGCTGTTCCCCTTCACTTTCTCTACACTAGAGAATTGCACCTTTATAACTTACATTTCAAACAAATGTTGGTAACAGGCAATGGTGGGTGTCCACCTTTGCAACACCAGTGAATTGTGGATACGTAACCCATAGTTCTTAATGCAAGTCCTTGAAGCAGGTATTTGTTGGCATAGCGATTCACAGTTGAAAGATGCTATACCCACATTCCTTTTAGATGTGAACTCTATAAATTAGTAATTTTCAAAGAATAAATATCACATGTATTTTGTAAAATTAAATGATGGAATATTCTGATTTTCAAATAACAAAAAAGCTTGATTGCTGCATTGCACCTCATAGACCCAGCACTGAGTATCTAGAATTCCAAAAACAATTATGCAAAGTGATTCCCCAATGTACACAATGGTGGTCAATTTGTAGTGAGAAAAAAAATGGAGTCGTAGTGCTGTCAGCAGTGCTAGCACATCATTGCTATTACTTCTGTGTGTGGAGTTGGAATGGAATGGAGTTCTAAATGCAACAAGGGCTGATAAAGCCAATATTCTCTATCATAGTTCAGGCTAGTGAATAGATCGAATATTAAGAAATCATTAAGGTTGTCAGTTAATCACAATTTATGCATGTGATTCATTCAAAACAATTTATTGTATTTTTAATGCTGTAATCATACACACCCATTCCCCAACACACTCCAAAATATTTAATAAAGGGCATTCTATTATTGTTTAAAAGTGATTAAAATTGCAGTTAATCACAACTATTTCTTTTTCTTCATCTCAGGTCAGTCAGCTCTATTTCCCGAATACTGTCGAAGAGTCTGACATGAATTTGCCCTCAATGGCCTTGTCTGTGCTACAGTATGTTTTGTAAGTGGTCCTCCATTGAACAAGCGCTAGTATATAACTCCACTGGTGATAACAGCAGGGAGGGCGCTACTGTAAACAAGCTTGGAAAGAGGTTAAAGGACAAAGAGGTAAAAATCTCCATGCCATGTCTACGCTAGAGTGCTCCCTGCTGGTATGATTGCTGGAGGTGTCCTAGTACTAGAGATACACTGGTATACTCTCCTACATTTTTCAGTGCACATAAATCCTAACGGAAGAACAATATGACTTGATCATTCTGGAGATGGGATTGCTACCTCTGTAAGAGCAAAGAGATATGATGGCAAACAGCATTTCCCTGCAAGTAGCTGTAGAGAACACAAATTGAGCTGCTGAAACTAATCTTATCATATTCTTATAGTGATCATCCTCAAAATAGGACATGTAAATCTTCCAACAAATCAACCTGTCCCTGATGTTTGCAGTATCCCCCATACAATGAACACTATAGGAACATTAATTACTTTATTAATAATAGTCATTATCATTATTTGTATTACCATAGCACCTAGAAGCCCAAACATGGACCAAAGCCCCACTGTGTTTAGTGCTATTCAAACAGAGGAAACAAACAGGGGCCACTTTGTCCAGGTGGTAGATCAGTCTTTATATCCTGACCCCTACTTCATGTCACACAGATTAGGAGATTGCTCTTAGTGCACTCTCATTCTCTGAGTGATTGAGCAACAGTTCAGAGGCAAAGAAAGGTCCAAGAAAACAAAAAGTCAAAATCCACTCTGAAGCAGACAAAACAGTGATGCAAATGATCTCTGTTCTCCTTCACTCCTAGCAAAGCATTAAATGCATTAATAATGCTCATTTTCCTTATTGAAATTAAAGCAGCATGGTAACTCAACTAAGTCTATTAACATTTGTAGGCATTGCAGTTAATTTTTAAAGCTCTGTATACTTTCTGTGTAATTATTGAAGGCTTTTGAACTATTCTACATGAGATACATTCACTGCACCATCCTTCAAAAGGAAGGTAACAACACATGCCCTTCCACAAGGAAGTCTTCCTAAGGCAGGGCTCGGCAACCCCCCGCACACGTGTCAAAAGTAACACATGTGGCCATTTGGAGCAGCACATAACGTGCTCTGTGATGCTGCTGAAATTGCCACTCCTGCCACCGAAAGCTACTCAGGGTGGCTCCTTTCAGCGGTGTGCCTGGGGACGGGTCCTTTCGGTGGTGTACCTGGGGAGGACATGCTCTGGACAACTGCTTTCTATGGCATGCCTGGGGATCCCCCCACCCTGCTCATGGAATTTTCAGGCAGCTGCCTGATTCTTTCAGCAGAGAGGGCCACCGACTCTGACTGAGGATTGGGGAGGAGGGGATAGCACAGGGGGCTGGCAAAGGTTGCTGACCCCTATCATAAGGAGTACAACTAAAAGATGACAAAGCAAATAACTGAGTTGTAATAGTCCAGGTCTGGCACCTAAAGAAGGGATAGGGCACTTACAAGCTACTCCTCTTCCACCAAGTACTTACCACAGACAGCATTTCAGTTAATCCATGTCACTAACACGACAACACTGGAATACCAGAGGCGAGCTCACATGTACTAGCAGCCTACAGCAGTCACCAACTATTAAATTGGTGTTCCCTTGTTCATTAATTGCCCTCTGAGCTTAAAGTGATTTTTCCTATTCAAATTCAACCACTACAGAATTTCATAATAATTTAAATGGCAGAGGATATGAGATAACATAGCATGTGCAACTATAGGGGAAGGGAGAAGGGATAAAAATAATTAATAACATATTTAATATTGATTTCTCCATTCTGGTCATGCCTTCTCCTCGATCTGTGCTTGTACCAAGCACACTGGTTGTTTCTACTATGGGGATCTGAAAATTATAGTGACAATTCATGGGTTCTCCCCAGAGACTATTCAGGCTCTGATTCATTTTTCAAACTGCTCCAACTTCCTAATCTACTCCCCCCCCCTCCAAAAATCCAATAGATAAAAACATTTCTGGGCTCAAATATTTTTTGTAGACATTGTACATGCCATCTGTTACTTAAGAGGAAACTGTTTAACGTTATACGCAGTTCTCTAGAAAGAATGCCAGACATGAGAGTCAAGGCCTGATTCTCATTTACACTGAGGGTACAGCTTCACTGCAATCAAGACAGCACATCCACACATATTTGACCTAGCTTTGATGGAACTAGCTTGCTAAAAATAGCAGCGTAGCAGAAGCAGCACAGACATTGTCATAGACTAGCTGCCCAAATATGTACCAAGAGTCCTTGGCAGGACCGTACTTGAGCAGCTAGCCCATGTCACAAAAGCTACACTTCTACTTTTTGCAAGCTAGCCTGACCAAAACTAGTGTAGGTATGGCTGGACATGCAGCAACTGTGTCCCCTGAGTGCAGTCCAGACATATGCTGACTGCTTTACACTCCTCCTCCAGCGCAACGTAAAGCAAGCATAATGTAAATGGGAATCAGACACTCACAGTCTGCAAACTGCCAGAGTTTCTCTTGGTCAGTATACAATGGCAATATGGAAATCAGACCTAGAGAACTCAGAATCAAATTATAATAAGGCTTCACAGCAAAGACAATAAAACAGTTTTGGGCTTAAATAATGCTGAGGCCCAGCACAACCAATATTTTATTAGTAGTAATACTATTTATGTACCTGAGGGTTGTACTCAATAGCATTAATCTCCCCATTGTGCTAAGCACTGTGCAAATGTATAGATGCAGTCCCAGTTCTAAAGAGCTTAAAGTGGGAGGAATGGCTTGCAGTAAAATAAACCAATGAAAAGGATCCACAACCCAAGCACAACTGCAAGTGCTGTAGCAGAAGAACTTGATGTGTAGCGAATTATAACAGAAACATATAAGAGATGGTTATGGGGAGGTAATCATTTGTTAAAACCATGTGACCATGGCTGGCTACAAAAACAATAGGAATAAATATAGTCCATTTAGCATAATAAAATGACTTTGTTACATACCACCTAACAGAAACTGAAAGGCTGTTTTATTTCTGGACTCACACACGTGTGTCATTTCTAGGCTCCCTCTGGATTGTGCTATGAAGCTTAGAGAGCTGAAAATGCAAGAATTGCTCAGTGAACAGCATTTCAGAAAGAATGCCTTCTTCCCACTCAAAAAAAGGTTAGCTTGTACCGAAAAAGCCAAGTGCTAAAAGACACACTCAGTAGGATACACAGTATCATTCCCAAATGTCCCTCACAGATGGCTCTCTGTCTGGTAGTGTGATTTGGAAGACGCTGATCACTCTTCCAACCAACACAAGATGAAGTACTAAGAAAAATTAGTGCCACCCATTTAAAGGGAACAATCTACTTCCATGCTAGCTAAGCAGTAAATCTACAGGAAGCGCTTCTGTTACTCATAGCTAAAATGCTTCCAATGATCTGGGAAAAAGAGAGCTGAACTATGTGAAACATGGCAACCTTTACGGACTGAAGTGCTGGTGAGGGATACTAAACAAAGAAAAAACAATCGTACCTGCAGTTCTACAAGAAAAGTAAGCAAGAATGTTGTACCAGGTATTACACCATACAAGTTTCAAGCAAGGGACCATTGGGAAATACTGAGTAAAATACCATAAGTATAAAAATACTAGTACAAACAGCATGGAACACTGAGTAAAACTGCAAATCGGGTGATTGTGTGATACATACTATTAGTATCCTGAACCAGTATAACAGGGCTGCAAGTTCAGAAAAGTACTCTGTTGAACCCCGGGTTCGCGATGTGACTGCGATGGACCGGCGACACCCACCAATGAGACAGACACCAGTTCAAGTAAACAAAAAAGCTACTTTTATAGTGACACCTTAAACACCTTTAACCACTTAACAGTGTAAAACAAGGAGATCTGTACAAAAACACTTGTAATCAACTAACAATATGAAGCAAAAATCTATATAGGACACTTATAACCAAATAATAGCATAAAGCAAAATCTAAATAAACCCTTATAACTAAATGACAATATAAAGCTAAAAACCTATGCAAAGCACTTATAACCAAGTAACAGTGTGGAGCAAGAAAGTCTATATAAAGCACCTGTAAAACACCTCCAGCCAAACAACAGGATAAAGCATGTAAGTCTATGCAAAACACTTACAACCTACAAAAGTACTTATAGTTAAATAACAGTATGGATTAATGACCTACAAGAGGGTGGCCATAATAAGTCAAGGACTTTTCTGGCCTTTTACTGCCTCGACATCGGTATAGGCACTGACCAGCCCACCCGACGCGTATTTACCAATGGCTGGAAGCCATTCCTCCTTGCTAGCCAAGAAGGGTGGGCGGCAGAATGAAAAAAAGTCAGATGAGAGAAAAATAAACCCCCACACTCCCCCCGTGTACACTGGGGAAGTTTGGGGCCAGCAGTTGAGAGCAGAAGCAGAGTAATGAACAATTATACAGTAAGAAGGATGCAAAATACAAATGGCTAACAAAACACCTGGCAAATTAACAACACAAAACTATGCTAGACCTTAAACAACTATATCATAAAAAGATTATGCAGGATACAGAGGAAATAATAACAACTACACAAACTATGCAAAACTCAGGTGAAGAAGCTACAATCACAGACTATATATAAATGGTACCAAGTAGAATGATTAAGAGAAGGTAGGAAGCCTATATCGATTTATAATACCTGTCCCAGGACCACAGTAGAACCCAAAGCGAGGAGGCAGACCAGCTGCAGCATCTCAGCACTTAATCGTTCGGCCGGCAATCTGTGTACACCCCAAAAAAAAGAGGGTCTCGGGGGTGGGTACTCCCTGTCTCAGTCGGGGGATCAGTCCACCCGGGTCACGACGTGCCCTTGAGCATCCGAGGGTGGGAGAACAACAAGCTAGCTGAGACAGGGGGTTTTAATAGAATTTTGTCCAGCCAGAGTAAAAATAGCCAATTAGGAGTGGGATCCTGGTCAGGACCAATGATAAAACTTGGACCCCAGACAATGACCCCTCCTTCGTGGTGACGGGGGTGGCGAGAAACTGCTCAGGGGGGATAGGAACTCACCCCCCTTCTTGTTGACACAAAGCTAGGGAGGCAGAAACTCACACAGGAGATTGAGAGCCATCAGGGGAGATTGATACTTAACGTTCTTCCCCCTTGTGCTGGATGGCCCGGAGATGGAGGCCCATCAGGGAGATCGATACTTAACATTTCTCCTTGAGAGCAGCATAATCCAGGGGGCTACGTGTGGGGCGGGGTGGCCATCATGGCTGCCACCTCCGCTGACATACTCCTGACTTGCCATACTGCTGCTGCTTGTTGCTCAGGATGGTTGGCTGCACATGCAGAGGTTTCACATCACAAATCATGAAGGTGAGAGTCCCTCTTCTTGTGACACTGGTCAAACCATTCCTGGGAACCTGCACTCAGCCTGGGTGCCTATGTAATATCAGGTACTACAACCAGGGGTTAAAGTAAGGCAGAACGCAGTGGAATGCCATTTTGGGGCCCACTATTTTTAGGGGCTCTGTGTTCCAGGGCCCCTAAAAATAGAAAATGGAGCCAGAACGCTGTGTTCCAGGGCCCACTATTTAAAAATAGCAGGCCCTGGACTGCAGCATTCTGGGTCCACTTTCTATTTTTAGGGGCCTCCCAAATGCAGAACCCCTAAAAACAGTAGGTACCAGAATAGCATTTCATTGCATTCCAGCTGGCAGAGAGCTGGGAGATTTTAAATCTCCCTCCCTGGGCTGGCTCTCATTGGGTATGCTCAGAACCTCTGAGCATGCTCATTGGCTCAGGGCCGGAGCCTCAGGCCAGGCTGGGGCCAGGGCCGGGACTGGGGCCGGGGCCGGGGCCAGGGCCAGGGCTGCTCTGCCATGTGGCAGGTAAGGAGGCCCTGGGTGGGGGTTTAGGGCAGGCAAGCTGCCCAGGGGGTAAAGAGTGCAGGGGAGGGGCTCGGCCCAGAGCAGCAGGGGAAGAGGGCATGGCGCAAGGCAGCATGGTGGGGGTTTGGGGGACCAGTGGCCAGACAGGTGTCAAAGGCAGTAGCTGGGGTGCGGGCTGGAGTTGAGGTGGAGACTAGGGGGGTAGGGGCAGGAGCTGGGGTGAGGGGTAGGTGGGTGGAGGGCTGATGTTCAGGGGCAGGAGGTGGGATGCAGGGTAGGCAGGTGGGGGCTGGTGTTTGGGGGCAGGAGCTGGGGTGTGGGGTAGGTGGGTAGGGGCTGTCATTTGGGGGCCAGGAGTTGGGATGTGGGAGGGGGCCCACCAGTGTGGGGGGCCCACCTGATTAGGGGGGTTCTGGGGTCCACCAATTTATACTTTAACCCCTGGCTACAGCTTTACAGTGGCTCTGAGAGCCCACACATTTGAATCAACCAAAACTCAGTTATGTGTCCATAGATCTCCCTACACACTTCAGAGACTTTCACGGATTGCAAGTTAAAGTCTACAGCATCGGTGACCTCCTTTTCTTGGGCACACAAATGATCAATAGGAGTTCTGTATGCAAGCCCAAAGGCCTGGTTCTCCATTGTGTAAAGCCAAATGTAAAATGCTATCTCAAATCGAATGATAGCATTTCACATTCACCTTACACCAGTGGAAACCTCTACTCTAAGGGAAGGGCAATGGGCAACTGGCCCCACAACTGTTCCATCTTGATGCCCAGCCTTGGACAGTCACTGATTCAAACGTCTGATTGCAGGACACTCATGACGGCTCCTACAGATGAGGACTCTTACACTGAACACTAACAAATGGACAGTGAAAAGGTATAGGACAAGGCAGGGTCTCAGACTGGATCTTCCTCTCCCATGTGTTTTGGGTCTGATATACCAGGCAAAATCAGTGTTGGCAAAATGAAAGTGTGGCAGGAGACCCTGCCCAGCCTGTACCTCAAAAACCTGTGATAAGTTATTGAGCGGAAGAAGGCAATATCCCCACACAGTCACAGGCATCTGGCCCAATGGACCACCAGGTCCTATACCTTATTTCTTTTTACTGCAGCTACTCCCATGGCTGAGTCATTGCTGAATAATTCCATCCAGTGGCAAAGGTCTGAAAACTAGAGTTGGGAATTTTTAACTAAACTTTTCGAACAAAAATACCCAGTGAAACTGGAACCATTCACACAGAAGAGTCAGTTTTGATGAGTTTCACACTTCAAAACATTTTTGAACAATACAGCTTGAGAAAGTTCCATTTCTTAACTTCAATTCAAATTTTATGTTAATTAAAGGTTTTAAAAGATTTTTAAAAAATTAAAGGACAAATTTCAAAACAAAATGCTTTAAATTACCTGAACTGAAAACCCCAGATTTTAGGTCTGCACAAATTTTAAAGATTAACTTTTCATCATGATTTGAGAAGGGAACATGTTTCAAAATCTCAGAGGGAAGAAAACTTGATTTCCACCCCCTCTATTTTAAATCTCATAAATGAGTGCTTTGGATCTGAGACCCTATGCTCTGGGTATTCAAAGTCCCCATCCTATGACAACAGTCAGAAATGAGATAGACATAACACTCTGATGGGAAGCCAGTCTTCCCCATCAACAAAAGTCTACATCAGGTGAAATGTGGGGATGCACAGCTTATCTTCCTGTGAAAGCTTCAGCAACCAGCTATCCCTCATCTCAGCTACTGCAGTGATTGCTGCGTCCCCTTTCAATCTGCTTTAGCCACAGCCAATTCGTATTGTCTTTTCCAGGTGGCTTTAATCCTCTCCTCCCACTTAGCAGAAAGTAATTCACTAATGATGTCCTTCCACGCTAAACTCCTCTACTGTTCCCAGACCATAGCTCAAAGAGCAAGGGGTTTTGAACAATAACATCTGTCTGAACCAACAATCCATATAAACAATGAACAGACAAATCCTAGAAGATTCCATTTGTCATTAAAGCATCACAATCCAAACCTGAAATTTTTCATGTGAAAAGTGAAAAGAAAAACAAATGAAATACAAACTAAGAACCCAAACTGTTGATGCTGAAAATGTTGAGGCTTTGGTCTTCCAATAAAGTGCTTCTGGGAGAGGGCGGAAAAAAAAGTCAAGGAAAGCAGACACTTTCTACCAATACATTCATTCTCAAAAACCCAGTTAACAGAGAGAGCGTTATTTGATGGAAAATTTTCAACAAGCCCTTATCTTACCTCTGCCAATTCAGCTCACAAGTCTGAATGAAAAATGAGTGACTAAATAGAAGAGGTGGTTGAAACTTTTCTGGGACAAGAGTAAAACATCACACACTAGTGACACTGAAGAGTATCAATTTTGCCTAAATTTGTAGAAAAAAAATTATTAAAGCATTTGGTTCAGTGCTTCCTTTTGACTTCATTTGTCTGAAATATAAAAGTGGGAAAGACCAAGGCTGTACAAAGTGGTTCCACCTTTTCAAACAAGCCTTTCAATAAGTTTGTCTCGGCTGCCATAGAAGCTTTGGCCAGAAATTGAGTGGAGCAACAAATTCCAACTTTTCATTCTGATTTGGGACCCGGGGATCTTTGGAACTGCCAGAATTACACAGAAAATGGACATGTCCAAGGATCAAACAGCTCTGCTAATTTGGGTCAGAACCCTTGTTTTATGCCACGCTGCCACAAAAACCTTGCCGCTAGTAACCTGGCCCAAACTAGCACTCTGTGTATCCATTCAGTTTCATGGCTCCTCACTGAGCGTAGCCCATGAACTTTCAGCACCTCAGTAGCTTCCTGCTGGCTCATTTCAACAGAGTGCCTACCGCTTTATGGCCACATAGGCTCATACCGTCTGGGTCCGTGGGAACCCAGCAGTGGGGCTTGATGGCCAGAGGGGGTCAAAGCCTGTGAGATATTCCCTTATACGGGCGCGCAGCTCCACAGGGTAAGCTCTGGCCATATTGGGACCGGCCCATTCCGGGCCATCACAGTGAGTGAGTGACACGGCCTTTGTGACCCGCTGGCCAGCTGGCCTATAAAGGCTGAAGGTGCCAGTGCAGCTCAGAAGCTCAGGGCATCCCACCAAAGCCAGGCTGAGAGCTGCCCCCTGCGGCTGAGAGCTGGGAAGTCAGAAACCTTCCGGGAATGGCGAGCTGCAGACGCAGGAGGAGCAGGAGTCAGAGTCGTTGCAGGAGACCAAGGCGGGGAGGCCGTGGGGGTCGATGTAGGAAGAGGAGAAGGAGGTGATCTGGCAGAAGGAGGCGAAGAAGTCACACGTGAAAGAGGAGGAGGAGGAGGAGGAGCAGTTAGAGAGCTCCTGAGTTCATCCCCCTCTCCTGTGCAAGACGTCGACAGCCTCTGCTACGCCCAGATGAACCAGCCCTTCCAGGAGAACCCCCGGTGGTGGCCTCCCAAGGTGGATGGAGCCTGCTGCTGTTTGAGCAATGTTTCCTGTCAATAAACATTGAAACCTTTAGTTGTGCCTTGGGGTCTTTGTGCGTCACATAGGTCTGGGCATGCTGGAGGTGTGCCGCAATCAGTGCAAATTGGGCATGGAACCAAGGTCTGTGGACCTGAGCACTGCGCAGCCCCCGCTCCCTGCTCTTCCAACACTAGCTCTGGTTTCTTTCCTGATACAGAGACCCCATCTTTCCTATGGAAATTTTTCTGCCCCTGGGAATTTTTAGCACCCAATCGTCTGCGTGCCCTTTTACTCCTGGGATGGTCTGTTCGTGGCTCTTGATTTACGCCAGCGTGCGATTGGTGTGCTAAAACGTTGAAAACATGTCCTCATGCTGCTAGGGATCCCAAAGTGCCGTATCCATTGTGAAGAACGACATCCACTCCCAAGCTCCGCTACAAGACAGGGCTCTGGCTGGCACATTTCGTTGGGGTTGGACTAGGTTCCAACCTTAATCTTCTATGATTAGAGAAAAATCTGGTGGGTGGAGAAGACAAATCTTTTGGAAACTGTGGCAAAATCTGCTACGGAGGAGACAAGCAGTTTGTTCTGTGATTACTCTACACGGCAGAACCATTCATGAGAGTTTGAAAGCACCCAGCTTTGCAGTTGGAGATCTATAAATCTATAAATAAAAGCCCTTTGATGATCCAACAGAAAATATTTGTCCCAAACAAGCTTAGTGGAATTCTGAGCATGTTAAAACTAATTGGACTTCATTCACTTTTCCTCTTCTCTTTTCTCTGCCATGAGGTCTCATTGGCATGACAGAGAACAGGTGATTCTGAAAACACCGCCTCCCAAAGTGGACGGACCTGTGCCTCCTTCAGGAGCTTTCAGGATCCAGGGGGCAACTTGTCTCCCACACAGAATCCCCAGCATTAAATCAGATCAACACACAGGTGGTTCTTGCCATGATATTGCATAGCACATGCTCGTCCCTCTTAGAGATTTCCCGCTGGGCTGATGTACACTGAGGTCACTAAGGCTTTCAAAAGGCCCTTAAAATTTACAGGCTTAAAGGCTGCCATTTAGGGAATCCTAGAGATAGTTGCAATTCCGTATGTGAAGCAAGAAGTCCCCCCTCTTTCGATCGCTCTTTAGACGTTCTTCACTGAATTAAACATGGGTTCACAGTGGATTCTTCCATCCTTCAGACGACTTCAATACGATGGGCGTCAATTATGATTAGTTAATTATTTTATTAATAGAAGCAAGGATGCAATGCTGTTGTCATAACCTGCATTAAACTAGTGGTAGATACCCAGTTGTCACCTGGAGGAGCTTTGACTGTGTTTGTTTTCCCATTAACTCATGCACTGCTTGGAGAAAGTGGAAGAAGAAACATTGTTTCCCTCTCATAAATAAGAATGTGTTTGCCCCTTCTCTTTTATGCCACTGCCTCAGATTACTAATCATATAACACTCATGTAGTACATAGATTACAAGTGTAGTAGATGAAATGGAGTATAGATAGTCTGCCACTGTTGTTAGGGATATTTTCAATTCCCTTAGATTCTGAATATTAGCTAGAAATTAACTTTGTGCCCCATCGTCTCTTTGCAAAAGCTATTGCTGCTTGTTACAAGTCAGCAGCATAGTGTCAACTGGAACTGGCCCAGCGGTTCTCAACCTTCTTCAGGCTGGGGACCTCTTGTAAACTAAAAACATTTTTGCAGCCCCACCGGCTGATTACATAATATGGGTATTAGAGGCAGACTCTGGCCTCAACTCTGGTGGCACCACTGGAACAGCTGACAAGCAGCACTGCCACCACCGTCGCCCGCACCGCTGGGGTGTGGAGCCGAGCCACAGCAGCTGTGGCCCCCTGCCCTTGCCCTTGCCGGTGAGCTGCTGCAGGGATAGGCAATCCTGCCAGGGAGCATCAGGTCTGTAGCTGGATTCCTGCCCCAGTAGGTTGTGTCTCCACAGACCCTCTGCAACATCTCCATGGACCCCTGGAGGTCCCTGGACCAGAGGTTGGGAACCACTGGTCTGGACTATCTGCTTTTCCAAGGAGAAAGCCCAGTCCTGCAGAGGCTGGTGGAGTTCAACCTCCTGGTCCCTTTCCATGCTTTCCGTTTCCAGCTGACCTCCAGACCCCAAGCCATCCACTCATCTCTGTCAACAACCAAATGGCAGGCAGGCTCCAGCACACCTTGATTCCCCTCTGGCTCCTGCAGGCAATTCTGCCCTCTTACTCCTTTTATGACCAACCGCTTATCTGAAACCTGGGAGTAAACTCCCCAGGCAACTACAATCTGGGATCCTTAAGTTTAATCAAAGCATGACTGGTTCAAACCACTCCACTGCAATCACCTGTTTTTCTGGCCACACCAGCACGGCCCGGGTTCTGAAAATCCTTTCTCCAGACTGTCCCAACACTGTTAGAAACTCTACAACTGCTTCTCCAACTTCCATTAGACAGGCTCCTTGAAAAGCAGCAACCATCTTACCTTGATTCATCATACCATGATGAGAACAAAAAAGAATCTACAGCTTCCTATGGGAAGCAGCAGAAACCCCACTGTGTAACTTAAAGCTGAAAAAAATATTTTAAAAGGCTGAATATACTTTCTGGAACAATCCTCCACTGGCAGGTGATAGCCTAGACATCAGAATTAAATTCAACAAGGATTACAGAACAGGGGCTGATGTCTGCAAAATGAGCATTCCTTGCTGCATTCAATTTACTGATCTTTACAACAAATAAACTTCTGAAATGGAATATTCAGCCAGGATCTTCATTTTGAGAAACTGTCGAATATTGTCGATATTCCTCTACACAAAAGAAAAATGAAATAGAAAGGCCAGCCTGCTAAACTGCAGAGCCCACAGACCCAAACTGTAAAAAGCAAATAAGTAGTTAAGTCACTCAACACTCCATTTACCAGCTCCCCACCTCACTACCTTTCATCATCCACGCTCAGTTGCGCAACCTGAACTCAAATCTGACACTTTTTCACATAAAAATAAAATACTATAAACTTCACCAGTGTGTATAGGGAAGGTACCTTAATTAGCTCAGGTCAGAAGTAAAGCTGTATGCGTGAGTTTGATTGTGAGCAACAGCATATGTGCATTGGGGTTGTGTGCTGCAATTGAAAGGGACTGTTGTGGAGCTGAATCTGCCAGGCTGAATCCCTCCCTCACCTGCACTGGTGTAAATCAGGAGTCTCCTTTGAAGCCAGTGGTGTAAAATTTGTAGAAAGAGGGGAATCAAGCCCAGTGGGTTTATGTATCATGATGTGTAGGTAGTAAGCCTTAAGAATTGAGCATATCTTATTTTCTAACTGGTGATTTTCTCATTTTTTACCACAGACGTAGCCAGGACATGAACTCAACTAATCTTATGAGAACTATAAGGTTTTCATGTGCGCTATAACTATTATACAATCAATAGACTGTTGGATTCATCTTAGTGATGAAATTAAAGAACAGCATGTGAAAGATTTCCAAAAGAGATGCAATATTTTATGCATATTTTTTTCTTTAATGCATCCTATACCGTGAAATATGAATAATAATAAAAGTTTTAAAAGATAATGACACTGTTTGGGGCACCTTTAGAAATGCTCTGAGATGACAGTACCAAGAATGCATATCTGCCCAGGCTCTGAAATAAAATAATATACAGTTCATAATTTATATACAATACTTTTTATTTCCAAATAAAATACAAACTACGTTAAATTCAACATTAATACAACAAAGAATGCAAAAATAACTGAAATATAGAAGTGAACACTTGACAGATAACTCGTCCTCAGTGCAGAGTAAGGCCTTAACTAGGCTTGTTATGATTTAACAAAGTTGTTCATCGCATGTTAAGCAAGGCATTTCCTTACATCCAGAGATACAGATGTACATGCACCTTGGGACACACACTTTTCACTGAAGAATCTCAGGCAGCTGTTTACTTCCAAAGGGGCAGCCGGGTTAGTCTAGTCCAGCAAAAAACCAAGGAGTCGTATGGCACTTAAAGACTAACAGATTTATTTTTCGCATGAGTTTTCGTGGGAGAAAATCCTACTTCGTCAGATGCTTCGAAGATGGGGTAACTTACAGAATGGAATGAAAATAAGTGCAAGGTTGTGTAAAACATAAGATCAAGTCATACGGTAACAGCAAATCAGAGCAGTTGTTTAGGTTCAAACCCTGGCAAGGCTGAAGTCAAATTACCTGTTGTAATGGGAAAAGAACCCATGTGATTTAATCCTGCTTACACACAATTTAATTTGTATATTAATTTCAGTTCGGCTGTTTCCCTTTGAAGTCTTGATGTCCCATTGACACCTCTGAGTGCAGTTGTTAACAAATCAGCCCAGTGGTTCCCAACCTGCAGTTAGGAGATCCCCAGGGGTCCATGGACATGTTGCAGGTGGTCCACGGAGCCTCTCACTACCGGAGCTGGAATCCAGCTACAGCTCTGATGTTCCTAGCTGGGGCTGCCTCTCCCCACCCGGGGCCAGATCCTGGCAGGGGAATGGGGCCCTGGCAGCTCCCGGGCATGGGGTCATAGCTGCTGCAGCTTGGCTCCCCAGTGGCACAGGCAATGGTGGTGGCAGCGCTGCTCGCCAGCTGTCCCAGTGGTGCAGGCCAGATTACATCATCGGCCAGGGGGCTGCAGGGTTTTTGTTTTTTTTTTTTGTTAAAAGGGGTCCCCAGCCTGAAAAAGGTTGGGAACCACTCCTTTATAGAGTGATTAGAAAGTTGGAAGTGCTCAGCAACTGGTCACAGGCACCTTGTTTTTTTAGCTGCCTACTTGCCTACCTGCTCACTGTGTGTAGCCTTCCCAGGGTCTGAACCTCAACAACTGCTCTGATTTGCTACTACTGTCTGACCAGATCCCACGTTTTACACTCCCCTGCATTTATTTTCATCCCATTGTTTAAGTTTCCCCATCTTTGAAGCATCTCATGAAGTGGGATTTTCTCCCACAAAATCTTATGCAAAACCTAAATCTGTTAGTCTTTAAGTGCCACACCACTCTTTTTTTTTCCTTTCTTGGTGTAAAATAGTTTATCTAGTTTGTCTTTAAGTGCCACAGGACTTCTTGGTTTTGGGAAGTGTGGGCAGTTGGTGTAAAATAGTTCATGTAGTTTGTGTTTAAGAGCCACATGACTTCTTGGTGTGTTTTTGTTTTGATCTAAAATAGTTTATCTAGTTAGTTTGTCTTTACATGCCACAGGTTTATTTTATTTTATTTTTTTGGTTGGTCTAAAATAGTTTATCTAGCTCATTTCCTTGCCCAGCCAGGAAACCCAGCTCTTAAAAAGTGACCAAATACAGAATTTAAAACAGGTATAGGTAATATTTTCCTTTTAGGACACCAACCCTGCAAAGCCCTTATGATACGCCAGTAGGTTTGGGGGTTTGAGGGAGGGATGGCCTAAAAACTCTTAGGAGTTGTGTGGCACTTTAAGATGAACAGATTTATTTTTTGCATGAGCTTTCGTGGGAGAAAATCCCACTTCCTCAGACGCTTGGACTTACTAAACTAGCAGGGCTATCCCTTTTGAATCTAAAAACTCTTGGGCTGCTTAGCAGAAATAAGCAAGGCTTCAATACTGGCAAAGCCCACCGCAGGTAGAAGGGCTCATTTCTGACAAGGAGTCGTGTGGCAGGCTAAGACTAATGAAGCCGTGAGCCTTAAAGCGCCACACGACGCCCTGCTTTGGGGGGTTTCGTTTCTCACAGCCTGGCCGGGGCAAGGCCGCTCCCTCAGGAGCCGCGGGCCGGGGATGGGGCCGTCCGCCTGGCGGGGCCTGTGCCGGGCGGGCTGCGGGGAGCTGACGGCGGCGGAGCGGAGGATCGCGGCGCTGCACCGGGAGGCCTGTGCGGTGAGTCCCGCTCGCTGCCGCCGCCGCCGCCTCACGGCTCCGGGCTGCCGAGCGGGGCGCGGCGCTGCTCGCCCAGCCCGGGGGAGCCGGGGCGGGAGGCGGCCTGGGCCGCCATGGCGGCTCCTTCCCGCCCCACTGCGCGTCCGCAGAGCCCGGCCCGGCCCGCTCCTTTCCCGCCGCCCTCAGGGCTGCCGGGACCCAGAGGCCGAGGAGGGCAACGGGCCGCGGCCGGCCGGGAGCTCCTGGAAGGGTTAGCGGGTGTCAGGCAGCGGGCCGGCGCGGCCTCCTTTTCACCCTCACATCCGCCTCCTGCAGGCGTTTCAAACACGCAGGGTTTTGTCTGGCTGCTTCCTTACAGGAGTCAGGGGACCACAGAATGATAGGGCTGGAAGGGACCTCACAGGTCATCCGGTCCGACCCCCTGCCAGAGGCAGGGCCACTCCCACTAAACCGTCCCAGTCAGGGGTTTGTCCAGCCGGGCCTTAAACGCCTCCAAAGATGGAGACTCCACCACCTCCCTCGGCAGCTCATGCCAAGGCTTCACCACTCACCTAGTAAAAAAGTTTTTTCTAATATCCAGCCTCAACCTCCCTAACCGCAACTTGAGACCATTGCTCCTCGTTCTGTCCTCTGTTATTACCGAGAACAGTCGCGCTCCATCTTCCTTAGAGCATCCCTTCAAGTAGTTGAAGGTTGCTATCAAATCCCCCCTCAATCTTCTCTTCTGCAGACTAAATAAGCCTAATGCTTCCAGTCTTTCCTCATAGGGCTTGTGCTCCAGCCCTTTAATCATTTTGGTTGCCCTCCTCTGAACTCCCTCTAGCATGTCCCTGTCCTTTTTGTAGTGGGGAGCCCAAAACTGAACACAGTATTCTAGATGTGGCCTCACCAGTGCAGAATAGAGGGGAATGATCACATCCCTTGATCTGCTGGTAATACTTCTTTTGGTGCAGCCCAGTATGCCATTGGCCTTTTTGGCAGCAAGAGCACACTGCTGATTCATATCTAGCTTCCCATCCACCATGACCCCCAGGTCCTTTTCTACACTGCTGCTGCTTAGCTGAATGTTTCCCAGCCTGTAGCACAGCATGGGGTTTTTTTCTCCCAAGTGCAGGAGTTTACACTTGTCCTTACTGAATCTCATAAGATTTCTCTTGGCCCACTGTTCCAATTTATCTAGGTCTCCCTGAATCCTGTCCTTGCCCTCCAACGTGTCTACCGTTCCCCCCAGCTTGGTGTCATCCACAAACTTACTGAGAGTGCAGTCTATTCCATCATCCAGATCATTGATGAAAATGTTGAACAGAACTGGCCCCAGGACCGACCCCTGGGGCACACCCCTCATGACTGGTTGCCAGCTAGACATGGAACCATTGATTCCTACACGCCGAAACCGTTGATCTAGCCAGTTCTCTATCCACCTTATAGTCCACCTATCCAACCCATACACCCTGTAATACCCTCTTTTTAGGAGGAAGCATTCCAGGCCCCTAAAAACAAGAATATGATATTAATGCTACATTTTCTCATGTGTCCTCCTTTTTGTACTTCCCTGTTCTCCTTTCCATGCTTTGCTATCTGGTAACCCTACTCCTGGGGGCTGCAGCCAGGCTTAGCACCGCGAGTGGAGCCACTGGCAGCCCTAGAGCCCACAAACTAACACGGAGTCCTGTGGCACATAAAGACTAAGATGTTTATTTCTTGCATGAGTTCTTGCAGGAGAGCCAGGAAATTTTCTCCCAGAACAGTTCATGCAATAAAGAAATTTGCAACTCTTTAAGTGGCACCAGGCGGCTGCTTGCTTTTCCTAGAGGAAGAAAGTGCCGGGCTTGTGCTGGCTCAGATGAGTCACAAGAAACACTGCAAAAAAAGCGAGGAGTCTTGTGGCTCTTAAAGACAAACAGATTTATTTGGCGCATCAGCTTTCCTGGGAGAAAATCCTCTTCCAAGCACCTGACAAAGTGGGGTTTTTCTCCCACAAAAGCTCATGCTATAAATAAATCTGTTAGTCTCCAAGGGCCACAGGAGTCCTTGCTGGTTTTGCTTTACTAGACTAACACCCTGCACCCTGGGAACTTGGCAAGAAAGACCACAGTGATTTTAAAGAGAGTCTGGGGGCACTTCTAAGGACTAACAATTTAATAGCTCCCCATCTTCAAAGCATCTGAGGAAGTGGGCTTTTCTCCCACCAAAGCTCATGCCCTAAATAAATTTGTTAGTCTTCAAGTGCCACAGCACTCCTTGCTCCTTTTGCTGAGCTAGACTGACACAGCTGCCCCTTTGGAGCCCTAGACCTTAGTTATTTACTGATGGGATGGGGTAGAGCCCTGCAGGGATACAAATACGTGGACCCATATCCAACCTGCATCCACAACAAATGGCCCACAGATACCTATGTTGTATGCAAGGATGCAGATAGCCCCTGATATCCACATATTTGCGGGGCTCTAGCTCTGTGCAGATAAAAATACATGGATCCCTATCCGATCTGCATCTGTAAGAAATGGTCCGCAGATATCCATGTTGTATCTGGAGATGCAGATATAATACAGATATCCAGATATTTGCATGGCTCTAGCTCTGTGAAGATAAAAATATGTGGACCTGTATCCAATCTGCATCTGCAAGAAATGGTCAGCGGATATAATGCAGGTATCTGCAGATAGCCTCATATTTGCATGGCTCTAGCTCTGAAGATAAATATATGTGGACCTGTATCTGATCTGCATCCACAAGAAATGATCTGCGGATATCTGCACTGTATCCACAGATGCAGATGTCCATGGATATAATGTGGATATCCACAGATTTGCAGGGCTCTAGATGGGGGGATCTGGCCACAAATGACAATTGGGGCTATTCTGGAAGGCTGGCCTGTGTGTTTCAGCAACACAACGGAGGCCAGGGACCCCTTGCAGACTCACCCACTTATTGGCCACAAGCTCCCGTGGGCTCAGCCACTTCCAGACTGGGTGCCCATGCGGCTGCTGGAGACCCAGCAAAGCTCTGGGTCACTGTCTGTGTCCCAGCCTTGGTCCCCCTAGGTATTTGCATGAAGCCAGCTGGGGCCGGGAGCCCCATGGGGCGGGTGGGGACTCGGGTTTTACTGGGGGGTGGGAAGCAGGGACTGGGGCTTGCCGCTGGCTGTAGCAACGGGTGACCTTGCCCAGGGCCCCCCAAACACCAGCTGCATCCCCAGAGGCCCCGAGGGGTCTCCACGCCCCTGCTGCAGGAGCTTGGCCCTGGGGCTCTGGAGCCGGGGACCCCCAATTCCCAGGCAGCCCCCTGAGGGCTCCAAGAGTGGCTGTAGCTCTGCAGAATGAAGGTTACCAAAAATGGACCTATCCCCGCAGCTTTCCCCTCTCCTGGCTCGCTGCTTTTTGCCACCCCACAGCTTTGGGGGCTGGCCTCATTTTTAAAGCATCTCCATCCAGTTGCCTCCAGGGGTATCCTCCAGGGCCCGGGCAGGGCTATTTGGGGCTGGGGCACTTGCTCCCAGGGAGGAAAGCAAAGGTGTTGAGTTGCTTCCCCGAGCCACTTTTAAAAGGGCTGCCCCAGCTCCCTCGGCAGAGCGTTTCCTTTGCTTCCCAAAACGCCAGAGTGGTGTATGGGGTGGGGGTGGGGGATCCAGCCTTTTAAAGCCAGGTCGGTGCTGGCAAAGACATGAGCCCAGCCTGGCTCTCTGCTGGTTTCTGCAGGCGATGCAGGAAAGGCTGTTTGCTGGAAATGGCAAGTGAAAAGTAGCCTGTATATTAAACCTGGTGCTTCCTGCCTAGCCAGCCTTAGGCAGCACCAGAGGCCGCCAGCAAAGTGTTTCCCTGGCCTCTAACAGCAAGGGGTTGTACCCTGTTTGCAAATTGCAGTTAAACGGATCAGCTTCAAAGCTGGGCTGCTGAAAGTGGCTTTGGATCATGCAGAGCCTAAAAACAGAAGAAGGTGGGAATATTTCAGAACCCTTTCAAACAAGCTCTTACAAAACTCAGGAACGCTGGGAAAGGGGAAAGAAAGTGGGGTAGAGAAGTCCAGGGTGTAGAATCTCCAGCGTGAACGGGAAGGGTGTCGATGTCTCATCACCTCGTCAGGGGCATCTGCATCTTTCATTACTCCCTTCTTCAGAAGTGTAAATTCAGCTCCATACATTTACACTTTAGTATAATTTGAAGCGGAACTGCATCTAGAATCTGGGAGTGACGGCCCATTTTCTTCTCATAGCACAGAAAAGCTTAGGATAGTGGGTGAGATGTTGGTAAGGGAACGGTGAGGAAGGCTGGACCTGTAGATGTGAAAATAGGCTCTGTAGATCTTCTGTTATTTCTCCAAGTCTTTCTTTGCCCTTCTGCCTGAGCTACAGAGTATGGAGGCCAGATCGTTACAGGAGCATGCAGGCATTTAATTCTGAATCTTCTGGCCTTAGCTGGCTTGAGTTAACCAGTTGGATTTTAGGGAGTTAATGCCAAATCACTTCCAGTATGAAACTAAAAAGAGAGAGGACAAATATACAGAATTGAGGTTGACTCTGGTTGTTGGTCCTTTTCTAAGGCTGGCCTGCACACCTATGTGGATCCAGTTACCGGCTGTTTAGTGTTCACCAAACTTGCCCACTTGCAGAGAGGTAAATGCTGCGGTTCTGCCTGCAGACATGTAAGTATGAAATCCTTGCTTTGCAGCATGAAAGTATATACTCTTCAAGTAATTTTGAAAACATATTTTGAATGCTGACTTTAGGGAAAGCTAGCCAGCTGTCTTGCACATTTCACTGTGAAATTTAGACTAGCCAAGAACAGTAAGTCCAGGAAAGGTCACTGGGGGGATTTTCGTAACCTTAACATAGGATGTTGTAACATTTCAAGCTAACATTATCTCCTTAAACTACTCGGAGAACTTCACAGAGTTATTTAGTAGACTGTTGTTTTATATAAATTGTGGCCTTTTTGACAATGGAGGAGGCCTGTGAGAAGAACCAGGATTGTCCAAAAGTCTGTCCAGCAAACTTTCTCCTTTTCCAGAAATGAGCTAGCACAACCAAGACAATCTGCAAGAAATGTAGTTTAATTTTCTAGGCTTAGTCTTAAGGAGCTATCTTCCAGGCTGCCTGAGAAGAATCAAAGGATGTGGAATATGGTGCTATACTTACTCTGCGATTTTTAAAATATGACTTGGTCTTTTCCGAGTACAATTTATAAATTCAAGTTAGGCAGGGTAGAGTTAATATTTTGCACACTAAGGCCAGGATCTTGATTTGGTTCAAGTGAGTAACTAGAGTCCTATAGTTTTCAATGACGATAAGATCAGGCCCATAATATCTGTTGACCAAACTAATCTTCCTCAGAGGAGTGGTGGCAGAAGTTGCAGGTGAGTAACATCTCTTTCTTCAAATCCTCTGACAAAGTGGGATTTTCTCCCACGAAAGCTCATGCGATAAAGAAATTTGTTAGCTTTTAAAAGTACCACAGGGCCCCTGATCTACTTCCCATAGTAAACAGGTTAGAAGAGGCTTTAAAGAACAGAGCAAGCAAAGGAGTGGGGGATTGACAAACAGGTAATTTATGGTTCAAATGTGCCCTGCTCCTGTCTAGTTTTTCTTTTGGCTTCTCAGCTGGAAAAGTTTTCTTCTTGCAGTGTGCAATTGTGAGTTATGCTGTCAAAGATCACTCTTTGATGAAAATGCTTTTATCCTTTTACTTTCACAAAGAGATCGTCTATTGGTAAGACATGGGAAAAAAAATTTAAAATGATGAGGAAAGGCTTTCACTCTTATCACAGAAAACACTGGAATGCTGTTGTCCTGTTTGCTCCTTTGCATTGTCAGGAGGAACATTTTTGCAATGATGCACCAAATAAAAAAGTTTAAGCGGGGAAGGGGAGGAAAGTTGGCTTTGGTCAGTCAAATTCTTTAGGCTGGAAGGACATATTTAGGAACTGGCTCTTGGGCACTAATGAGGACCATTTGTTTGGGGCTGCCGTTACTTTTCCTTTTAATCTGGAGGGCAAAATAGATCAAATGATTTATATAATATCATTAACAATTCTTCCTTGACCATAAGCAGGGTTGGACTTTCTCTAACTGATTGCCAAGTAAGGCAGTAAAGATTTGTTTTATTTCTTCTGCAGTGTCCCTATGATCAAGCCAACGTAAAGGACCAGTCCAAAAAGAAGCGGTTCAATTCCTTTTTTTATGTTTGAGGAGCTAAGGTGCAGAAACCTGAGCCAGAAGCATCGAGTGCATGAATGTTGACTTTCCTTTTATTGTGCTGCTTCCTTTAAATATGATTTACTTGTAATAAAGAGCCGAGCTGACCCCTGTGTGCCTTGGTGTTTCAGATGCTGTGTTATTAAGGAGATTTCTTCCCCTTTCCTCTGCCTTATAAATCACTCGTTGCAAACTGATCCCTCTGTAAAATCAAGAATAGGGGTGAGGGTGGTACTCCCATTTCCTTGGCTTTACTGAATATTGCTGTGTACACCCTAAATCATTTCAGGAGATGTTGCTGATTTGGGGGGTTAATCGTGGGGTTTCAATGGTGGGTTTTATTTCCATCACCGGGTGTAGAACATAACCTACAAGCTTGCACCGGAATGTGTCACCCCTTTGCAAAACGGTTTGACTCTCGCAGCGAGCTTTGAAAACAAGGTATATGTGGATTTCGTTGCATCGTGTGAACCAAAGCCCGTCGGCAGAGCCCTCTGTTTGGAGGGCTGTTTTATCACATCATGCCGGCCCTGGAAGCTCATTAGATAACCCGTTAAAAATAGTCTGAACTGAAGCACCGCTGCCACCGGCAGTGGCGTTTAATCCAGATCAGAACCGCAGCATCCAGCTCGCACCTCCTCATTCCCTCTGCTGCAAGGAGAAAGAAGTCAAATGCCTCATTCCTGGGGCCATCTGTCATTCAGGGAGCCAGCCTGGGGTGGCCAAGCACCCCCACAACCTAACATCGACCTTCCCACCTTCAGGACGGGGTGGTTGTTCCTCATCCGGAGTAAAAGCAAAGGGAATTTCGTGCCAGACTCACTGCGAGGTAAAGTTTCTGGCCCTGACAGGAGGGGCCGCGGGCTCCCCGCCTTCTTTTGTTTCCCAATAATTTAACTTCTTGGTGTTTGATCCAAAATCAGACTGTTTGGTGGGCAAGTAAACAAGCTCCTTTGAAAAGACGAGAGAAGGATGTTTGCAAGTAGGCAGATGTAAACCAGCCTGCAAATATTCATGAGCACCCCGCAGGTACTGAACTAGGGGAGAATAGGAGACTCCTCACCGAGACTCGCCGCATCTAGCGCTGCTTTGTGTATGAAAGAGCCTGTTCTAGTTCCCTTGTCGGGACCCTCTTATTGCATTTTTGGCTCTGTCTTGGGAGTAAACGGCCCCCCAAGCAAGTCTGGTGAAGGTTTCCAGTGATCCCTCTCTGTCGCCAACAAACAAACCCCCACCAAGGACCTGCCAAGTATCCCTCGATAGATCAAAGCAGTTTCTTTCCGATCACCTCCCTCAAACATGGGCTGGTTTATTGGAGGCAGTGGTTGGACATTGAGCTGTCAGGATGCTCCAGGGGAATCCCAGGATGGACCTTCACTCCTAAAGAAAGACCAGGAAGGGACTGGGTTCCCCCTAGACTTGTAGAAATAGACAGCCCCCCTCCACCCCATTTGTGGATTGTGGAGCAGCCCAGTCCATCTAAACTCAGTTGCTTGTGTCCCAATCTGGCCCCTTTCAGCGCTGATTGAAGGGAAGGGTTTGGCCCCTCTCGTCTCCCACATGCAGCGATTTACATGCTCTGAACATCAGCGCAGCCTTCTGGTTACACTCAGCATCCGAGCGGATTTCGCTGCCCATTAGGCTCGGTCCTTAGGCAGAAGAGCAGTCGGAGGCTGAAGCCCCTTTAGCTCGTTTTAGCCCTTGGATCAAATGAAGACGCCCGCCTGGCCAGCAGAGAGACTGGAGCCCGGTTAAACACAATGGGCACGATCTGGCAAATGGTAAATTCCCCTTTTTAGGCGTGTTCAGATCGCGCCTTGTGGCCATGAAATGTAGAAAGGGAGAGTCTTACAACCGGGAAATGCAGGAGCAAATATCCTGAACCTACTTAGAGAAACCCGAAAGTGGCACCTCTGTGGTTTTGTGGCTCAGGGGCTCATACACCAGTTACCCTCCTTTACTGACCTACAAGCAACTGGGTGCCCTTGTTGGCAGGATAGAGGATCCCTCGGATTAGCCGGGGGATTGCCAGTGTAAACTGCACTCACGACTCCGGAGCAAGAATAACCAGGGAGCAAAGCCTGGCATTGTTTAGCCAGGACGCAGCAGGTTCCTGATTATCCACCTTTCATTTTCCCGTGTTTCTAGGGCGTCGGGAATTGGGAGAAGATCTAGCCTATGCCACCCCCAGTGTCTTCTAAACGAAATCGGTGGCTTGGGCAAATGCATAGGTGGCTCTTTGGGATGGGTAGGAAAGGGGTAGCACATCTGGAAAGATCAACAGCTGAAGCTAATTGGAGGCTGGACTCTCCCTGGGGCCTTTTTCTCTGTTGGGACAACAACAAGGCTTCTTCCAAGGCGCAGACACAGCCTGGCAGGAGCAGCAATGCACTCATGCAGCAGGAAAAAGGAGCAGAAAAGAAGCAGAAGCTGCTGGAGTCCCCAAAAGATTCACAACTCGGGGAGCCCCTTAAAACTCTGTGTCTATTTATTTGTCCAAGCGCACGGCCAATTTCCAAGGCAGCTACAAAGTTGCAGGTGTTATGATAAAAGCTCTTGGCATTGATGATTATTCTTGCCGGTGTAAGGGGAGCTGCTGCAAAACTTTTTAAGTGTTACCTCCATCCCCATTAAGACAAGCAGACCTAATGTCAATGAGTCAAGTGCATTTCTTTTTTTTCTTATTACCTACACCCAACATAGCCCTGCTTCAAAAAGCCTGCTTTTTGGTGTTAAAACACTTGGATTACTTCCCCTCCTGGCTGACACCTGCTTCACCTGTCACTTCAGATGCTGAGATGTCGGGCTTTAGTGCAGATCAGGTTGCAGGGCGGGGGGGAACTGAAATGAAGAAACCTTCCCCGGCTGCCCCCCCCCCCAGGATTCAAAGGCTTCAGCAAGACATTATAACCCCTTATAACCCCAGCTGGCCGTGAGGTCTGGCCATCTGTCTGTCCACACACACAGCGAGGTCTGGGGCTTCACAAGCCTTGGTCTGACTAGCGTGGTTAAAAACCACCATGGAAATGGTGGCTGGAGGGGGACCCTTCAGGGACACGCTACTCTTATTTGGGCTGCAGCACAAACTGGGCTCCCACGGCAGCTGGTTGCTGACCCTTGCGAGAGTCCGGGCGAATTTAAGCTGAGCTGCTAAAAAGGAGAGACAGAAAACCTTCCTTGCAGGTGCTGAATTGCTTTCATGCACTTCCATGGTTTTTTTGTCCATGCCTGCACCACAAAAGCGGCCACTCCTCTTGCTTTATTTTAGGTTTCACTTTGGGCCTTGGAAAGCCCTCATAATCTAAGCAAACTCCTTAGCAGGCTGCTGGTTTGGATAAATAGCTTGCTGGCCACATGCACCAAATGGGCAGGTTGCTTAGGAGAGAGGAGCTGAAGCTGTCACAAGAGGGGAAGGCGGGGTGGGAGCTAGTTTTGTCTGAACCAGACCCAACTGCCCCCCCCCGTTAGGACTCCTGCAGGAAGCCAGCTCCTGGAAAAGGAGGGTGGGCAGGATTGGGGAGAAAGACCGTTGTGCTTCCCCCCCCCGCAAACCCCTGGCTGCAACCTGCGCGCCGGATTGTTGCTCGACTCGGAAAATAAAGAAATGAGCTTCCAATCCGGATTTCCCCATTGTCCTGAGCCACTGGGCCAGGTCTCATCCGTGTTGTCACCCACCAAGCAGTGATTCCGATTCCTCTTGGCATCTGATTTTATTCTCATGGGTTAAATTGGATTCACTTTTCCAATTTCCCCGAGGTTTGACTGCGTTGCGTCGCATGACAACTCACAGTTTCATCGGGGTTGGCAATGCGAGGGTTTGCCATCCATCAGCTCACATCAGATCAGGCTGAAGTTTGCTGTTGGGAGGCTCCATTTGAGAGGGTGGGTTTTGGTTGTGTTTTCCTTTTTTTTTTTTTCTGCAAGTGGGAAGGGTGGATGCATCCCATGGCTGATTCAGGATGATTTACCAGGAAGGGGGAAAAAAATGACAGAGATGGCAACCACACAAAGGAGTTGCTGTTTAGCTGTGCCATCGAAAGGCTGACACGACTGTAGCTCAGAGCAATATTTTAGCGGCCCTCCAGTCCTCGCTGCTTTTCTAAAATTAAATTTCCTAGTCTATTCTTTGCTTTATTAGTGTTATTGACAACCAGCCCCCCATTAACACCTCCCCGGCTTGCTGAGAGCTGGAGCAAAAAAAGCCAGCAAAGCAGCTCCCTTTGGGAGGTGGGGCTATTTTCTCCATGCTTTTTGGTTTATTTGGGTTTTTTTTTAAAAAAAATTGAAGCATAAACAGAAAAGAAAAGGCAGGCATCAGTGGCTGTTGGGAAGAGGTCAGGGGGTAAAAATTCGCATCAATTCTGTGTTTGAGGCTGTGGGACAGGGAGGGCAAAATGTCTTTGCAGCGTGCAGCTTGTTTCTTTTAAATCCCACATGGGCTCTGCTAGAAGCGAGGAGCAACCTCCATCTACTGGCTAGATCCTGGCGTCTCGTCTCTTTCCAAACCCCATTCCTCACTCACTGAGAAGGGCACATTTTGGGGGGAAACAGCCAAGGTCTCAAGGTAAGCTCTTGCCTGAGTCTCTGCTAAGAACAGATCTATTTAGACCTCACGGCTGTCATTTGCTCGCCTTTTTATTTTTTTTAATGTGAGAGGCACAGAGCGATCTTGTTTCCCCAGGTGTATTGGCAGGCAACATTTGGTGCATGTGAGTGTGTGTTAATCTGGAAATAGCAGCCCTCCAAGATTGAGCCATTCTACTATTGAATAAAAGTGGCTGGGAGAGGTTGGGGGTTTTGGGGTGGGTCTTTTTTTTGTTTGTTTGTTTGTTTGTTTGTTTTCCCTAGCAATCGGCTCTCTTTGCCCACCTGCAGATCTGCTCTTTGGATGCTTCTTGACCAAATGCACCCAAATTTGATCACTTCCAGGGGCAACTGCGAACCTCCTCGTTTTAATTGCAACCAGGGCGCAAATACAATGAGGTTAATACAAAACGATTAATGCGGGAAATGCACCGAGCTGCTCCACCCTGAACCACACGGGGCTGGGCAATAATCTCGCTCTGCCTCGTTTTTGGGGGTGTGTGTGTGGCATTATGTGTTTTGGGATTGCTCCCCGTTTGGCTATGGGATGGGATCACTACACCGTGTTATTTGTGATTAAAATAACCTCTCCCCCAGCAAGTCCAAGCTAGCCGCAGACACAAGCACGTTGGATTTGGCTGGGCTTGGCCCTCCAACCTCTCTGGAAATAGAGACAAGCCGCATTTGTGTTACCCAAGGACTAAGAGCCGCCCCACAGCCAGAAAAGAGGGGCTGATCTGGGCACCCGTGATGCTGTACCTTTCTTCTTTCTTTATTTCTGTATCGTTGCAAAGTTGCCCGCCGTGTATTTAGGGGCGCCTGGAAGGTTTCACCCGGCACAGGTTATTTCTGCCATCGATGCACACAGCTTGCACCCCCTTTTCTCCAAATGCAATACATTTACATGCTGCCAACAGCTATCTCCCATGCCCCTGCAGAAGAGACGTGCAGATTTTCCGCCTTTGTGCCTTCACGCCTTGATTTTGTGGGGCCCTTACACTGATCGTCGGAAGCATTCCCCCCCCCCGCTCCTCTCTAGGGCAGAAAACAGCGGTGGGGTCTGAAAACCTGGCACCTTAAGCCCCACACCAGAATCAACAGCGCTGGTGGGAAACATTTAATTTTCTTGTCCGCATTCAATTGAAGTGGAAATGGAGCCAAAAGTCTGGGCCAGGGGCAGAGTCGGGGAGCTGGGGGGTGTCTGGAGCTGGCCAGGGGAGTCCCTGCCACGGCCACAGCACCATTGCCCTACACAGGCAAACGCTTGATTTTAAGGGAAACTGAGGCAACAGTCTCCCTGCTTAAAGCTCCCGCCTGCTCGGATTATTATTTATATGGAGACCTTGTCCCAGATCTTGCGAGGTAAACACACGAGGCGTTCACGCTTTGGTCTGGACCCCCTGGCCACAAGTTTAGAGGTCGGTAGAAAAACGGATCCCAGCGATCAGAGGCGTGAAAGCCAAGGGAAGTGTGCAAGGGTCGCCTTTTGGGGCAGGAGGGCCACACTTCACCTGCCAGACAATAAAGCCTCAATCGGAGACACCCCGGTGTCACAAGGACACTCCTGAAATCGCACATCGGCCCGTTCAGAGAGCCTCAGTGTTACCCACCATCCTTCCTAAAATCCCTGGGGACCCCAATTCAGGCTCATTGTTCCCAACAAACAACTCCATTTCGCTCGGCTTTCACCTTTCCCGGGGGATTTGATGAGTTTTGCCCTTTCCATCCCACCCAAACGGCACCGGGAGCCCCGCGACCTGCCGGAGTCACACCTGCGCCAGGAAAGGGATTCTCAGTCACACCGGAGTAGGTTCCCTCCGGTCCCGCTTGCTGCTCAACTTTCAGCCTGGCAGCATTAGGGGGATAGGCAGAGAGGGGCTGGAGAAGAGCCCTGAATTACTGAAATAGCCCCACCGGGGGAGGAGGGCTCCGCTGGCTCCTGGGTTTTGCTGTGGGGCTCGCCCAATTCTTTCTCCTGGAGCCGTGGGGCTGGCAGGGAGAGAAATGCAACAAACGCTGCCTTGGTTGCTCGGGCTCTCAAAAGCCCTGGCCCTGCAGGTTTGCACTGGGCCCAGCCAAAAGCCACCAGCGAAAGGCAAAGAGGGCCGGGGCTTGGCCAGAGTAAGTCGCCGCAAAGCCTCCTGCAGAGGGGCTGGCAGGGAAAAGGGGGGAAAACACCTTCCTCCGGGGCCCCTTTTGTGCCAGTGTCCGCCCACGGCAAGGCGGCTTTAGGGGGAGCAAGGAGCATTGTGACAAGCCCCAGAGCAAGGGGGAGCTGCACTGAGCTGGGCAGACGGTTTAGGGAAGGGGCCAAGGAAACCCTTGGATCATGGAGGTTTAAAATGCCTCCCGGATGGAGGCCAAATTCTGCAGGCGCGGCTGTTAACCCTGCTGGATAGGACTGAAGGTCCCCATCTTCCAGCCTCTGCCGAAGTTGGATTTTCTCCCCCGAAAGCTCCGAGTTTGAACCTTTACAAATGCCCCACTTTGCTGCTGCAGTCCGACCCGATCCCATTTCTTCCACTCCCCTGCGTTTCTTTTCACCCCATCCCACTGATGCCAGAAACAAATGGGTTAGGCTTTAAAAGCGCCACCAGACTCCTTGGTTGTGGCCCCGTTATTGAATGAACCCGTCTATCAGAGATTTGTTTTAATCGTTTGGGGCCCGGCTAGTCTACCCCACGGCCGGGCAGCTCTAGAGAGACACGCTCTCGATTGCTGTAACCACACCCGCCTCGTGTAAACGGCTTCAGCCTCTCCTGGGGGGAGCGCGGAGCGGCTCCTCTTCCCCCGAGCCACCTTCATTCCCTTTTCTCCTCCACCGCGATTTTAGCAACCGGCAACAAACCCCTTGCTTCTGGGTTCATCTCCTACAGCTTCAGCCCCCCAGCTTTGAAATTCCGCCTCCTGAGCCCCCCAGTTGGTTTGTCTTGGGGGCGAGGAGAAGCAACTTTTTGCTCTTCTGACCTGCTGTGGGCATCTTTCCCGGCAATAAATAAACGGGGACAGGTAAAGTTTCCCATTCTGCAGCCCGGCTTGATTCGTTTTCTTCACCTTTTGCTCCAGCTTCCTGGACTAACCGGCTTGTTTTCTCCCCGGACGACCTGCCCTCCCTCCCCGGCTCCCAGCCCCAGACACTGGCTGCTGTTCAGGACGCTGCAGGGGAGAGGAGCGACCCATTTTAAGGGAGACTCCCTTACCCCTTGCATCCCTCGTCCGCTTTACCAGCTACTCCTCGCCTATTTAAAAAAAACCCACCCCAAAATTGATTTCCATCCAAAAGGGCTAATTACATTACTTACAGTAAATAGCAGCCCTGCTGTCCAGGGTCTAGTGTGCCAAGAGAGAGGGGGGAAAAAATTCCCAGCTTATTTCACTTGATTGACTTCAGCTTTGTGCCAAAGGCTGGTGGAGGGGCTGGCTTGTGGCACCAGCCGCGCTCAGGCCGGGCATTGAGGCTTGGGGGGTGGCGGATCCTGGGCAGCAGTTAGAGGCCATTTGTCCCACCCAAACTGAGCCAGAGAGGGGCAAGGTTTTGGTGAACTCCCCCCCGCAGCCACCTCCTCCCTGCCAGCTTCCCACCGAGACTTGCCCCTTGGTTGGGGCTACCAGAGCCCAAAGCCTGGAAAGGAGGACAGGGAAGTAGGAAAAAGAGGCCATTGGAGGACGCATGGAGGATTAATGTCATATTCTTCTGCTTTTAGGGGGCAGGCTTCCCGCTAAAACTAGGGTGTTGCTGGCGCCCCAGCATACTTTAACCCCTGCAAGTAAAAAGCCAGGCAAAAAATCATGGAGGTTTAAAACGCCTCCCGGATGGAGGCCGTGAAGGTAGAAAGGAGGCCATGGCCTCCGTTTGCCTTGGTCCCCTGCCACCAGCAAAGGGCCCAAAGGGAGCCCCCGAGAGCGGCTTAGGCGGAGCAAAGGGGGCCAGGCTCGCACTTGGATGGGAAAAGATTGGGGGGGGGCACCCAAACAGCCCTGCCACACAAGCTGTGCACAGGATGCTCTCTGCTCCCCCTTTCCCCTCCACACACTCCCCCGCCGGTGTGTGATTTGGGGCTGGGGGGGCAGATCCCCCCACTCCCCCACCTGGCGCTTGTCACCGCTCGCCCATCACCATGGCTTGAGAGGCGCATGACAGGGCTTTGTTGCCTCAGCGCTAGCTCCGGGGAGAGGACTCCTCCTACTAAATTATCAAAAATGGGCTGGCTTTAGTCTCTTAACAAATTGGCCAGAGCTCCGGAAGGCAGCAGTCCCAAATCCAACCTACAGGCACTGGGAACTTTAAAGCAACCAGGGACTGCTGAAAATAGCCCTTCTTTCGGCTTTCTGTGGGGCCAAAACTCTTCCCTCTCCCGACGATTTTGCTGCCCCCAGGCCCGGGGCTCTTCCAGCCAGAGCCCCCGCTCAGTGACAGACCCTCCTGCTCGTGCGTGGGGCTTTTTTTTTTTTATTCCTTTGTATTATTTCGCCTCTGCCCCGCTTGTTTTCCGCACATCTTCAGGAAACTCTCGGGGCTTGTGCCCAGGGAAGCCTCGGTTGCCGCCTCCCCCTGGCCGCCCTGCTGGAGGCGGTTTGGATGCTCTAGAGACCCTGGGGGCTGTATATGGAAATAGTGGGGTGCAGAGCAGAGGAAAACACTTGTCCTTTCCGTCCCCCAGCCATGCTTTTCCACGGCATCTCCGGAGGCCACATCCAGGGAATCATGGAGGAGATGGAGAGGAGATCCAAGACCGAGTCCCGCCTGGCCAAAGGCGGGCAGATGAACGGCCGGGAAACGGTAAGAAAGGAGCTTTAAAGGGCCCCATTGCCCCAGACAGACCCAATTTGTGGGGCTCCACTTTCCTCCCTGATCCCTTAAGTTTAGCTGCACCCCGTGGCTCCCCTTCTTACACCCGATCGCTCGCTAAGGGAGGCTGCGGTGCGCGGAGGCTGAGCCCGCCTGGCCCTAGTAGCTGGCGCCGGGTGTCCTCATCTCACTCCTTGGAGGGGAAAGAGCTTTAATTTCCCTCCAGAGGCACCTTTAGCTCAGAGGCAAGCAGACCTGTGGCTCTGGCAGAGTTTGCTACCAGGGTCTTGCTTTACTTTATCCAGAGGCTGCAGCCGGGCTGGGGCAAAGGTGCATTTTTATCCTCCCCAGCCCCAGCGCTTTCCAGCCAAGAGACCAGTTTGTTTTCTTCCGGGCGAGGGGCGCTGTTTGAAGTGGGTCTAATGGTTAGAAACGAAGCCGTTGGGCCCAGGCTTCTTTCTGAGCCTAAAGAGTCTGGAAACAAAATCCCTTTTCCCAGCCAACGAGCTTAGCGATGAAATGGAGCCCGGCTTCATGCAACGTCTTTGCAATCTTCATGTCTTTGCAAACTTCATGCAATGCCTCTGCAAGGCGAAATTCCCCCTGGGAAAGTGCCCTGCCCCTTGGAGTGAGGTTTTGTGCCTCTTCTCCTCTTCCCCAAACTCTGGAGGATATTGCAAGGGTCATTGCCCGGTGGCTGCGGCTGCACCGCCTTTGCCTTTCGAGCTAAAATCGACATTTCTCTGCTGAGAACAGGCGGCTTTTTGGGCCCCCCTAAACCAAAGCAAACCCCAACCTTTTGACATTCACGGCCGGGCTTTTGCATTGCCAACGACTCCATCTTCGCTTCTTAGGCCGGCGGTTTCAGATGGGAAGCCCAGGCCAACGGGAGCTTGCGGAAAGTTTCCTGGTGGGAGGAAAAGGCACCAATTTGAAGAAGGGGCAAAACTCCCTGCGGGTTCCCGCCCCGCCTTTCACTCTCCAGGATTTTGGTTGCTCTCAGTGCATCCCGCCTAATTTCCCGTCCCCGCTTTTCTGCTTTAAATGGCCTTTCGGTGGGGAGAGGTGGGATTTGCAGTGCTTCAAGCCGTGTTGAAACGGAGCAGGACTTGCTGCCGTCCCCACGGATGCACATTTCGGGCTGTGTTTTCCTAGCCAGGCACCAAAAGGGGCTGTTTTAAAGCTAGCGGGCAGCTCCAGGCCCCTTTGCAGGGTCCCCAGCAGCAGGAAAAGGAGCAGCCAGGCCTGATCTCGGCCTCCAGGTATTGAGGGGAAGCTGCCTGGCTAGGGGAGTTTTGCTGGGTGAACCTCAAACCCTGCCCTGTAGCAGACGCTGCCCCCTCCAGGGGCTGCAAACTTGGGGATTTTCCCCATGCGGCCGGGGTGTCTCCTCCTGTCTCACCCGGCTTGTGCGGCTTGTTTTGCAGACCATGCCCCCGCTGAGCCCCGAAAAACCCGCCTTGTGCGCTGGTTGCGGAGGGAAGATCTCGGACAGATATTATCTGCTGGCTGTGGACAAGCAATGGCACCTCCGGTGTCTTAAATGCTGTGAATGTAAACTGGCGCTGGAGTCAGAGCTCACCTGCTTTGCCAAGGACGGCAGCATTTACTGCAAGGAGGACTACTACAGGTACAGCCCCCCCGGCCCGGGCCACGGGCTCCCCGCCCAGAAAAGCAGGGAGCAAAGTGTGGGGCTGACCCCTCCTGCTCTCTGCCAGGCCCTGGGGTGCTGCAGCCTCGCCCCAAGTGCCCCCCCCCCAGCCAGAGCCCCTCATTGCGGTGTCAGGGCAGCTCCCCTTGCAGGGGAGGCAAACAGGGGTGGAAATTTCCATGCACCACAGTTACAGCCTGCTGACAAGTTGCAGAGGGCCGGTGGGTCTAGCCCAGGGGTCCTGGCACACTTCACATTTCCTTATGGCATGAGCAGGGGTGGGGGAGAGCCCGCTGGTGGAAAGTGGGGCACGGTGTTCAGACAGAGAGGGGTGGGTCCCTGCTCCAAACAGCCCCAGCTGAAGCCTGTGGCAGGGCAAGAAACAAGAGGAGCCAGTTTCTTCGCTGCCTGAGCTCCTAGCAAACGTCTGGCGGTCGCTGCGGTGTGGCCATGGGCAGGACAGGGCAGGGGTCACCCTCCTGGCCTGGCTAGGTAGCCAAGCTCCTGGGAGCCAGTGAGAGAGGGGCCAGGTGTGGACAGAGTCAGCAAATAACCGCAGACACCGCTCCGATCGGGCCAGTTAACCATCCTCTCTGCTAAACCGAATCAACCCTCTGCAGCTCCGCTTCGTGTCCAAGCCTCACCCTTGGGAGGCTCCAGGCAGGCAGAGCTCCCGGCCAGGGGACGTTTCCTGGCTCCTTTTTTTGTCTTTCTTTGGCCCGTGTGCAGCAAGTCCCCTCTCTCCGGACACGTTTCTTCTGCTTTGCCCCCGTTGCCACTTCGGGAGACCTTGTAGAAACGAGCTAGCAAAAGCCACCCAGGCACAAAGATCCGTGCCCCCTTCTGGCCCGGCCAAGAGGCCCCAGGAGTGGCCGGGAGGGGTGAGGCCAGGGGCCCGGCTGTAGCTGGCGGTGGGTTCCCGCTCGGTGCCCACTTTTCTCTTTCCTTCAGAAGGTTTTCCGTGCAGAGATGTGCCCGCTGCCACCTTGGGATCTCCGCCTCGGAGATGGTGATGAGAGCCAGGGAGTCGGTGTATCACCTGAGCTGCTTCACCTGCACCACCTGCAACAAGACTCTGACCACAGGCGACCACTTTGGCATGAAGGACAACCTGGTTTACTGCCGGGCCCACTTCGAGAGCCTTTTGCAAGGGGAGTACCCCCCTCCGCTGAGCTACACCGAGCTGGCTGCCAAGAGCGGGGGGCTGGCCCTGCCCTACTTCAACGGCACCGGCACAGTCCAGAAGGGGAGGCCCAGGAAGAGGAAAAGCCCGGCTCTGGGAGTGGACCTGGTCAGCTACAACTCAGGTGGGCACAGCCCCGCAGGGCCAAATCCTGCTCAGCCACCGCAAAATCAATCACCCCGGCCCCCTGCGGCTGCAGGAAAGCGAACAGCAGCTAGCCTACCAAGCTGTCCGGGGCGATTCATGTCAAGTGCCCAGAGGGGGCCACTTCCCAGCCCCTCGGCTCCGCAGGAATGTGCCAGATGCTGCTGCTCTGAGCCGATGCAAACAAAGCCTGGCCGCTGGGACCCCCGAGTTAGGCTCACCGAGCTGAGGGAGGGCAAATAAATTGGGAGGAAATATATCTGATGCCCCTCGGGCCGCCCGCCTGTCTCAAAAGCCGCAGATCCTGGGCTATGGTGGCTCCTTCCCCAGGCACATTTTCGTAGCTTTTGCAGAGGTAGCAGCACATTTTTTCTTGTTTTTACGTTCTTTGCAGCTCCCTACCGCAGCGAACTGACAGCCAGACAAACACACAGATAGAGAGACAGACAGATAGGTAGATAGGCACACGGACAGACAGATAGATAGATAGATA
>ML682014.1:21781985-21856438 GCA_007922195.1 Podocnemis expansa | reverse complement strand
TAGATAGATAAAAAACAGACAGACAGACAGATAGATAAAAACAGACATAGATAGATAGATAGATAGATAAACAGACAGACAGATAGATAAAAACAGACAGACAGACAGATAGATAGATAGATAGGCAGGCAGGCACACGGACAGACAGATAGATAAAGCAATTTATCTACTCCAGTAACAATGAAGTTAACAGACAACAGCTCTGCTGGACCAGGCCCCCTGCTATATTATTCGAAACGATTTTAGCTTTAGCCCCTTTGCATGGAAATCTCAAAACCCATTTCTGGCCCCCAAAGTCCCCCCCGGCCAATGCCCCAGTTGCAGGGATGCAGGGGGGATTTCACTGACCGAAGGGGAAACACTGAACTGCCGACCCCAATTTTAAAAGGCCCGATCCCAGACGCGGGTTTTCGTGGGTCTCCGTTTCTGCCTGGAGTTGCAGCAAGAGGCGGGTGTGTGTCTGGGGCTGGGGGGCCAGGACAGCAGCCAGAAAGACTTTCAGCTCCCAGTTGGGCTGGGGAAACTGAGTTCCGGCCTGCGCTCTGCAGTCCGAATTGGGAAAGGCTCTTGCCGGGGGGCCAGGTCCTGAAGGGGGTCAGCACAGGGCTCAGGACTCACAGCGCGGGTCAGTGAAGCGGAGGGCCATGAACCGGTCACCTCGCAGGGAGCTTGGCTGGAGAAGCGTGGCGCGCTCCGTGCGAACGCACAAACTCCGGCCTGGAATTCCGGCTCCGAATTAAAGCCGCTCCCTGGCCACTGAGACACGCAGCTGCCTCCCCCTCCGGAGCCGCCCCGGGCCTCCCCCGGCACCTCTTGGGGGGCAGCGGGGGAAGAGGGGCTCGGAGGGCGGCCCGCTGAGCCGGCCGGCCGGGCCATTTGGTGTCCTCTGATGCGTGGCCGGCGGAGCCGGGGCGCCCGGTGAGTTAATTGTGCCGTGTTAATTGGGGCTGACACGGGGTCCCGGCCACCTCTCATCGCTGTCCGAAAGCTGGGGGCGAGGGGAGCCTGGAGCCCGGCCACAACCCGCTGATTTTTTCGAGGCGATTCGTTGTTACAATTAGGAGCAAAAACCTGGGGAAGGGAGAAAATAAAAAGAAAACTCCTTGAACGCTCCTGTGCGGCGCAGAGAAACATCTTTCTTTCTTTCTTTCTTTCTTTCTTTCTTTCTTTCTTTCTTTCTTTCTTTCTTTCTTTCTTTCTTTCTTTCTTTCCACCGTGTCTCCCACATAGAAAGCCCTGGTGTTAGCGAGGCCCCTCTCTGCAAAGGAGATTAAAATAACCCCCCATCATCTAGGAGACAAAACGAAGCTCACCCCAGTGGGAATGCAAACTTTACAAGGGAAACGGCGGAGTGAAGCGAAGCCGCTCCTGATCGGCGGCTCCTTTCGTTTCAGTCGAGATCAGCCGATGCCATTTGCTAAAGCTACGAAAATAATTTTGGGGGGATGCAAACTATGAAATCCTGTTTTCAGAAAGCGCATTTTCTACTAAAGGAAAGAAGGGCCAGCGTCCCTAATTCCAGCCCGCTGACCGATTTGACTTGACCACCAAAGGAAGCAGCAGAATCTCTGGGAGTTACAAACTATTAGGAAAGAATTGTTCTTCGGGGCGAAAAAAACCCTTTGCGATAGGCAGTCTTCCCCTCTCCCTATGTATTTCTTCCCCGCTTGTCTTTGGATTCAGGCTTGAGAACGGTTTTTAATGTGACTCTTTCCAGAGGCTAGCGAATAGAAATAGAAATACTCGAACGGGATTCAAAACCCGAATTGTAGCAACGATTAAAGTGGGAGACTTACACAGATCGGGCGATTAAACACTGAGCTTTTCCCCAAGCACGGAGGAGTCTAAAAGGTGGCAGTCGAATGCCTTTCTCTCCGATATTAGGCACAACACGGGCTGGGTTTTGTTTTTTGTTTTTTGTTTTTTTGCATAAGTAATTAACGGTTTAGCTGGAAACCTGGGTACTCTAAGCCACCACAATAGGGTAGAAAGAGTGAGGTGAAAAAGCCTTTTATCAGTCATGGTGGGTTTAGTTTTAAAAGACATCACCAAATATCATTTACAATCGTATTTGGTAGGGCAGCAAAAGGCATCTTTCCTCTTTGGTGGAATATCATTCAGTTCTGTAGGCAAGAAAGCCAGTAAGTTCTTCCACCCCTAAAATATTGCAAAGCTAAGTCTAGCTTTTCAAATTCCAACATGCTCGACTTGCTAAATGAATGTGGCAGTGACCCCTAGTGGCATCTGGAGGCAGGCCTACAGTGGTTCTCAAATAAAGGGCTGAAAAGTCGCCAAAGGACTATGCTTATCAGAAACCAAATGGTTGCTAAAGCCTAAATATTTGACTTGAGACCTGCTTAACTGCAATTTTACACTCTGGTGGGTTTCTGAACCTGGACACTAGTTCTCAGTGGTGGTTTTGTCTCTTAACTGTAAGTCCATATGAAAACACCTCCAACTTTAGAAGTAAACATTAGGAGAAGATAACTTTGACATTTCCATAATGTAGTTATGCTAAAAATAAAAAAAAGTTTGGATGACTGCACTCTGCAGTTACGTAAAGAAACCCATTTGTTGTATGAAAAGTTAGGCTGTGCGTGACCACATGAATCAGAAATGGGGCACCAACTAACCTTTCCAATAAAATAAGATGCTTTCTTAACCAAAAACATAGCTGTCATCCTATTCATACTGAAATGTGTAGTTCATTATCGAAACCACCCCAGTTTTTAAAAAAGTGAATGAATTGGGTTGTTGGCCCTGATTCAAAAAAAAAATGACCATACAAGAGAGAAAAAAGTTTAGTCTCAAGATTATATGAATCTTGCTTAGATTGTGCATGCCTGTGTGTGTTGCTCCTAGGCACTAGAACAGGATCTAGGAGAAGTGTGTTATATTCCTGGATCCAGCACTGATTCTTTTGTGATTCAGGACAAATCTTTTAGTCTCTTTGTTTATCTGTTCCTCAGCTGTAAAAGAGAGACCTTAACAGTGCTTTAGAGAGTTATCTAACTAAAGCCATTATTATCTGTGAGGGATGCAGAAATTACAGTGACGAGTGCCCCATAAAAAGCCCTAGAAATATATTTACTTGCTCCACATTATCTGCTATATGTCAGAAATCATTTCTATTTTGAGAGCAATTGCATTGAACAATTGTCCTAGGGATATAGAAACATAATCAAAACTGAAGAGTGTAAGTTGTCTCAAAATCAGGGCAATATTTCTTTCTCACTGGCAATATTTTGCACAGCCCTTGCTCAAGAACCCACTCTTTTATGGTGTGTAAATGTAATAACAATGCAAAATGTATTTGGTGAGATCTTGGCAATGGAAAGTCCATTGCGCTGGCCGTTAAAAATAGATGGTGTAAAGAAACATGCAGCAATGTATTGCCTGAATTTGAGGCATAGCCTAGTTTTCCAGACAATAATGTCATATTTTAAGCCACAAAATGCTGTTTAGGTCATATAGAGAACAGACTAATGTAATTATTATATAAATCGGGATTTTCAAAGGCACAGGAGATCGTTATGAGCCCATCATCCATTGACTTAGGCCCCTTTGAAAAGTAGAGCCATCATAAATAAATAACTCCTCAAAAACAATGGTGATGAATGAACTATAAGAATATAGGCAGACAGATAAATTGGCATGGGTGGTGCATAACTTGAATGCTTTAGTGAAAAATGGCTTGCAGTAGGCTAAAATAACTTACGGCTAGATTCTGATACTCTTATTTACCTTGAGTAATATTTACTGCTCAAATAGTCTCATTAGGGCTGTAGGACTGCCTGGAATAAAGTGATACTCAGCATGAGGAAAAATGTGGGAAATGTGGACCTAAGTTCCTTCTGAATTAATTTCTACTTCCAGATGGTTTCAGAGCTAGTGGTTTATTTCATTTGAAAGTGCAGATATGACTTTATTTGGAGCTAGAATTTCTTCCATCCTGGGTGAGCATGCATCTGATCCTTTGACTGTGTGCTGTCCAGCTAGCATATGTTTTTGTTGATTTGTCTCTTAATTCATTAGGGAGTAAAACTCTGGGAAGGCTTGACCGTATGTTTTTGGGAGGTGAAAGTTGTTTTGCCTCTTTTTAGCATTGCAAGTCTTAGAGTTGACTGAGGAAATGCAAAGCGCTGTGTGCTTTTCGTATTTTTGTGGGGGCTAGGGTTTGGCTAAGCCTAGTAAATAAAGCCAACTGTGGGGAAATAGACCAAAATAAATTTGAATGATGAGTTAATAAAGCCTGCATGAATTTACATGGTACTCTCCTAACCCATTTTTTTAATTAGATGTTTTAAAAATTCATATTCTTTGTTATGTGACAATCAACTTTGTCCTCTGCATCGTTGAGCTGACTTTGTAAAATATAATCCTGAAAGTCATCAGATTATTTTCAGGCCAACAAGTAAAATATGAATGACTTTGTTACTTTTCTTGCTATTTATGTCATTCCTGCCCCAAGCCTGTGCAGTGACACCAGGGTACCCAATGCTACTATAGGCCTGGTGTGAAACTCATACCAATGGGGCAATAATCTGTAATATGTTTCTCATTCAAAATCACTTTAACAGCCTTGCACATCATCATGTTCGGCAGATCTTTTAGTTCTGTGGTCTGAGGGTTGGGTATTCATTACAGTGGGCTATGCAGGTGCCAATCTAGCTGTGGTATCAACCCCAGTTGCAAGCATTAACCCTGATATTTTTAATATAAAATTCTAGGCAGAACCCAAATGAATTTAGTTTGGATTTTATCAATGAAAAATATTTATACAAACAGTGTATGTACTTGTTAAAACAAGCCTTCCCATCTTACACCTTTTCTTTTTGGCTGCCGCTGATTTGGGAGGATTCAAAATGTTGATTTGATCTTTACTCTTCTCTCAAGGTAGAACACTTTAAATTAGTGAGATTTTAAGTGACTCTTTGAAAACACAACAAAACCATTTATCACCAGCAGGACCTAGAAATTAATGCTAAAGGAGTGAAACTTGGAAGATCTGCGCTCACAATTCTGGTTCTTTAGCAGGTGTGAGCTCCAGCAATATAACAAATGCTGAGAACAGGGCAAGGCCATCCTTCTGACTTTTATTTGTTAATCAAAGTCCCACTTCCAGCCCATCCTGACAGCACATTAGCTCAGTCCCCTCTTTCTTTTCCAGAAGAGCGTGTGATTCTGGAAACTTGTCTTATTTTTATTTACTCCAGTATGATGCATGATCACCACCAACTCCTTGTTTTGTCATGTTGTTTCTGATCAGGTTGTAATGAGAATGAGGCAGATCACCTGGACAGAGACCAGCAGCCTTACCCCCCATCCCAGAAGACTAAGCGCATGCGCACCTCTTTCAAACACCACCAGCTCCGCACCATGAAGTCCTACTTTGCTATCAACCACAACCCAGATGCCAAGGACCTCAAGCAGCTTGCCCAGAAAACGGGCCTGACCAAGAGAGTTCTGCAGGTAAGAAGCCACTATCACAGGCTTGACAAAACTCCCCTTTCCCCCTGCCAATATGATAGTATGTCCCTTATTAAGAGTGTTATATGTATATCTCTTCTTCTTAGTGTAGCATGGCTGTGTCCCTAGTGGGTATGCAGAGAACTTAAGGGGTAAAGTACTAAATGGCAGGAGTGCCCAGTGTATAACTCACCATTCAAATTCAGCCCACAGAACTCCAAAATGTGCTTTGTGATCCCCTTCATCCTTGAGATGAGGGATCTGTCTCCAGAGTCTGCAAGCTCCTGCAAGGGAAACAATGCATCCTGGGACGTGTGGTCTTTACATGGTGACCTTTATATTAAGGACAAAGGTAGATGCAATCTACTCCATTTTACACAAATTAGATGCAGTCTTTGGGCTCCCTTTAAGTTGTCATCCTGGCTCTTATTTGGCCAAAGTCTTGGTTTTCCCTGGGGCTGATATGATCTTCCATGACCAGACTGCTCTCTTTGTTCATGTCTGTCACCAAAGGTCTCCATTGTAAAGTCAACAGTTAGTCACTCCCTTACCTAAGACACTCTAATGTATCAGTTTAAAATACAAATAATTGCAAATCCCCACATACTGTGGCTAGCTCGGGGATGTTGATGTGAGGTATGCAGTGCTGTGTGCAATGTGAAAAGGGAGGGCAGTGACAGTCCAAAGGAGAATCTGCCAGCAGTAATTGCTTGTCTGTGTTACTTGTCTCCCTGAATATTTAAAATGAGCCCACAGATTTACAGGCTAGAGGTGGTGCAGGCAACCCATATTAATAACCACTGCAATAGGGATTGCGTCATTTCCCTTCTTATGTTTTCAAACTTTAAAAATGGTCACAAAAATTTACCAGCCCAAGCACAAAATCTTTATCTTACTGACTCCTTACCATGATGACTGAGGTAATGGAACAACACCCACTCCTTTCCAGGGGTATGTTACTTGCCCACCAGAAAAGTTACTCTCCTTGGATGAGTGGGTGAGTAGAATTCTGCAAGGCTGCTCTAAAAGATCCTCATCGTGTGCTTCAGTGTCCCATTAATCAGCACCAACAGTGCTGGGCCTAATGTACAGATGCCATTGTGTGACGGAAATGATACAAACTAGTAGCAAACAAAGATGTCGAGTTACTTAGCTGATTTGCAAAACAAAAACAAACATAAAAATACATGCGAGCAAAAACAAAAACAAAAAACAAACATCGGTAAAGAAATCAATTGGGATTGGTTTGCAGGTTTGGTTCCAAAACGCAAGAGCCAAATTCAGAAGGAACCTTTTGCGGCAGGAGAATGGGGGTGTCGATAAAGCTGATGGCACGTCACTTCCGGCACCGCCCTCAGCAGACAGCGGCGCTCTCACTCCACCCGGCACTGCGACCACTTTAACAGACCTGACCAATCCCACTATCACTGTAGTGACATCAGTGACCTCTAACTTGGACAGCCACGAATCCGGGAGCCCCTCACAAACTACCTTAACGAACCTTTTCTAACATTTGAGTTTTTTTTTTAATTCTTCTTCTTCTTTATTATTATTTACAAGACTTTTTTTAAAAAAAAAAAATAAACCCACAAAATATTTGGGAAAACAAACAGCTTGGTGTGTAGCATCTGCAGCCACTTGGCAAATGAGTTTGCAGTAATATGTCTCCATTATAAATGAACATATTTTGTCTATAAATTGTATTTGGATTTTTTTTAATTCATCAGATGATTGAAGGAAAGGCTATGAATCATTCTAATAAGTGCCTCTTAAAATTGTATGTTACTTATTTCCAGAACCTTGGGGGGGAGGGGGAATGAAAGGGAGAAGAAAATGATGTTCCCACACTGATAATCAGCAAAAGCCTCTGACATTTCATTTAAAGCCAATAGTTTGCTGCTCCAGGATTGTATGTGCATTTATGGAGTCTGAGTCCTAATTCCAACTTTATTTTTATAATACGCATTTAAGTTTCGTACTATGTATTTTTTCACACCCACAAAACAAATCAAATTAGGAAAAGGAATAGACAGAGGTATTCCATGAGTCAATGCTTCTTTTTTCGGTTATAAATGATAGTTTTGAGCATGACCTTGTATTCACTGAGCACCCAAAACTCCCATACGGGCCAGTAATTCCAATCATGCAAGCCATTCACTCACATGGAATGTCCATTGACATCAGTGGGAGCAGGGGATGGATGAAGGATCTGCCGGATTAAGCCCAAAGGGAGTAGTGCGCCTGCGATATCAGGCCTTTGGTCTGGGAATTCTGCATCGTGCACACCCAGTGGCCTTTAATCCTGTAAGCGCTTATGCTCCAAAGTAACTTTACTCATGTGAGGACGTGCGGTGAAATATACACAAGAGGAACAGCTCAAATGAAGAATCTCACTGATTTCAAAGGGTCCTCTCATATGAATAAAGTTACTCTGGTGCATGACTATTTGCAAAATTGGGCCCCAGGGCTGACTAATTCAGTATAAAAGCGTGAGTATTGCCTAGTCAAAATTTCATTTTTCCCTCTGTTGTACATTCCGCTGATTTCAATTTTGCTAAAAAATAAATGAAAACAGTTCACTCTATATGGCCCTGATCCTGCACCATTAAAGCCAACGGGAGATTTACTATTAACTTCAATGAGCATAGTATGAAGCTCTAAAAGCATACATGTGTATATTACTAAGGCAATTCTCGATGAATTAAACTTTTTTCAGGGAAGATGGAAATAAGCAAAATATAATTTATTAAGATGTTTAAGGAAACTGATTTTAGTACATTTTATTCATGTTGTTTTGAATTTATTTTAGAAATTTCATGAGATTGTATCAGACACTTTGTTTAATACATGAACTTAAATCTTTAGTACATTAATATTTCTAATATATACTTTAGTTTTTTAACTTTTGTATAGAAGAAAAATGCATTAGAAGAATTCTTATGAAATTTGGAATTGGCAGTGATAGTTTTGAGGCAGATAAACTCAGAAGCCCTTGTGGATGCTGATCTGAATACATTTCCTAGTTTACAATAGCAACTTTTCTTTCTTTTTATTTTTTTATTTTATTTTTATTTTAATTAAGCTAAAAGTCTGAATGGTCTGGGCAGTGGTGAATGTTCATTTGTACCCTTTATTGTAGTTAAAAACAGATTGTGGAAAATCTCAGAAACAAAAACAAAACAAAAACAAAACCAGTCAAGATCTACATCTTGCTTCTAGTGGATTGTTAAGAATAACTTTGCACATAGACTCCACTTTTTAGACCCCATCAAATCTCTCTTTTGGTGGTAAAAGTGGCTATTTAATATATTTTAAAGGTGTCCTTTTTGGCTGTATAAATGTGTGGTTACATATTGACAGTTCACTGCCCACATTAAAGTGCATTATTGTAACTTTTGCTCAGGGTTTTTAGAAAATTAGCACAGAAAAGTAGCTTATTTTTTAAAAAAGATGATGGAAGAGATGTTAACACTGTAATAGAAGAAAGCTGTGTTTGCCATTATATATTTAGCAAGTATGGTTATCATCTTCTATGGAGCTTAAATCTTGACTTTTCCTATTTCTATTACCTTATGGGCATTTACCACTAACCAGACCAAACAACCTTGGTAAGGCTGAGATCTTTATTAATACACTTTTACAGGTAAAAATACTGATACTTATAAATTTTGTTCTTTGACAGAACAATATATGGTACTATAGATCTACTTTATTAAGTAGACTAATTATAACTCAGTTCTACTATGTGCCTTATGATATAACTTGGGAGTAAGTTTGTGAAAAATCAGGATATATGTGTTGTTTGTTAAATTAACTGTTTTAAGCCCTTTTGACACCTCACTAGTTTTGTACTGTTTTACCTCTTATTTCTCAAACTCTTTTTATGGTGTATCCTGTTAGAGGGGACAAACATGTCATAGAAAGCAGTTGTGCACTCTTTCAGATATAGTTGATAAATTCAATAATCTTATATATTGAGCTTCGTGTTTATAGTACAGTAAGTGGTCTAGCAAAATTGTCCATGTTTCTTTGTTTATTGATAAATGCATTGTATAGAAACTATTTCCCCTAAATATTTATGGACCAAACAATTGTGATATATCCTATTAAATTTGTGTGAATAAATCATTTTGGACCCAAGGAGTTTTATTTCCCATATTTTTTGTTTTTTAATTTAATGTCTACCTGTATCAATGTGTCTCTTTGCAGTTTCAGTGTGTGTGAATGAATGAATGAATGGTGTTAAACATGAGAACACAGGCTTCCAAATATTATTTCTCTTTCGGTTTTCAATTTCTTCATTGTAAATGTACTTACAATTGATGGAGCAATTTAGGTTTTATTTTTTTTTAAATCCCTTTTTGCTTTTATTTTTTCCCACATGAAAAGTAATGCCCCACTGATTTGATGTTGCAACCTTATCTTAGGCTTTTAAAAATCAGATAACTAGAAGCTAAAGTGATTGCATGAAAAATATAACAAATAATTATGATGAAATGCATCAAGATTTAATGCTAGGTATATTGAACACGAACTAGAATTGCAGACCCCTAAAAGCCAGGTTGCTCTGTAGTTTAATAAATTGTCACTATGATTTCTTTCAGGGAGAACAAATCTTGGGGCATTACAGCCAAACATCCCGACGTTTGAAAATTCCCTAAAGTATTAAAAGAAGGGGAAAGTTTGATCGGAAATCCACTGCAGTGAAGACAAAGACAATATTAGGTTATGATAATCATACATTTAAAAATCTATTGAGCCAAAAAAATTAAAATATAAATAAAAGACTCAAATGTCATTTCCTGAATGTTACCCAAACCTATGTTATTTTATGATGTTTAATTATCAAAACAAAAGGCTTAAACAAATTGTGTGGTACTAAAAACAAATTCAGAGAAACTGTGTATAAAACCAGAGCAACCTGGCAGCAATCTACCCACCCCTTATTTGAAGAAAATTCTTCTTAATTTTTTTTAAATCACATTTGTCAAGCACAAGTACTTGTAATATAAAATCTGAATGCATTCATTCCACCTGCTTGCTAATGTGTATTAGTCATATCTGTTAAATGGCATTTTGTAAATTCAGAGAAAAAAACCTTTTCACTCACTTAAGATCATAGGGATCAAAACCCAGTAATTTTAGTATTATTGTTTCTGACTTCTTTTTTTTTTTTAAATAAAACAAAGAAATCTGCATGCACTTTTCCATCTGTCACCTATAGTGTGCATTTCTGTATGATGAATTTTCTCTTTGATGTTTCTTGTACAATAAATAGCTTTCATTAATAAACATTTTATTTGATGCAAACATAGTTAACTTTATGTAAACACATAACTAACTGTTGAAATTAATTTAAACTCATTTTTTGAAAGGAAGCAGTACAGTACATTTCCAACATGTTATAGATAGAAAATCAAAAGAATGAGGTGGCAATGTTGTTGCAAAGTGTAAAATTATTTCCTTTGGTGTTTACATTTTTCATTTTTTTCTCTTCCTTTGTTGTGTACAATTGACATATCAAACAAAATGAACAATAATTCCTTCAGCCTCAACAGCAAAACAAAATCAGAATAGGAAAGCATATGCGGGATAGTATGCAAAACCATCAATGACTTTTTAGAATACAAAGATAGAATTTATAGAACCTTGAGATGTTTACATCTTCACTATGCAATGAACAAATTTGATGAACTGTTAAGAAAAGTCTGTTCTGAGGAGATCTGATCTTTGCCCAGTCCAAATCACAGCTGAGTTTAACAAGCCAACAAGCAAGTGTAAAGATAACTAATTCTTTAGTAATGACGTTTTGTAATTGTTCAGAGGACTATTTGCAGAACGTTTTTATTTTTAAAAAAGCGATTGCTATTTAGCTATATATCCAAAGCATATGTTAAACAAATTAACATATACAAGACTTGCCAGAAAACCTTTTCCTTAAGATGAAACTTTTATAATATAGAAATGAACCATATGTAAACAATGTAACTTTTATGAATACTGACGGACATTAAATATTTCACTTATGTGTATTCTCAGCATTATGAATGTTTTCTTAACCTCTTTCAGTTTCTGAATACAAACAGAAAATCCAACCAAGCCCAATACATCTATTATTAACAGTATAACACAAAATTGCACACAGGTTATTTCACTAGTCTTCTGGAAACCACTAACTAGAATTTTCAAGTTGCAGTTAGTTATCATTTACTAGTGGCAATTACGGGGAGTATTGCTTAAATGACATGTTTATTATAAAAACTGTAAAATAGTGTTGAAAAGAATTAGCACAGAGGATTTAATTCAACTCAGTTAGAGAATCTTAAATCTATTGTGAAATCTTTAAACTGTATTGCTGTATGAAGCTGTGGTAAGAAAAGCAGAAGGCATACATGTAAAGAAAGCAATGAATCATATTACATCATATTATTGGTTCTTTCTGATGTTCTTACACAAATAATGCAACTACACATTTCAAGAAACTGATCTAACTAGTAAGAGATTTCTTAGTAAGGCTTAGGAGGCAGGAGGGAGAAGAGGTTGGAATCTATCTATTCCCTGTAAAATATTGCAGAAACCAGTGCGTTCATTATCTCTAGTAAACGGATTAACTTCTCTTTCTCCATTAATTCATAGAGCCATATTTTCATTAACAATTGTATGCTTTGTGCTGCCAGTCTTCATCTGATTGAAAATGGTGTTAGCTAAAAGCTCCAGATGAAGCATAGGCTACACTGAAGTAAATGTCAAAACTCCCATCAACATCAGTAGGGCCAAGAGTTCACCTGTCCATTTAACTAGTGCTAATAGGGCCAGATTCTGCTTGTCAATCCGTACTGAGAACTACATAAGACTTCAGTGAGAGTTCTACTCATGGTTCTGTGGCTAATCCGGAGATTTACATTAGCCCACCTGGGTTTGTTCCAAGCAGACCAATACTTGTTTAGTACAGGAAAAGGTAAGCAAATTCAAGTGGTAGGAACTGCAACAGAAGAGGCAAGAATAATTGGAAACAAGAAAAGATGGAATACGAAGTAGCTCAATTTTTACAAAAACGTGGGGTGTAGAAAATGAGTTGGGTAGGATTCTTACTGCAGGTTGTTGTGGACAAATATTTCACATGACAGGCACCACCACCTCACCACATTCAGCACCACACGGCACCCTTTTTCTCCACAGAGAGGCCACTGGGGACACAAATTTGCAAAAATCTTTTTCTGAATTGCTTGCCAGAGAAATGGTTGGTGGGATCAGATCATATGATTGAGAGTCAGATCTACAGCTTGCTGACATTGAGGAAGTCTTTCTGTGGCCCGAGTGGGCTTTTGGATCAGGCTCTGAATGAACATGGAAATTGAACTACCTTCTCCTAAAAGATTTCCTTCCAGAACAAGATAGGAATATACAGCACGGCAAAGGCCATTGCTACTCTGCTCTGTGAAAAGGACTCTGTTCTTTAGAGCTGCTAATCAAGCACCTTGCCTGAGCATTACATTGAGTTCAGAAATATTTTATCCCCTTGTTCCACCCCTGAATACAGGGCATAAATTCTGTTACTGGAATTTTGAGCAGCTACTGCAATGCTGGAGAAGTTACTCATTTATTCTGCAGTGTTGAGCAATTCTGGGTGGCTTGTATAACACAGCCCTATCAAGACACACCTATCTACATACTCCTAGCTTTGGCTTCAGACACATTCATAATTATTTAACATAAAGTACAACCCTCTACACAGCTACACACTGTAACAAGAAAGAGCTGATGTAATAGTCTTTTCCACTAAAGCTGGTCTCGGGAGTAGGTTTTGTGTTAAGGATTGTGTTGCTCTATGACTTCTCTTTTTATAGTTGACCAACAACGTAAAATATGTCATGCCCTGAAAAGCATGTGTATCTAGACTATTTTTGTCACATGTCTGTAGTGTCTAGAACAGCAGGCTTTTTGCAGTCATTAAAGCCTAAGCTTGCTTGCCACTAAAAAGGAGTATACTACTTTGAATTACCATTAAACAATTTCAAAGTAGTCTCAGTTCTAACTTGTTTGAAGGCAACTAGCATTAGAAATTAGCATTTCTTGGTCAGTTTAGTTGTCATTCTGGGCCAAGAAATAAATTAATTTGTTAGTCGTTAAGTGCCACAAGACTCCTTGCTTGTTTTGCTGACCAAGACTAACACGGCTGTTCCTTTTGTCTCTTGTTTATTGACTTGAGGCTGCTAGTAAAGTATCCTTTTTAATACCTGATGTTAGCCATTGAGTGAAACGGAGTACCAGATCTGATGGGCCAATGGGTATGATCCAATATGGCAAATTCTATGTCTTTCTGGTTTGTGCACTTTTTAAACTGGACTGAAATAGAGGAGAAAGTAGTTTCAATAATTATTTATTTTTAAAATACATTTCTTGTAAATAAAGGTTAGCTGTGTCTAACTTGCACTTCAACTACACAGCTCAGAAGGATTTCTGTCTGCAGTGATACACAAGCTTTTGAGTCTTCCAGGCTGGTGAATCTAGCCCTCAGATGTTTTCCATCAAACAAATGATGGAGAAGGGGCAGCATAAGAACAGGGTTACAGAATTCACATATATACACCACTGCTACCCTGCCACTCATTGCCTATATGACTAGCCCTTATATCATTACTGAGGTAGTGTACAACTAAGGGCAGATTAAGGCTTTGTGGTGCTGGAGAGAGTGGAAAAAGAAGAGTGTTCATAGACTTGAAGTTGGAGATCTGCAGCAGATGGTCCACTTTACTGTTCCTTCAGGAATGTGGATTTGCCGAGAGCTTAAGAGCCAGTCGCCTGCTCTGGGCCCCTGAAATCTGATCCTGTGGCAAAAAGGAGACATGGAACAATCTTTGGACAGATTTTTCCATGAATAATTGTTCTAAATAGGGAAAAGGAATGTTCTCAAATACCCCAAACCAATTATAAGTAAGTTACATCAAACCACGTAAAAAAAAAAAAAGCCAAAATAACAAAAATACAAATACAAAAGACTACAGTAAATTTTAAAATACCATGTTAAGCATTGATGAACTCAGCTTAGTTCATAGCAGGTAATTAACCTTGACACATTCTTAACCACCTTGCATGGCAGGCATCCTTTGGGGGCAATTTCAGTAGAAAGGATTGGAAAAGCTTGGAGATTAAACTGTCGTTGCAATTCATAGGCAAACCTTCTATTGCTAGAATGAGGCCTGCACTGCTACTAGTTGGGTTGTACTTCTTCAGATGGTAGACAGTAGCCCTTGTTATCTAGGTCTAAGTGTCAGGCACATTTAATAGGCACAATATGCAATTTTAAAATTTTGCATAAGAAAAAGCTGCGTGGATGTGATGGGCTGGGGTCTTTCGTATGGAGCAAACATATTTATTCTATTCTTTTCACATGCTGAGTCTTGACTTGCATATCTATATTGAATTAACCTTAACTGCCTCAGCTAGAGACAATTTGTTCCACTCTGTCCAATTAGTCAACATTTTTTATAAAAGCCATACGTTGTGGACCTACAGGTGTTTGATGCCCCAGCTTTTATATAGTCTTTTGAAAGTACCCCAATTACTTGCCATGCATTCGGCTCAATTTTTCTCAAGGATGAACCCTGAAGCTCTAAAACCAAGACTGAGCCTTCAGTCCACAGCACCCTGTTTTTCCTCTATGGCTCTACAGCAAGCCCCACTGAGTTCAGAGTTCTTTCCACAGACTTTAACCATTTTGGGGAGCAATGCAATCAGTGAGTAGCTGTAATGACAGGAGAGCCTTTTTTAAACAAACCAGCATTTATTAGTCAACCATAGGACAGTATCTGAGAGTCTTGAGGTTGGCATTGAGAAGCCAAGCTTAGCACACAGTTTATGGTATATTGGAAGTAACAGCTGCCCTATTGGTCTATGGTTTTCTGGTGGCCATCTTAGTCTCTCTCTGAATCTGTGACCCCGTTTGAGTGTAGCAATGAACTCTCCTCAAAACTGGTCCTTTCATCTCCAGAAGCAACTATCCTGTGTTCAGCTGTTCTCCTTCCATGACTGTCAGGCAATGAGGCCTCCATTGTCTCTGCAGAGCCCTCCATCCATGTGTATTCATTCCATTTGATTCTCAATAGGCCCAATCAAAACTGGCATGCGTGACCTCTGCCAGCTCATTTCCCCCTCTTTCAGGGGAGGAAATGAACTCCTTTATATCCAGTTGATAGCAATACAAAGTGAATGGGTTAAACTGAGTCACCCTTATTACTAAAATATTGCAGATGTTCCCACATTCTCTACTTCAAGTAAGCTAATCTCTTATGCAATTTAATCTTTATCTAGATAATTATGTGGCACCCATCAGCATAATAGCTGAACACCTCACATATATTAATTACTTGAAAACCCCAGCTTCTCATTCGGGACCTAAACTACAAGTTCTCCATGTCAAGTACTGCCACCAAAGTCAATTGCAGTTCAAAAACTAGGGGATATGAAGAATGAAGCCCTTATGAGTGATGATCATATCAATAGCTCTTTTTGCTTCTTTGTGATGAGTATTTCTAATAGTAAGGGGAAAAGCTCAAAAAGTTCCACCTGGAGAAGAACTAAAAATGCATGCTCCTCTGAATCTTACCCAAACTCTCTAACCTTAGTTTATCTACAGACTGGACTCAGGAGACTTGATGAGAGCTGGAGCTTGTTGACTTGATTTCTGGGATTTTATTTTGCAAATGAGTTGGGTTGGGTTTGAAACACAAGAACAGCCTTTTTATGGTATTTTGGCCTTTGTGGTCCTGAACAAAACCGGGAAGTGAGGAGCGATTTGATAAATGGTGAATCAAACATTTAATTTCTTTCTAAAAGGGCCAGATCAGGTCAGTACTAAAAAGGGGCAAAATTTTGACAGGATGATAGGATGGAATTGGAAAGTCTTTCTTTCTTTCTTTCTTTCTTTCTTTCTTTCTTTCTTTCTTTCTTTCAGAAGAAATGCAGGTTCACTGACAGCTCATTTGCACAAAATTCTTGTCTTTCTGCTTAAGCATTAAGCCATAAGGCTAAATGAATTCATTTCCCTTTACTTTTCACTGCAGCTAAATCAAATTCTCCTATTCCTTTTACTGCTTATTTCAATTTCTTTGAACATTTTTGTTTTTTCTACATCTTTCTAAACATGCAGACACCCAAGCTAAACACCTTATTTTATGCGTACTGTGACAAGCAAAGTGATATTTCATTGGTAAGAAAGATCCCTCAGCAACCAGGGACAGATTAAGGGGTCCCAGGGCCCTGGGCTGCCTACTTTCATGGAGGCCCTCCCTTTGCCTGGGGTCCCAACTCCCCCCAGTTGGGGCTCCAACCTCTACTGCTGTGTCCTATGGGCAGGACAGGCCATGACCTGGGGCCAGAGGCCATGGCACTCCTGTTCCTGAACTGGTGGGTCTACCTCAGGGGCAGGGCCAGCCATCGTGCAGAGTGGCCTCCAGCATGGCCCTCCAGACCCCATAGTGCTGTCAGGCCACCGTGCTGGGGCCCCATGGCTCAGGCTGTCATGGCCAGCCTCTTGGAGTCCCAGTGCAGTGGCGCGCCAATATGCAAGGCCTAGAGGGCCATGCCGGAGGCTGTTCTACACATTGTCCGGCCTCGCCCTCTGGTGCAGACCAGCATTCTGGGAGACGGGGCCTCTGGCACCAGGCCCCTGCCCTTCTTTAGCACCAGCATCTCAGGCTTTTTGGCACTGTGCTCGATAAGCAAGGGTTTTAGGGGCTGCAACCCACAGCCCCCCTTCAGGCTGCAGCCTGGGGCTGCAGCCCCTATAGCCCCTGCATTAATTTGGCCTGGCAAGTATACAGCTCAGAACTGAATGGACTTTCTTTTCATCTGCTTTGTTTAATGAACCTGTCTTGGGTTTGTTAGTCCTCATTTCTCCCTAATTCCTCCCTTCCTAAGGAAAAGAAAAAATAGGGGTGGTATAGTGGTATGAATAGACTGTGAGGAATTAAGAAATGCTGAGTCCTACTCTTGGCTGTGACATTGACTCCTTAGATAAGCTATTTATCACTTCTATCTCAATTTTCCTCATTTATAAAATGCAAAAAGTATTTACTGTACCTAGGAATCATTAGATAATGAGTGAAATTCTGGTGCTTTATGTATAAGTAGCATTCAGCACATTGTTTCATATGCTTAATGTATATTTAATAAATGTTTACAAAATGATGTAAATGTGAGAAGGGCTACATAAATGTTAAGTATTATTGCCACTATACAAAACCTTGGCTAGTTTTTTTTAAATGACTTTTTGGGGGGATGGGGAATTAAAAGATGCTCAGTCATTATTGCAGATTTTTTTTCTAGCCAACTTTGAGAAGACCTAGCTCAATAAGATCATGAAGGTGGTTATCTCCTTATACTATGCCTTCAGGTTCAGCACCTTCCAGTTGCTTGCTCCCCTCTTCAGAGGGCCATGAGAAATGTTAAACTTCAGCCAGAAACCTGTGACTTATTCTCATTTCCATTCTTAAGAACCATGCTTATTTATTGGCACGTTCCCATTGCACAGTCTGAAATGGAGGCCTGCTGACTTGTTTCCCATCTTTGATTTTCCAATATGTAGCTGTTATCTGTGTACAAATCAACATTATGGGCTCCTAAAGGAGCAGGCAAGTTCAGGATTCACCAGCAATAGCACAACAGGGAAATGGAGGTAACTTGTAAACCAAGCTGGAAGGTTTTAATCATGTTGCTCTATTGTACATCTCACACTTCCCTCTTGAGTAAGATTTGTTTCATCTTCATACACTTTTAAAGGAGAGGCCAAAATGATCTTTTAAAAAATTACCATTCTTAGGCTGGTTCCCTGCACAAGTGAATTTGATCTTATACAATGAAGTTCACAGCAGACAAGAGCAACTGGGCAAGAAAGAGTAAATTAGAATGTCCACATGTTCCCTCAAAAGAAAGTACCATGAACAGAAGTACCATAGAGACAAACATGACCCACAAATTCAGGTTCTTTCTGATCAATATGTTTATATAGGTACAAATAAACATAATTCCTCAGTAACCTTCAAGAAGCAGAATCAGCTGCCAGAATGGCTTGCAGTTCATCCTGGAGCTGTGAGCATGTACCCTCTTGTGAGGGGAAAGAAAGGAAAAACTTTGGAAAGATCAGAATTCTTAACAGCTCAGGAAACAGAAATAGCAAAAAGCAGCATGCCTTGGCCAAATGGCCACTTCAGTGTTGCTGGAGAGTTTCTCTGTAATAGTCAAAGGGTCAGCCAGCTCTTAGAAAAGCATGGTAGGAGGAAGTTCCTATATGAGAGCAAATTTGCATTGGGAAGGTTTAATAGATACCAGACAGTCAAAAAGAAAGGTGAGTTAATTGCAGAGGTTGAGAAATAAACAGTAGAGACAGGCCTATACTGATGTACCAGATCTGAACACTATGAGAGTTTAGATTTGAACTGATCATCTTTGTGAAAGTTTAACTCCAGACCTGAACTTCGCATTTGAGGTCTATCTACAATAGTTATGACTTTAATTGAAGGTTCTTGTTCTCTTACTGACATCAACTCTGATAGAGCTGCTTAGGTACATAGTAAATTCAGACACAGGTTGAGTTCAGTTTGTTGTTATAACAAGTATATTGGGCTTTTGGAAATGTTCACCAACTCAAAAATCTTCAAATTATTGTTTGTCCAAAAATTGTAGTGGTCATTATTTGCTCCTTTTCATTTTCTCTTTCAAAAAGGTTTCAGCCATCCAGCCATGGAGCAGTAACAAGACCCAGTGAATCAGCTAACCAATCACAGACTGTGAATGGTTAACTGTAGAACTGAAATGACCAAAACCAGGAAATGAAATAAAGCCAAATAAAATCCAAGGAATATTTAAAAACAACAAATAACTATTCATTTAGAAATGATTAGCCAACAAAATAATTGGCAATTAAAATTATTTGCAACAAATAGATGATCCATTTTTACCCTTGCTTTAGAGTTATCTGATCTTTCTTCTCCTTGCAGGAAAACATTTTCAACTGATTTAGGAAAGACCTTGGCATGTTCTGTTGCTCACAGCACTCTGCCATGCTAACATTTCCTTTGCTGTATGCTGCAAGCATGTTCTCTCTAAAAGACCACTGACATGTTGTTTTCTGAATGTCAGTCAAGTGTAAGATAGCCCAAACTCAGAATACATTACATATATTAAAAAAAAAAAACAAACAACCTGACAAAAGCAAGATAATTCTGAGGTGAAGCTTTCCTTTTTATGCTTAATTCTTCCTATTTTGATTGAACAATGCAGGGGTCTCAGAAAAGCATTTGCCTCTTACTGAGACTTTAATAACAGAGCCTGCAATACAATAGGATGAGATATGAGAAAAGAAGTTAATTGATGGCTCTCTTTCTCACACAAATGCTTGATCACTAAGGCTCTGATCCTGCAAACCCTTATGTGAAGGCTTAGTTCCACTACTACGCTGGTCACCTACAGACAGTTTTGGTTAGTTTTCCTCTGTCAGAAGTGAAATTAAGCCTGTGTATGAGTGCTTGCAGAATTGTGTCTCAGCTTATTAGCTCATTAATAGCTTTTCATTTTAAAGGATTCCAAGGCCCTTCACACACTATTAGGGCAGCACTGGTGAAACATTTCTCTGGCAGGTTGTGTTATATCGTCTTTTTAGTTAATTTTTTAAATGGCAGCTGTTTGAAGAGGCTGAGAAATTTGGACTATTAGAATAAAACCTAGGGGGCAGGTGGATTAATGGGCTAGTAGAGTGAAATTGGTCAAGAGGTGCAAAGAAAAATGGAATTTGTCACACAGCTGTCTCCACTGCATGTGATAAAACATTCTTTGTATACACGCACATCTTTGGAAGCGGCCACAGTACGGAAACATAATTGGATATTTCAGGCTATTACTGACATATAGTTATTCCTCTAAACCCCCTGATCAGGATGGATGTATTTATTTATTCCATCCAAAACAACTGTGGTATGTAATATAAAACATCTATACATGAAAAAGCTATGGATACATAGCAATAATATAAGTGAAGATGAATTTACTATTCATTAATGTTGTAATACACAGAGGTTGGAAAGCTTTGGATTTTAAAGTCTGAGGCTTGAAGAAGGGTTACAATTTGTGAGTAGGTGAAAGAGAGGAAGTCTCAATGATTTTTAGACAGAAGAGCTAGGAGCGAGTGTGGAAAATCATACCTAAATATCTGCTTTTTAGATCTAGATATATATGTTTCTTGGTGGCATAAGGTGAGAGCGGTTTCATGCTCTTTCCATTTACATAGCGAGACACAGATGAACAAATGTTTCTAAAAGGGAGCAGAATCTCATAATCCACTCACAAGCGTGACAGTAACATTTAAAACAAACAATTCCCCCCTTTTGCAGGTCACCAAGCAGGATAACAGTTTGCCCAGTGTGTAAATCCCCTGTTGTGGTGATTGTCAATTGATTCCAAATATAAAATGCAGTGAGGATAATCATGCTGCTAGTACACATGCTGGTATCCGCATCACTGCTTTTCTGCTCAACCTTGATGCTGACATGTGTCAGAATGCAGGCTGCCATTTCCTCTTTGGCTAATAGGAGAGTGTGTCCTAGGGTGGTTTTTCACCTGTAGTGCTAATGACAGTCCTGTTCAGAGAGAGCTTCTTCTTCAGAGCCCCTGAAGGTGCTGTCACTTTCCCCCACTGATCACAGAATAAAGCCATCTATAGATTGCTGACCATTCCCTTGTGTCACAAAGCGTCAGAACATGTGTATTGTTACAAGTGTTGTATCTTGATATTACCCTGGATTCATTTTGTCCTATATGGGTGATATTCACTTTTGCGGGGAGAACAAGCACAAAACATAAGCATCCCTTAAATCCCATGTAACCCTCCTATCAGTGGAATAGAAGGTTTAGAATGGCTATCTGCACAGCTGAATTTGGCCTTTTGTGGTTAAGTGTCATAGCAGACAAGAGTTACAGAACTCCTGTCACAGGAAGAAGGAAAGGAGGAAGGTCCAGTGCACTTGGACTGATTAGCTGCTTTGTAGCTGGGCCAAGGAAGGCACCTGTCTTTATTTAGAAAAAGAAAAAAAAAGACAGGTGGAAGTGATTGGGAGATGTCTGCAGACACTGCAAGGAGTTCAGTGGTTCTTGTGGATCTCTGGGCTAGGGGGAGAAAGATAATCTGCTAAGGAAGCCTGTGGAGAAAGCTGAATTCCAGGCAAAGAGATGGCTGGAAAAGCAAGAAAATAGCCTCATATGGAGAAAGCTGTGTTCAACTTGGGACTGAGGCAGAAGACTCTTTGAATTCTGAAGGGAAGACAGATTGGCTGGGCCCAGCTGAAACTGGTACAAGGACTTAAAAGGTTTGAAGTTTTCTTTTAAAAGTCTTTTTATTGGATATAATAAATTGGACTTAAGAAGATGGAATGTTTGCCCCTCTATAAAGAGAGCCTGAGTTAAGCAGACACTGAGGTAGAAGGGGATGCTACTGGGCATGTGTGCTTTTGACTTATGGTAGTGTTGGCAGTATTGTGAGATAGACCTTTCCTTCACACACTTCCATGATCAAATCAAGGAAGGAATAGAGACCAGATATCTGCGGCCATGGTTTTTGCTGGTGAGATAGCTAGGCTCACAAGTCAGGAGGGAGACCAGAACCAATGCCTAAGCTATTCCAGCTCAGGTTTTTGGGAGTGCCGAGGCTTCCATGGCAACATTCTGATGGGACATGATCAGCTGCCCCAGAGGAAGAAAGGGAAAGAGATGTGAGCCCCACCCAACAGTACGGATGGATTGTGAGCAACAGTGACAGGTTAGGGTTTTTTGTTGCTGCTCCCCACCCCTGCTCCCAACATCCATATTATGAGATCTGGCCCATTGCACAGGACACTGTGAAACCTTTAGGAGGCCCAGACTTTTCAAGGCATTGTGTTACAGGGTGATTAGGGCTCTGGCTATTACAGGATTGACATGAAAGACTGTGCTGTTCCAGTTTGGATGGAGAAAAAGCACAAGTCCCTAGGTAGTATGTTTTGGCTGTTCAGGAAAATGGTGAAAGAACACTGGATGTATGGGAGAGGTATTAGTTCCATAACAACGTGTGTAGAAGAACAGAAGTTAAAGGAAATTCTAAAAGACTCAGAAATTGATATGCAGACATTAGTCATTGGAAACCCTACAAGGAAGCTGGGTCACAGACATTTTCAGTGCTGAAAGAGGTACATTGAAAAGGTGCATCTCCAAGAAGTTGTGAGACAGCTTATACAAAGTTAACCAAGGTCATGGTCTGACCTTGTAGATGGCTTTGTAGGTGGCCCAAGGACTATATTATAAATTATAGCATGCCAAGACATCTAAGGAATTACACAAGTCTTATAAAGTGCATGAGGCATCATGTTGGCCTTGCTTTGGTCATAGTTTCTGAGTTGCAAGACAAAGGCTATTGACAAAGATTTGCTAGTCCCTTTGATGCCAGAGGAAGCAGTAGTGCCTACATGACCAGAGAACTTGACCAAAATATGACAATTGAGCCTACATTTGGGCATAGGAAGGTTGGAGGGAAGGGATGGGTTGGGAAGGTGTGTCATAAGGTGCATTGGATCTTGCCTGTTTTACTCTATTTTTAAACGGACCAGTTACCTTGTGACCAACCACAAACAAGTAAATAAGAACCTTGATGTTTCCCCCAAAGCAAGTTCCATATACAGAAACATTGTAGAGACCCCATCTACTGCATAACTCAGGGTGATGACAGCTGATATGCATGGCTCTTAGAACAGTGTGTGTTAAGTCTCCTATTGTGAAGACTGTCAACTGATTACAGCCTGTAGTCTCACTTGTACTGATGTTACTGCATTGGCTTCAGCCAAGTGACTCTGTTATACCTAGGTGAGTTTCCAGAAAATCAGGCCCTAGACTCAAAACTCAGATGTTTCTTCCTACAGTCCTTACTTTTGTTTCTCCCCTGATTGCACGTAGCACAAAATCATAGAAACTGGAAGGGACCATGAGAGGTTAACAAGTCCAGTCTCCTGCACTCATGGCAGGGCCAAGCACCTTCTTAAAACATCCCTGACACATGCCTGTCTAACCTGCTCTTATAAACCTCCAATGATGGAGATTCCACAACCTGCCTAGGCAACTTATTCCAGTGGTTAATCACCCCGACAGGAATTTTTTTTCTAATGTCCAATCTAAACCTCCCTTGCCATCATTTAAGCCCATTGCTTTTTGTCCTATTGTCAGCAGTTAAGGAGAACAATTTCCGTCCCTCCTTCTTGTGACAATGTTTTAGGTACTTGCAAATTGTTATCATGTCATCTCTGTCTCCTCTTTTCCATACTAAACAAACCCAGCTCTTTCAATCTTTCCTCATAAGTCAAGTGTTCCAGACCTCTAATAATTCATATTGCTCTTCTCTGGACCTTCTCCAATTTCTCAAAATCATTCCTGAAATGAGGCATCCAGAACTGAACACAATACTCCAGTTGAGGCCTAAATAGGGCAAAGTAGGGTGGAAGAATTACTTCTCATGTCTTACTTACAATACTCCTGTTAATACATCCCAGAATAGTGTTTCCTTTTTGCAACAGTGTTACATTGTTGACTCATATTTAGCTTGTGTTCCACTATGACACTCAGCTGGCCTTTCCAGAGTACTCCTTCCAAGGCAGTCTTTGCCCATTTTGTATATGCACAATGGATTATTCTCTCCTAAGTGGAGCACTGCACACTTCTCTTTACTGAATTTCATTCTGTTTACCTCAGACCGTTTTACCAGTTTGTCCAAATCATTTTGAATTGTTATTCCGTTCTCCAAAGTACTTGAAACCTCTCCCAGTTTATCATCATTGGCAAACTTTAAGTGTACTCTCTATATTATCATCTAAATCATTGATGAAAATTTTGAATAGAACTGGTCTCTCTGGTATCCTGCTCATTATGCCCTTCCAGCATGATTGTAAACCATTGACAACTACTCTCTGGAATCAGTTATCCAACCAGTTGTTCACCCACCTTATAGTAGCACCATCCAGGCTGTATTTCCCTCGTTTGTTAATGAGAAGGTGATGTGAGACTGCATTGAAAGCCTTACTGAAGTCTAGATATACCACATCTGCTGCTTTTGCTCTATCCACAAGGCTTGTTACACATCACAGAAAGCTATCAGGTTGGTTTGACATGATTTGTTCTGGATAAATCCATTCTGACTTATCACTTAGAACCTTATTTTCTTCTAGATGTTTGCTAATGGATTCCTTAATTTGTTCCATTATTTTTCCTCATCCAGAGGTTAAACTGACTGGTTTATAAATCCCTGGGTTGTCCTTATTTCCCTTTTTATAGATGGGCACTGTATTTGCTCTTTTTCAGTCCTCTGGGATCTCTCCAGACTGCCATGATTTTGCAAAGATAATAGCATGTTTGTGGGGAGGAAAGAATAGGATCACAGGAGAATGAAATCTGTATGTTCCTAGTCACATTCAGGGAATGAATAGAATTAAATCAATATAGCTTGTAGGAGCCCTTATGATCCATAACCCCTTAAAAAGGGTTACAGCAGGCATTAACAAGACACCTGTGTGTGTCCCTTTAAAAGCAGTCTGTTGCCAAGAAGACTCCCTCCATGTGGCTATTTCTCTACTTTAGTCTTAACATGTGTGAAGCATTAGTATGGCATCTGTAAGGGTGAAATGCTGATATATGGGCACTGGGGCAGAGGGAATCTTCATTCTTTGAGGAGGAGGCACATTTCCAAGTTTTTGCTTAATATGATCCTTAAATGCATCAGTCAATCAGTACAAATAGAAGTGGAATAGTAAGCCCTTGAATATTGTAAGTGCTGGCACTTGTATGGCTGCACTATAATCTGTTTACCTGACTATACTATTCACAATGAATGCGTATTACATGTGGAATAAGGAAGGCAGGCTGACATAACAGGAGTCTGCCACATTGTCTCTTAGCGCTATCCTTAACTCAGACTCTTCTACCAAGCTTATGAAATTTGCAAGCATCTTTGCTTCATGTCTTTCCACAACTCACTTTTCTTATCACTTGTGAATGTGATGATTGAAGTTAGGTCTCATTCACAAGACCATTGTGTCTCTGGCAAAAGCTCCTTCAAACTGTGTTAATGGAAATGGGGTTGCTGATACTCACCATTATCAAATGCTTTCCATTGTCTGTTTTGAGATCTACTGATGAAGAAATGCAATATATTCTGACTAGGCATCTTATAAAATAAGATTAGAAACCAAAGACAGACTTGATTGGTCGGTGCAGGGGTTGGCAACTTTTACCAAGCTCCCATGTTAGCTCCTGCTCATGGACCCTCAGCCAGTACTGATGACCCCCTCTGGCATAAAAAAAGTGACTGCTACCTGAAAATTCAGCAGTGGCCATGCCTGGAGTGGGGGTGGTCCCCAGGGATGCCGTGGAAAGAAGCTGCCTGAAGCTTCTCCTGTGTGCCTGGGAACTGCTATCCCAACCTCTGTTGGGAGGAGACACTCTAGACAACTTCTTTCAGTGGTGGCTGGGGTAGGGCATCCCCAGGCTTGCCACCAAAAGCTGCTTCAGGTGGGTTCTTTCAGCATCAGTTGAGCAGGGCTCCCTAGGCATGCTACCAAGAGGAGACACTCCAGGTGGATCCTTTTGGTGGTGTGCCTGAGGACCCACCTCCTACCTACCAGCCCCAGCTGCCACTGAAAGAAAACATCTGGAGGTACTTTTGGTGGCAGGAGTGGGAATTTTGGCAGTGCTACAGAAGGTGCCACATGCTGCTCCAAATGGACTTGTGTATCACTGTTGGCACAGGTGCTGACCTCTGGGTTAGTAAGTTAGTTTCTAGCAAGCAAATTAAAAGAAATGGATTTGCTTCTGCATCTGACCCTTACTTGCTGTGAGTCCTTAAGAAATCACCCTTTTTTCCCCAACTGTAAAGTGGGACTGCAGAGACTTATCTATCTCATTGGAGGCTGAAATGATTAATAAGGAATATTTGCACAGTTATTTGAAATTATTTGCCTCTTGCTTGGAATTGCTGTGAACCCTGAATGGCAAAGAACAAACCAGCTTCCCTCAATCCTAGATCTTCCTTTCAGAGCCTAGAGAAGGAGAGTCTCATGGTAGATAAGCAGAGAAGAGAGATGGATGGGGACATGTTTGGCCTAAAGGAAACTAAAGAGAAGGTAGCCTGTGGTACAACTAAGTTTCTGTGCTGTTGGATGAGATGGCTGAGTGCTCTCAAAATGAGGTCAGAGATGTTTACTATTTTTAGAGCCTCTGGTTTAAAGCAGGCAGGGCTGACTCAGACCTTCATCTGTGGGGCAGGGACACGTTGTTCCATGCAGTCAATGGGGATTTTCCAGGATTTAGAAATGATTAAATTTTACTGGTTTCATTGACATTCAGAGTCTTGGCTGCATTTTGTAAAATTCTACTTTTACAAGTTTTCTCTCTCCTCACTGTTGTGTAATGTGCTGTACAGCTTCAGTGAGAGCTGGGAGTGGCCACTACCCAGGATTTGGCCTCGCATCAAATTTACAATCTCAACAAAATTAGTTTTAAATAGATAACGAACGTAAAAGGTACAGAATGCTTAGCCTAATTACTTCTGTAACACAGAGGTCTCACATAGGATTGGAACCCAGTTGTATTAGGTAGGAGCTGTATAAACATAAAAGTAAATGAGGTTCCTATTACCTAAGAACTTAGTCTAAGGCAGGGGTCTCAAACTCAAATCACCATGAGGGCCACATGAGGACTAGTACAGGGCTGCAGGAGGACTAGTACATTAGTCCAAGGGCCACACCACTGAAACCTTTTCATACAACGATATTGCAAATATTGGTAACAACAGTGTCATTGCAGGCTGCAGGAATTAGCTTTAGGGGATGCATGCGGCCCATGGGACATGTGTTTGAGACCCCTGGTCTAAGGGCTTCTCTAGAGCGACAATGACCGCTGTTAGACTGAACTGCTCAGTTCAATTGAGCGGCTCTCTGAAGACCCACTCAATCAATCAGGGAGTTGCTGCATTAACTTCAGCCCTCAGCTGGGGCAGTATGAGTCAAAGGGAAGGTGTTTCCCTTAGACTTCCTGGACATTAGGAAGTCGAAGGTAGATATGCAAGTTATTTCATGTAACTTGCATTATTTCCCTTCAGCCGATGCCAAAAATGGTGGGCAGTGTAGACTAGGGCTAAGAAATGGTTCCAGAAAATTCTTATTTGAGAATATGCCTATAGTTATATAATTAAAGGAGGAATTTTAATGCACAAGACAGTCCTACTGCTTAAGAAATTTCAACTTTATTATGGTGAGTGTTTAAAATCCAAATTTTAGTTCTTCTAACACTTTTTTGTATGGGAAAAAAGAATTGAGCTAAATTTATTTCCCTGAAGGAGAAAACTAGTAGATGAACAAGTATTTTTATTGGTAATCTTAACATATTAGTGCTGACCCATGCTTCCTATAGTAGGTTGTATGTTCAGTGCCCAAAGTGGACAGTACTCAATGAGCAACTATTCAATGTTTTGTTTTCACCTTGCTGCTCAGATTGTGGCCCTAGGCCTAATTAAAAGCATGCTATTTAAACCCATCCTGAAGGCAGTTTAATTTTGTCATTTTTTTCTAAGGTTCTCATCTCTATATCTGAAGGCTTTGTGAATAATTTTATTCTTACAACACCCGTGGGATATGTTGGGGTATTATTGCCATTTCACAGATGGGGAACTGAGGCACAGAGAGATTAAAGTCAAAAGCATCTGTCTTTGTGTGCCCAATCTGAGATGTGTAGGACCTGATTTTTTTAGCATAATTGGAATTATACAGAATATTATATTTTTATACCACAGCTCTGCTGTAGTTGTGTATGCTTATGCAACTCAGATCCCAGGGTCTCAGTTTGGACACCCAGAAAACAAGGAACACACATCTAGAAACCACCAGTGAAATCTTTGGTTTAAGTGTCTTGCCCAGCATCATATAGAAACTCTGTGGACCAGGTGGGGATGGAATCCAAATTTCCAGGGCAGTATTTAACTGAGTCTGACTTAATCAAGAGACCATCCTTTTTTTTCCTGTAACCCCCTACTTCATTCACTACACATCTTCCAGCTTCCTTAATAAATGAGGCAGAGGTCTGTCTTCCCATTACACCTTGATTTTTTTCCAGACTAGGTCCATGCCAGACACCAAAGAAGGGAGGAATTTTATAGAAAAAATAGTATGTAATGTTGCATATGTACAAGAAGGATGAATCAAGGCTGCACAACTGAGCTTAATTCTGGGATTTCTTAACTTTAGAAAGCTCATGCAATAAATAAATTTGTTAGTCTTTAAGTGCCACATGACTCCTTGTTTGTTTTACTGAACTAGACTAACATGGCTGCCCCTTTGGAAGTTAACTGCAGAAGGTTTGAATTTCTACTACCTTAATGTTATAACAATAGTGTTTTTGAGTGGGTAACATCTTCATTTTTTTCTTTTGTAAAAGTCAACTTAAAAACAAGTGATGATGTAGTGACACACCCATTGTTCATCAGTAGGGCTGGAACTCTTGTATCCAACACATAGACCTTTGGCACTTGCAGTAATCCTTTGCTTGCCTGCCTAATTCCAAGTCTTTGACTCAGGATAAAAGTGGCATGCTGTCATCTTCTGTGTAGACAAGCATTAGTGTGGGATTGGGGACACACTTTACCTGTGTGTTTCACAGACGTTGGCTGATAGAAGGGGGATGGTGAGATTCAGAAGCTGGGTGTCATGCCAAGCTCAGGAGATGAATGTGTTCTAGTAGATACAGATTCTTCTGTCAGTTCCTCCCAAGCATGACTTCTTCTGCACTATATCCTACAATCTGCCTCAATCCTGTATCTTCTTCATCTCTGGCTCCTCATCCCAGTCACATTCTCTTCAACTCATCTGTCCCAGGTTTGAGGTCCCAGCACAATCTCCTAGTCTTATCCCTTTGAATTCCACACCTCAGTCATCTCATCCATCCTTCCTAGACTCCTCCCCACAGTTCCTCACTTCCTGTCTCCTTGTCCCGTCAGTTCCAGTATCTCTCAGATGATCTGTTTCTCAACCCAACCATGGCTTCCAGTTGCTCTGGTCCCTAAACCCAGATTCCTTGTTTGTGCTGGCTCCCAGTCCCAATGTTCATTCTCTCTCTCTTTGTTCAGTCTGTGTATCTTGCCCTTCCAGTTCTTTATTCCAGTCTTCCTGCCCAGCCAGTCCCAGTTTTCCTCCCATATTCAGCTCCTCTTGGATGTCTTCCTTTTCCTCCAGCCCAGTCTCACCCTTACCTGACTGATTCTCAGTCTCAGACTCTTTTCCTCACCAGTCCCAGGCTCCTCTCTCTCATCTGATCTCAATCTCAGTCTTCATATCTATTGGCCTCCAGTTCCCTTCACCTTTCCCCCTCCTCCAGGCTCTCTGCCCAGCTAGTCTGCTCCCAGTTCCAGTCTCCCCACAACTCAAAATCCTAGTTTATCTAGCACGGGTGTCCAGTCCCAGTCTCCTTTGTCTCCTTAGGTTTTTTGTTCAAATATATTCGCCCTGCTCTTTCATCCACTGTAGGTCTGCTTTTTATTCCTTCAGCATTTGAACTTCACAGCTTCCTCCTCACCTTCCCCTGGGCCGAGGAGAGAGGACACTGAGAGGACTGGTGAGGCAGTCTCATTGCTCTCTGTTTAGGTGCCTGAACCTGACCCAGTGAAGAGCTGTGATTTCAGGGAAAGTCCTTCTCAATCCTCCTGCATATGCAGTCTTCAAGAAATTTAGCTGCTCAGATCCAAAGTCTCTTCTGAGCAAGTGAAAACTGCAATTTTTTTTTCAGTCTTAAAACATGTCCAGATCAGGGTGGATTTTTTTCACAGGAACACCAAAATGTACTTCCTGACACACAGGTCACCCCCTGCCAAATTTCAAGTCCTTTCTTCATAGTATGGGAGTGCTAGAACTCTTCAAAGAAAATGTCACTGGAACTTTCTAACGTGAACAGCAGAACAATTTTCTTTTTCTCATTAACCTTGTTCTTAAAATGGCTAAGTGCTTTGGTTGAAATTTTCCAGTAACATTCAACTTGAGAGACATATGGCATAATTTTTTTTCCAGAATGGTTGAAGGTTGGCAGAATTATAAGCAACTGGAAATAGGATCTTATGATAGGAAGTGTACTGCAATCTTCATAATAGGTATCTATAAAATCTATCTATAAAATACTGGCCACTAGTTGAACTATGTTTTGTCTAGCGAGAGAGTCTAAAATACTCAAATTCACATGACAGAACTCTTTTAAAAGCAGTTGCTGAACTTCAGGCACAGCATATGCAACACTTCCTAAATGGATGCTTATATTTGTAGATTTAAAAAAATATATTGTATAGTATATAGATGTATTAAACCACACAGCTTTGAGTCAAGTATTGCTTCCCTGGGGATGTAATACTTTACACATCTTCCTTTCAAAAAATTCCATGCAGGCTCTGCTCTTTAACAGAAAAAAAGTCAGAATTTGGAACCCTAATGGCTAGCTGATTATCTTCTTTCAGAACTCTGAATATGTAGGCAGTTTAAAAATTATATAAATTCTTTTCTGAAGGTTGTTGGGTAAACCTAGCTTAAATGTCTGACCTAACATGTTGACGAAACAAAATGAAGTTTATGATAAACCAAAATGGAAACCCCCTGTTGAGTGACAGGGAAACTTCTAGTTCTTTGGGAAACTTCTAGTCCTTTTGATTGACAGTCAATGGTAACTATTTGTTGTAAACTGTTATCTCTAGGCAGTTATGTTAATTACCTATGCATATGCAACATTGTGAGGTTTGTACAGGAGCCAATAGAAATGTACATGCAAATGATGGTTTTGTACAAGAACCAATGGGGACACATGCGAATGTATAAATATAAGCTGTTTCTGTTAATTGGGGTCTCACTGTGTTGGAATTCAGGGGACCTATTTGTGATCACAAATATATTAAAGGAGGTTCTTTTTCACTGTTGGTGTGGTGATTGGCTCTAACGGCACCAAGACAATCCTGGGACCTGAAATTGAGGTAACACATACATTCACTTGCATGCATGACAGACTTTCATAGCCACATATTTTATACGGTAAGAGGGTAAGCTCTTTCTACTCCTAGGGTGTCTAACCTTGTTTCCACTAAAATCAATGGCTTGTTGGGGTTGGTCCTACTTAGAGCAAGGAGTTGGACTAGATGACCTTCTGAGGTCCCTTCCAACCCCAATTTTTTATGACTCTGTGAATGGTAGAACTGCCACTGACTTAAAAAAGAATTGGGCTTGTTCTGCATATAGGACTAGTCCTGCATAGTGCTGAACTCCTTTTAGTGAGAGCTATGGATACTTGGGACCTTGCAGAATTATGTCAAAAGCAGTAGGGAAATCTGTAAAATTAAGTGTCCTGTTTCTGTAAAACTCTTTTTGTGATTTACTTGATAAAAACTTTTACTTTAGAGATTAAGGTAAGAAGATTTTGAAGATGGTCCAGCTGTTCTTGGTTTCTCGTCTTCAAATGACAATTTAATAGAGGATGTGAATTTGGAGATTCTTTATGCTAAGCATTGTACAATATTTACTGGGTTCTTTGGACGCCTCAGAGTATCACTGCCACTAAATTAGGTTTGGGGGGTGGGAGTAAGTTTTTTACAATAGTTCTAGTTACATGCAAAGTTATAGCTACTCATCTTAGCACACTACTGCCCTTCAATAGCATCTTAAACACTTTCATGCTTATAGCACAGAATAGCATACATAACAGTGCTCTATTAAAATAATGCACGTGTCCAGAAGGTGTCCTGATCTTTTTGCAATATAATAAGTTTGCCAAAGTTTGTCATTAGCAATTAGCTGTAAATAAGCTGCAGGATCTATGTAACTATAAAAATACACAGGCCTCTTATCACTGCATTATATACGAGAACTAAAGCTTCTTTGCCACTAGGGGGTGAAACAACTATAAACCAATAAACACTTGAGCAGGTACAGACTACTGAGTCAGTCTCACAGAGAGCACACATTTTGCACCACCCTATATTAGTTTGTGAGTGAGTCAGCAGCTCACATGTTATCCTGAGTGTTTGTATGCCATTCCATCTTCCCTAAATACACAGGATTAACAAATATTGCAAGTATCTTCAGTTTACACTGATTTTAAATATTGGAAGCTATAAGGAAATAAGGAGCTAACATGATACTTCGCTGCAGACAAACACAGCTAGTTTCCTTTTCAGATATGAGCTCGCCACCAAAGTCTCTATGGGAAGTATATTAAAAACAAAACTGATTTAGATCTTGAATTTATATCAATCACCCTTTCTTAATAAGAATTAATTCCATAGAAATCACAGAACCATCTATGTTAAAGGATCCCCTGTGCTATTCTACACCCAATAAGCAGGTGATCACAAATCCCATTGTTGGTGATTCCAAAACAACCTTCCCTTGGCAGCTTTCCACTACTTAACGGTTCATGCAGTTATAGTGTTTTCCTATTTGTTGAATCAAAATTTCCCTCCTGCAGCTCACCCATTACCTCTCATGGACAAATGAAAGCAGCTCCTCCTACTTTTATGAAGTCTCACTATATCTTTGCAGAGACTTATGTGTCTCAGGTTCTTCTCTCAAATGAAAAGGTTCATTTCTCTTAACCTTCCCTCATTTTACAAATCTTTTATCATTTCTGTTCTGTATATTCAAACAGCTTCAGTGTGTTTGGATTTTGAAGTTATCACAGGAAACCCCATTTATGCCTATTAACATTCCTTCATCCTTGTGGAATCCAGCTCATTTTAGCTTCTTGACAAAGCATTTTAAAAATGGGTCATATTTTGATGTCCTAAGGAGGCCTTTAAAGATCTTTCTTTCTCAGAAGACTTCCATAACACACAAAGAAGATGCCATTCATATTTTCAGTTGATAAAAGCTGCATTTCACAGAACAGGAATTGTAGAAAACAATAATCTCTTTTTTCAGGAATTAAGTTTTCTTGATTTAAAACAAATCATTTCCCAATAAGTAAAGTAACATCAAGTAATTTCTTCCTTTGTTTGTTCTTGGTAGGTGCTCTGAAGAATTCCACCTTAAATGGGTTTTTGACAATGACTAATGCCCATTTTTTTACACTGCCACTTCGGCTTTCTGAAGGCCCAAATTAGATTTCTCTTTTTTGGAAAGGAACACTTTAATATTGTATGTATAACAATGAAACTGTGGTGCAAGTGAAGATTCCAGAGAAGCAACAGTAACCACGGCAAAAGGTTCACTTTTAGCAATAATAAAAATAACTGCAAAGAAGAAAAAGCAAATCTATTTTCTTTCTAAATGTCACAGTAGTAATTCCAGTCCATTGCCTGAAAGAGTCTGGTAACTCATTGTTAAAATAATGCATGACTGTGGCAAGACCTGGAGAGCAATATTTCATGAAGGTACAATTGATGGACAGAAAAAGTGCAATGATTCCTATGCATTTAGGCAATTTCCATTTTGCATTCTTCAGGACCATAGTTTAATTATGTATGCAATTTTTTTTTTTTTTTTTTTTTTACTGACTAAGCCAACTTTGAAAAACTATAGTAGTGGTTCCCTGGACCAATTATATATTGGATTTGATCTTGCCTTCCCTCTGTTTCAGGATCCAGTTCAGTAAAGTCATAAGTTTTTAAAATTAACCATATGAGTAGTCCTATTACAGTCTAAGGGACTTAAGCACATTAACCAGAATTAGGCCTTAATAAAAACCCATCCAGTTGTTATTGGTTTATAAATTCATTTACTTGTACTCCTAATACAGTATAAATTGAGTGAAACACAATCTGTGTTCCGCATTATTAAAAATAACTTTAGATTTATTTCTCTTGTCCCTGTACTCATTTGAGGCTTTCCAGTGAAAAGAAACAAGCGACATTCCTTTGTGTTGACACTAAAAATCTCTGGCCCCTTTCTGTGGGCTCCTTTCTGTAGTGTCCTAAATACCATAGGAGCAGTAGAGCGTTTATAGTTCAAGGCAATGCATACTGCCCCTTTTTTTCATTAAAAGGCATCTTAGGGCCCTATGGAGCATTCCTTCTACCCCCAAAATGATCCAGGTCCTTCATTCAAAACTATTTCTCAATTTCTTATAGGAGATAGAAATTTTTTGCAAATCAGAACTGACATACAAGAATGAACAATGTTGAAATAATTTCCCATTTTGGATCATGCATGAAAAAACCTGCTCAATGTGTTTTTAAGTTTACACAGAGGCACAGACAACTTATTTGGGGAGGAGTTTAAAATAATTAACTGTTGAACATGGCTTTGAAAGGACTTGTACAAGATCAAATTTGTCTACTTCATTAAAAGTGAGATAAAGGAGCTTCTGTTCCAAACTAAAGGGTTTCTCTTTTTTTAATTTGCATGCGTAAACCCTTCCAAGCCTCAAGCTGTCAGGATCATGTCTATGTTCAGTGAGACGCAGTGAGTGCCCAAGTCTACAAGGTGCTGAACCTCTGAATCACTCACTGATTTCTATGGAAGATTCAGGCATCCAGCATCTTTCAGGATCAGGCCTCAAAGTAATGTGTTCCTTTGTGGAAATAAAATAATGCCTATAAAAAGGAAAATAACATCTGATTTTCATGCATAATTTTAGTTTCTTTTTCCTTCTAAATATAAATACTAGAGATTTTATCACCTATTGCTCTTGGTCATGGAAGGACCTGATGGAAAGCGCATAGAGGCCAATGAAAAAAAAAACCATTGGATGAGACCCCAAATGCTGCTCCCAAGAGGGCATCTTTAAGTTTAACTTAAGAGCAGTGGTCTGAATTCACAGGCGAAACTCCTAAGCAGCGTTTAATTTTTCCTTTTAAGAACTTGTCTGTTACCAGTTTATGAAATGAAAATGAGCAGAGGTGGATGAGACCTAGGAAGTCATCAGTCCGTCTCTGAAAATAGATGTAACTAAAGCGGGAAAAAAATAGCATCAGTCCTTGTAAAGTATGTGAACTTTCTGGTGTCAGGACATGACCATGCCTTAACTTTCCTTACCTTATTTTCTTCACCTCCACCTCAAATATCTCAGTTTCCCCCACTTTTTGGTGGAGGATGATTTTGCTCTCCTAGCAAACTCATTTTTTTCCACATATGGTAAAGAAAGGTCTAAATACACAGTATATCTTTAGCTTCTCCAGCACCCAGTCTTCACCTCGTTGATGCAGAAATGAACAATGCCAGTAGTGGTTTGCCTTCTCCAGGTAAAACATTCCAATAATGCTTCCTCCCAGGGTCTGCCCTGGTCTTCTGTTTTGAGCTGCTGGGAGCTTTCTCCTTCCTCTTCTGGAAGGCTCGGGTATATTCCCTGGAATAGGAAACTAGAACTATTCTTACTCAAGTTCCAAAGGGGTAGCTATGGTAGTCTAATTCAATAAAACAAGCTCATGAGATAAATACATTTGTTAGTCTTTAAAAGTGCCACAGGACTCCTTGCTTGTTATTCTTACCCAAGCCACTGTGCTTCCTTTGCTCACAACTGCTTCCTTCACTCCTTCCCTGGGTTCTTCTGTATTCTGGCTATCAACCAGCCTTCCTGGCATACAGCCCTGCTCCAAGTTTTCACTTACTCCAAGCCGCCCTCCAATCTGAGGGAATGTGCTCTTTATATTTCCATATTATACAGTCTAAATGCAACAAGTTCACACTCAGCATTGCTATCTCGCTGTCACCTGTAGGAGAAGGGGTACGTGGCTTCAGAGAAGGGTGGGAATGTGGTCTTGAAATGGTGTGAAGTCCAAAATTAATGGTACTAATCACTTATACAGCATCATAGTATACATTGTGGCTTGATTGTTTAGGACCTAACATCCTGGTAGTGAATTAGATTAGATGACTCTTGTGGTCTATTCTAACCCTGTGGATTTGATTCTATTATCTAAGTCTCCACACTTTTACATTGGTATAAGTCAGATGTAGATTTTTTGAAGCCAATAGGCCAGGTCCTCAAGCTGAAGTCAGTTGGTGTAGCTTCATTGGCTTTACTAGCTCTATGATGATTTTCCAGTAGCTGAGGATCTAGCCTTGTGGATATACACCAGGTAAAACTGGTGCAAGTGAAAATAATCAGAAACACGGAGCTTAACCAATTTTGTTGAAGCTGGTAGCAAAGTTCTGCTGATTTTCTGCTTCCTATTAGAGCTATTTTTATGGCTTCCATCTGAGCACTTCCCAATCTTTAACACACATGTTGCCACCACACCCCTGTTAGGTAGGAAGTACTATTATCCCCATTTTACTGATGAAGAAGTCTGAGGCACAAACATTGTGACTTACCTAAATTCAAAATAGGAAGTCTGTTGCAGGGAGAAGGGAATTAGACTCATAGGATCTGGGTTCCAGGCTTGCACTTCAAACATTGGACTAGCCATACTCTTGTTTGTAGGATGATATTGAGCCATTAGGCCTTGTAGCTCTCTGCTATGTTCGCATATTAACACTCAGTTCTATCAAATTGAATAGCAGAAGTTAAACTTGCTTTTCTATTTTCTGGTATTTTTTCTGCAAACTAGACAGGGAATGTTCCAAAGAGCGGCAACTCCTAGATCAGGGATCTCAAACTCAAAATCACAACGAGGGCCGAGTGAGGACTAGCAGAGGGACATGTGAGGAGTAGTGAATTAGCCTGAGGGCTGCACCACTGAAACCTTTTCATGCAACAATATTGTTAATATTGGTAATGATTGTGTCATTGTGGGCCACAGGAAATAGCTTTAGGGGCCGCATGTGGCCCGCTGGCCGTGTGTTTGAGACTTCTGTCCTTGATTCTGCTCTAATTCCAAGCCAATATGGCTCTTCAATGCTCATGAAATCTAGTCCCTGCAATGTTCATGGAGGGTATTCCTCCAACTTACTGAGAGTGGAAGGAGCTGGTTGCTTATCTGACGATCCCCAGCTCTGGGATTTGGAGGACTTTTCTAACCCTATTTATGCTCCTTTGCATCCCACTGTTGGCCTCCAGCTCTCACAGATTTGATGTCCATTTCCACAGAAACATAAGATGGAATGGCAGCTAGCAGGGGAGTGGTTAGATCTCTTGCCTATTTCAGATGTGACTGTCAAAGAAAAGCTAAAAATGTCATTTTGCAAACAGCATTTGCAGGTGGGCAATTATACAACTGGTCAAATGACCAAAAAGAACAAGTCCCCTTTTATAGACGTTCAAAAGAGGTTAACAATTTTATTAGAGATATAAATATGTTTCAGGGTAGGATGGTATTTTCAGGTGTGAAACACCAATCACTGAAATAAGCACTCAAGTGCATCATTCTTATGAGATGCTATATAGTAGGCAATCTTCAAAATAAATTTGTTTTAAAGGTTGAACATGTCATACGATAAGAACATCTAACTAGCAGCTAAGAAATGTGTAAGAAATCAGAGGAGATCAGTAAGAGCTGGAGCAGCAGCAGAAGGTGATGATAAAGAACTGAGAGACACGAGACTTCAAAACCAAAGCTTTCATTTTTATCAGCTTTAGTGAGATAAGGATATATGACACACACCATGCCTTTTCTGCCAACTAATTGCAAAGAGTATTTTCATCCCTACTAGAGGAATTTGATAATGTCAACAAGTTTTCAGTGGTGTAAATGAGATCAGAATTAGTACCATTAGACATGTTTTAGCCTCTTGGGATCATGAGTGCGGTGTGACGAAGTCCCAAAGAGAACCCCACTTCTTTTTGCTTTCTTCTCTGACAAAAAGATTTTATATTGTAAATTAGTTAATAAAACATTATTTAAAAACTGGTTTATGCTACTGGTCAACCTGAAGTAGAAGGCTGTACTATTTTAACTCAGCTATCTCACCAAGAATTTTTCTAGATTTTGCCACACATTAATAGTTTGGGGGATTTTGGACAGCTAAGGCTATGCCAACATCTATATTTTTAATTTGGACTGGCTAGTCTGAACTAAAAACGTCTGAGGTTAGTCCAAACTAACCTCGAGCTAGTTCGGACTAACTGTGGCTTTTTAGTTCACACTAGTTTTGCATCCTAATTCAAACAAACTTTTTAGTTTGAACTAGCATGCAATATTACAGGAGAGAACTTTAGAAGAGCAAGCCATTCTGTATGACATACTGGAACAGAACATGGTAGCAGGAATCTGGGCTGCAACAATGTTAAGAAAATAGAAAATAGTTCTTGGAAATTCTGATAGTATGATGCTGGGGAAATAATAGTTGCTTTTGAAAGAATCTTGCTGGGGACTTTAACTTGAACTAACACTGATTATGTAAGGAAAGACATACATTTTGCCTTGTGTTTGAAAGGAGAAGGATTAAGAATATTTGAGGTTGAGTGAGAAAGAGGCCATCCATGTATCTGCTTTGTGGAAGCTGCTGGACAGATGACTTACCAGTTTATACATATTTTCAGATAAGAATATGAATTCTCTGCCCGTCAGAAGCCTCGCTTCCATGTACCATAATTCAATAGCCTCCTCCTCAAGGGAAGATGCAGTCACTTGGTTGGTATGCAGATAACAAGCTGATTTCATAAGTAAGAACTACTTATTTGTGAAGATGAGCTGCTGAAAATGCTGCTTCCTTTTGCTGTTTAAAGGCTATCTGGAAGTTAAAAATAAATTAGTTTGCTTTTTTTTATCCAATTTATCTGATCTTCCCTCTGTTCACTGCAGGGTCTCAGTGGGTCAGTGGAGGACATGACTAATGATTTCACAATAGGATAGAGATTCTGATTCTTCAGTTGCCTCGGGCTGATCCTGCGAGATGCTGAGCGTCTTCTGGGAGATGCTAAGTGCTGTCATTTCCCTTTACTGGACAGGTGGGTGAAAAAGCACCTTACAGGATTGGCCTGTGCGTGGGGATTGAATTCTGCTTTAATAGCCCTTGAAGAAAGAAAGTACCTAACTGGATTTTTAAATGTTTGTTTGTTTTGTGGGAAGGAGGTACTGACTTCCCTCCCCCATCCTAACTGCTAAAGAATAGGGACAATAGGCAATAGGGAAACAATAACCACTCAGTCTGCTTGTCTTGATTTCTGAATTATTTGTAGATTTGTTTACATACTTTAGTAAACAACCTGTGCTTCCAAAGCTGGACATACCTGGGTTTTAGAAGAAATGGGAAGAGTTGAGGAAAATCAATTCTGTGTCAGAGATGTAGGGTGCTGGTCTCCATTTGTATCCAGCTGTTAACATTGTCTCCATTTGTATCCAGCTGTTAAGAATGTGGATAGTTTTAAAAAACAATGACATCGAAGTGACTTATTTGGTTATGAACAAAGTGAAGTGAGGATTGGGGGCAAGAGACTGTGTAGAGGGAAGCAACATGTAGAAATTGTGACATCATCCAACTCTTAAGGAAAATATTGTATGATGGCCTTCTCTGCTATTGGTTTTTTTAAATTTTGTTTTGGAGTGTAGGAAGCCAAATGTGTCCAGTTACTGTAACACTATCAGCCTTATTTAAGGATCACTGAAGTTCATGGTAATCTTTTACCTCAATGGCATTTTAATCAGGTCCCACATTAGCAGATTTGTAGGAGGGAGAACGGTGAAACAAACAAGTGGCAATGATTTTTATGGGTCCCCCTCTCACCTAAAAAGGAAGGAAAAATGGGCAAAATTAGGAGTAGGTTGGAAAAAACAAAGCAATAAAAGAGAGCCACTGAAAGTTTAGTAGTTCTGTATTTAACAGTGGGAAGTAATAAGTTTGGCTTGGACTGTTTTCTTTTATCAGGTGTCCTGGAATCCTTTTTGGAAGACAGACGGGTCATGGAAGTCATAACTAGATAGAACAAATTGGGAAGGAATAGTAGGGGAGCAATCACTACTTTTAACTGCTGGAAAGTATGCCCCGAATCTGTCAGCAAGATTTCTGTTTCTATTTTTTTTTCAAAAGAAACAGTACAGCAAAACAGATGAAACCCAACTTATTTTTTGTTTGGGTCACCATCATTTCCTGGAGACAGTGACAAGCTCATTTTATGTAACTTTTATAGTTATCCCCCACCTCAATTCTGCTTTACTTATTGATTGCAATTCTCACAGTTCTTGCTCCAGACTACTTAAATGGGATTATCCACTTTCCAGTCTAATCTTTTCATTAGTTACCTAATCTTATCACTGCCTTTTTTCTTGTAATTCCAAAGGTGCAGCCCTGTTAGCCTAGCTCAGTAAAACAAACAAGGAGTCCTGTGGCACTTAAAGACTAATAAACTGATTTATTGCATGAGCTTTCATGGGAGAAAATCCTGCAAAAGGATTTTCTCCCATGAAAGCTCAGGCAATAAATCAATGTTAGTCTTCAAGTGCCACAGGACTCCTTGGTTTTTTGTTTTTTATTTGTGTAATGCTTGATTTCATGAACTTTTGATCTTCTAGAGGAGTTTACTACCTGTACTTTATATCACCATTATAATAAGCTTTCCTTATGAAGTAATTCAATTTCATTTTAAACTCAGGCATTTAATTTACATACCAGCACCAAAACAGTCATAGAAGATGGTATAAAAGAACAAATGAACATTCAGTTAGCTGTAGTCAAATCTTGGAAAACTGTATAAGGCAAGTGACTTGGGATAGGAAAATGATTTGTGTAAGATTATAAGGAGATAAACTTCAAAGAAAAAGAACAGAAAGTTACAGAAACACAAAGAAACCAAACAGAAGAAAAACTAAATAATAGCTTTGAGGCCAGGACTAGTAAACCTAGAAGAATCTACAAAAAAAAAAAAGATATTAAGCAGATAGGAGCCAAGGTCATGGAGAACCTTAAAAGAAGTAAAACTAGTTTCTGCATTCAAAGGGTCAGAACGTGACCATATATAATCAGCATGGTTTTACTTGTAGAAAGCTCACCTCTTCACCAAAGGTTATGTGTTAAGCTCTCAGTCGAGGCTCATTTCCACTGCTGACATGGAAATGCAGCAGTAGGGGATACTACCTCATTAAAGGTGCTGTTCTTCAGCTTCAGATAAGACAACGTCTTCTTTCTGTCTTTGAGTGTAAATTAAAGATACCATGTGAGTTCCAAAATGATCAGGGTAACAAGATTATGCCCTTATTAACATTCTTTCTCTTTGGATGGTGGGCCCTAAGCTGCGTGTGAATTCTTTCTTACTGAGTGTAGTGGCCATTGTCTGCCTGTGCAATGACTGTACAATCGATATCTAACCCACTCATTGCTTTACAGGGATACCTGAGATAGAATAAAGCTTGGGTTTTGCCTACAACTTTTTTTCAAGCTCAGGCTGCTATTTTGACTTTTGCATATCCCATTTTGGTTAGCTGAAAGGACAGCTTTGGAAGATAATTCTTGTGCCTTTCACCATAATTTTAATAGCCTTGGCAGGTGCTACTCAGTAATCTGGGAACCCTTGGAACTTAATAGGCTTATTTGTTCTATTCATCATTTTTAGATCCTTAGCTTTGACCAGTTTGGGCCAAGACAGTGTTTTATGACAGTGTTGTATTACAATATTTCACTGTGACTTAGGAGTGGAAATTTTGGCTGAAGACATCCTGACAGAACCCACAGTACCCTGACAGCAATGAATAAACAACGTTAGTAGTAATGGAGTGTTTCACACTCTGCAATTCTCTCTTTCCACCATGTATGCTACTAACTGAAAGGAGAACTAGGCAACTGAACAGGAGCTTCAAGACCTTGTAAAGAATGTCATGACTGAACTATTCAGGGGAGAACTTTTTTGTTCCTGGGCTAAGGCACACTACAAGAAAAGAGGGCCAAAGATGGCTTTAAGTCACCATTTTTTCCTTCTGATTCTGTGGGCTGCTTTAGTTACAGCACTCCTCCTGTGACTGCCTACAGCTTGCAATGCAAGTCAAAATGACTGACAGTAGCAGTGTGCACTATGGCCCAACCCCTTCCTTCCCTAGACACACAAGCTCCCACACGGAGCATGCCTGCCTATGCCCCTGAATATGGGGTCAAAATCCCATCCCTAGTGTGCAACTGAGTACTCTTCCATGCCTCTGATTTGGTCTAAGGTGTCTTTGAGATGTGTATATATTAGGTGAAAGGTCTTCCAATGATAAATTACATAAATGTCATCTAACGGTTTCACTTTGGATTTAATAGTCATTATGCCACCACTGTTCTTCCAAAAATAATATAGGTTGTGCAAAACCATTAAAAACTAAAAGAATAAATACACCAGGCAGTTTTAAAAGGGCTTAATTATTAGATGTGAAGGATGGAAATACATTATCTTAGTGCTAACACTCAGTTCAGAGGACTTCCCTTCATGTTTTATTAGGATAATATGATTTATGACATATGATAGTGGGGTAGATTAAACTATGGGATGAAAATAACACAGCTCTGCTTCCCTTCCCTCCCCACATCAGCAGTACACTTATGCACTTACAGCATCCAGTTTTAAAATATCCTAAGAACACAGTTATTGTGTGGGTGTAAAAGTTAGAAACATTTGTCAAAGATAAAAATGCTAACAGCACCTCTGTGAAATAGTTTTCTAGATAAAATTATATCAAAGGACAATAGACACAATCATTTGTATCTTCTACTTCATAATGCTCCAGGAGGTAAGATGAGATAAGTGGATTACTTGTCATGCTTTCTTGCTTAATTGTTTGGTTTATTGGCTAAAAAGCAGAGACACAAATGAACAACACAGGCCTATAAAGTGCTCCCAGATCTACTGTAAATGGCTAGTAATGTCAGCTGAAGTTTTAAGAAAATAAAATAGAATAAATATTTGATACTAATAAAGGGAGAAGTATCATTTGGAGCAACAGATGCATTGAGACTTTATTTGATCTACAAGCAATGATTTGTATGATCAGTGATGCAGAGCCCCCTGGACTTCAGGGGGGCTTTATGAGAGTAGAGTCCAGCCCACAGAGATCATATTTCAGGACTTAGGCCCAAAACTTTGCCTGGATTGATATTATGTGGTGCAGGTACAGTATGGGAAGGTCATCTGGAGGGTTAACTTGGGTTCTCATAGGTTAGCCCTTAACTCCTCATCTATGCATCCATCTATCCATTCACACACACACTACTGTCACTTGTATCTGGTGGTGTAAACCTGGGCTTGCTGGCCCAGTCAAGGACATAGGTTGGAGTCTGCATGGCGCTTTCACTCAAACTGTTACTCCCTACAAAGTGAGCAGGTTGAAGGCTAAATCATTCAAGTACTAATAGTCCTTCTGGGCCTTCCCACAATTCATACTATGTGCCCCAAAATACTGTCAAGTTAATTCATAGTTCTCTGGGCAAGACACACAGGCTGGCTTAGCATCCGGCAGCACAAAGAACCACAGGATGTACCCTTGGAAGTCCCAGCAACACACACATTAGTGAAGCACAAAGGAGGACACAGTAACTCAGGTACGTCTAGACTGCGGACTCCGCAGCAATTGATGCAATGGGGGTTGATTGAGTGAGTCAATCAATGGGAAATGGTTTCTCCAGTCAATGCAATTAGTCCATCTCCCCAAAAGGAGTAAGGTTTCGTCAACAGGAGGGCATTACCCACTGAAGCAGTGCTATGTAAATGCTGTTGTAAATCAATGTAAGTATGTCACCAGGAAATATGCAAGCTATATTATGTAGCTTGTATGTTGACTGGCCTGAGCCATAGTGTAGTGGCTAACACCTCTGCTTAACATGCAGAAGGTCCTGGGTTCAATTCCCAGGGGGTTGGACTCGATGATCTCATGAGGTCCCTTCCAGCCCTATGATTTGACTTGACTTGCTGGTGGCAGTGTAGACTTTGTAGATTTTTGTGGTGGGTGTGCTTGCTCCCAGTACAGGCTAAGCTGCATACCAATCACCCAAGTCAACTCTGGGAAAGTGGATCCTGACAGGTTTTGTCATGCTGAACTTATAGTTAGACTCTGAAATATCTTTCTTGCTTTGGTGGTCTTGAGTCTAACTTTTAATGCTAACTTTGTAAAGGTTCCTTTGGTGATGTATTTCAATAAATTATATATTAGGATTCTGTTGAGCAGTATACTTTATTTATTCTATATTTTATGTATGTGCTGCTTGTTGTCCTGGGGGTTCCTTGGAAAAAATAAGACATTTTTTATTTAATGAATCTGTCTTTCTGAGCAGAATGGTGAAATCTCTTTAAAAGGATGTTTGGCCTAAAGCAAAAGCCATTGTGTTCTGCAAAACTAGCATTTACCAATACCACGCTTGCTGATCCAATGTAACAATGAAAGGAAAATGGAACATTTTATTAGGTCTTTCCAAAAAGTTTCTTGAGTTTTTGAAAAAGCAAATCAAGTTTGGTAGAATCTATAGCGCTCAAGTTCTGATAAAACTTATCAACACTTTAAATTTTATATCTATTGCTGAGTAAGCTGCAGGACTTGATGATATATTTATGATCATATCATAAAAAAGGGAATGTTAAATTGTCATGTCTGGTCAAGTAGGATGCCTGGTCTGTCTTGTATATTCGAAGACAGACAATTCCACTAAGTTGCAGTATTTTTTTCCCCCTACAGAATACTCTTACAGTAGGACTTGCATTCAGTTTTGTTGTTCTTTGTTGCTTCAGGAAAAATAATCTATGGTCTCTCATAGTACTTTAAGCAAAGAAGTAGAAGAGTAATCACTAAGACCATTAACAAAACAGCAGCTTTATGTAAAATGCTAGTTACTTTTTTTTTTGAAGGTTTGTCATTTTTCATCTGCTTAGCATCTGAACAAGAGGAGGATACCTGCCAATGAGAAATTTGACATACAGAATAATCATCCTTTAGTATTAAAATTAAGAGGATTTTGTGCATGACAACACCATTCAGTAATTAGATCTAGTTATCAACTAAATTAGAATCTAATTATCAACCAAAGCTTTATCAACAGGCAGATACATTTGTATTCTCATCTTAATGCTCTAGTTCTTCAAACTACAATTGTCATAAAATGCTCAGTTGTAAACTTCTTCCCTAGTCAGTCACATGACAGATATATGTGCACATTACTGTACCGTGGCACCACAACCTGAGAAAAGGGTGTCGCATGAGAAATCTCAAGACAAAGATACCTTAAGGATGCTTCTTCTAAAATGTTTCACAGCCTGATTTAAAAAGAATCCAAACACACTCTCACGCTTTTGTAACAAAGAATGAACTGTTGTTTGTTGCCCCGTCTCAAACAATGCCTAAGCCTGCTACTACTGCTTGGGATCCTGACCAGGAGCTTCTCAGAGCAGCTGGCCTGACTTTATCCCTGTGGGAGTGCCAACCTCCAGCAGCAGATATTTAGACATAGCTGCTGAGGTCTAGCTCTTTCTTTTTTTACTATATGACTGTATATTGGGGATTTGAAAATCTTCATCTGGAGGATGAGGGAATAATTCAGTCATTTTCTAGTGTCTTTTTGTTTTAGTTTTTTGAATAACTTCATTGTTATATGGTTTCTGAAGAGGCTCTGTTTAATGAAGGAGCTTTTTTTATTCCTTTAAAAATAGAACTCGATTAGGACCATTAGTATCTTTATTGCTCAATATGTCAATCAGTATAGCTTTGTGATTAATATGTCAGGTGTCACCAGGTGGCGCAGTGACACATAGTTTTCTGAGAGACAAGGTGGGTGAGGTAATATCTCTTACTGAAGCAACTTTTGTTGGCAAGATAGACAAGCTTACGTGAGCTACCCAGAGCTCTTTCTCTAGACTGGGAACAGATTGTTGAGCATAAATAAGCACTTTATAAGAGACCATTCAAAGTGAAGAGGCCCATTAACACTTCTGGAGTCACTGGACGAAAAAGTGGTGTTAGAGGGTGTGACGGGATAGACCCACCCCGCACTCAGATGGGTTTATATGCCCTGAAGGAAGGGCTAGCCCCGCCCCTTAGGCCCTGCTGGGCATGCTCAAACAGCTGCCCAGGCATAAAAGGCTGCAGCTCCCCTCAGTCAGGGGCAGGCCAGAAGAGGGAGCAGATGTGTGCTGGAGGCTCCTGCCCAGACACTGGCTTGGTCCCTGCCCTACCAGAGCACCCTTTTGTGAGGCCGCAGACGCTGACAGCAGGAGGCTCCGCTGAGTGAGGCGCACCCTACTGTGAGGATGCTGAGACCCAGGCTGAGAATGGGGAGCAACCCAATGGACACTGGGAACCAGAAGGGGGGGGGTGTGCCCCCTGGCCTCAGGTAGGAAGTAGCCCAGGGCAGTGTCTACTGGGGGAGAGCTGTGGTACGGTTGGGGCTTCAGTTGGTGTGTTGTGGTCCGGATCCCCACTGACTGGGCCAAGACCCATGGTATCCTCAGGGCCCTGGGCTGGGGGCTCAGTGGAGAGGGAGGGCCTGAACCCCCCTACCTGGGCCTGGGCCCCTTTGGGGGCACACAGCCATTGTGACTATTGACTTTGGCCAATAGGCCGCATTGCCCTGGACTGAAGGGCTTGTGACTATTGACTTTGGCCAGCAGGCCGCATTGCCCTGGACTGAAGGGCTTGTGACTATCGACTCCGGCTAGAAGGCCATACTGCCCTGGAGGGAAGGGCCGGTGACGATTGACTTTGACAGTTGGGCTGTACTGCCCTGTACAAAGAGACTCCTGTAGACATTGACTCTGGCCAGTGGGCCACATTGCTGAGGGTTGCAGGGCTTGTGACGATTGGCCCTGGCTACTAGGCCATCCTACCCGGGAGTGAGAGTCAGTGACAATTGTCTCTGACCATTGGGTCATTGTGCCCCGAGCCAATGTTATACCAAAAAGGGCACCCAGGAGAGCACCCCCTAGTAAAAAGAAAAGACTAGCAGGATCTTATTCAGGGGGACAAGGCAATATGCCACATTTATTGTGAATAAGTAAGGATAGCAAAAAGCACTCACACAGACACAGACACACACAAGTTCTGCAAGCTGGTGTGATGTAATTACCAGTCCTTTCATGTGTTGTTTGAGCCAGCCTAGTGGCCAACTAGGCTGGGCACAAGGAGGGAGCCAGGCCTCTGTCGGTCATGATCCGATGCTCCAAGATGTCAGTTGCAGAATGAGACCCCAAAGTTTTCATGCTCTCACCCATCTTTTATACTTGCAGGCCTTCATGTAAGTCTATGGGATTTGCTGTGTCATGTAGCCTCAGGGTTCCTGGGAGATCATTGGTCCCCAGTCACTTGCAGACTTGATTGTATTTTATTCTTTTCTTTCTGGGGTGGCTCCTTCTGTTTGCTTTAATGAGATGTCTGCATTGTTCAGCCAGTTAGATGGTACTTATGGTTCATCAGGACAGGCTGGCAGTTGAGACTGGCCTTTTCACACACACGCCCTTCATTCACACAGCTTGTTCACACATTTAAAAGAACATATACAGCATATACCTAAACCAGATTTCATCAAGTATCCAAAATGATGTACATTGTTTAAGCAGAAAGTCCAAACTGACAATATGGAGTCTTGATGGACATTAGTCACAATGTCCATTACACAGGGTTACAGTTATCTGTCTGTGCTCCACACCAAAGGGCTGGGTCTGTGGCTCAAGCCGGGAGCTTCCCGGCGTTTGAGCTCGCGGAGTTGGTGCACTCCACAACAGAGGGGTTTAAATTGTAATAATATGCCATAAATCCACCATCTTAAGTCCATGATTTGTGTTTAGCTAAGTTATGAATATAAGGTTCCAGACTTGTCCTTTTGAAGGGGTTGTTCAGGTTTCTTTTGAGAATGAGGACTGACATCATGTTTTTATGAAAACTTTTGTCTAAGTGATTAGTGGTTTTTGTCTGATCACTTTACTGGATGAGTCTCTGAGAACATAGCGATTGTCTTGTTTCAACCACATAGCATTTAGTGCATTGGGTGAGGTACAGCACATGTTGTTGTGATGGACATGTGTAAGACCCATAGAACTTGAAAGATGTTTTAGGGGTATTGGGTTGATCATCATAGCAATGAAAAGATGTCTGCAGACTTTGTATCTGTTCTGGCAGGATCTGGTGGTGCTCTGACTTGGGGTATCCTGGTCTGTGGAGAGCTTGTTTCTGATTGGCTTATTGAAATTGGATGGTAGTTTAAAGTTCAGAGGAGGAGTCTTGGGGAAAGATGTATTTCAGTATGTGATCCCCAAGGAATATGGGCTGTAAATGTTTCATGATACCCTGTATGGGTTCCAGTGTGGGGTAATGAGAGATTTTATTTCTGTACTGAACCAGGTTCTCTGGAAGGTATTTGGATGGCCTGTTTCATGATGTGATCTACCTTTGTGGAGAAGTGTCCTTGTTAGAGGAAGGCGGTTTTAGATGGGTTAAGTTGTATATCCTGAACTTTTTCTTCAGAGCATATTCTGTGGTTTCAGTGCCTGGCTACAGAAAACACTTCTTGGTGTGTTTGGGGTGATTACTGAATCTGTGGAGGGTAAGTGTGGTGATCTATCAGTTCCCTCTATATTGTCTGTAGTAGTCCAGTGTTGAAGCTGATTATAGTGTCCAAAAATTGATTCTCATGTGGGAGTATTCTAAAGACAGTTTGATGGATGGTTGGTGGTGGCTGAAATTCTGATGGGAATTTAGATAGTCTATTCAGAGGATGAAAATATCAATGTATCTCAGGTATATCATTGGTTTCATGGAGGATTTGAGGACCCAAGAAACCATTCCATATCACTCATCAAAGAGAAGGCCAGCTTCCTCCAGGGCTATGTCTACACCACCAAATTAGTCCGGACTAAGGAAGCTTAACTTGGACTAATTTAGCTTTTGGCTACACTTGGCTTTGCCTTGTCTCAACTAAGAAATTTCTTAATTTAGACTAGACAAAGCTTAGTCTGAACTAATATGTACCAATGTTAGTTTGAACTTACTCGTTTTCGATCTAAGCGCATGCAATATCTGAACTAATGGTTGGTTTGAACTTAAAGTTCAAACTAAGCCATCAGTTTGAACTAGCATGCATTTTAGTTTAAACAAACTTTAGTTCAAACTAGAACATGTGGCTAGTTCAAACTAAAAAGCCACAGTTAGTTCGAACTAGCCAAAGGTTAGTTTGGACTAACCTCGGACTTCTCTAGTTTGGCCTAGCAAGTCCAAACTAAAATTGGAGACATAGACATAGCCCAGGACACCAGTAACTTCCTCCAGAAATTCCAGTTTTAGCAACCTTCCTCAGAACACCATCCTTGCCACCATGGATGTCACCTCTCTGTGTACTGATATCCCCTTACTGTTCTGCCCATTTTAATTATTTTCTTTTTTTATAGAGATTTTGTATTTTCTTTTAACCATAGAAAAGCTTTTACCTACGAATATCTAGGAATTAATTGAGGCAAGAAGGATTAAAGGATGTAGTGGTTAATTTATTTTCCTTTTTACTATAATGACAATTTTGAAACTGATTAAAAACTTTGACTATTTTTTAGAGTTACTAAGCTTTAATGTTTCCCAGAATGATTAAGGAAACACATGGTGGAAGGCAGATATAGATTTCTTAAGAAATAATGCATGAAAGCTGGTGAAATTGGAGAATAAATTATTTATTTTCACTGACGATAATGAATGTAGGCATTTAGTTGCAAATAAGTTTTGTTGCCATCTGTGGAACAAACAAATGAATCAAGTAAGGACTTACTAAAATCTATGATCTTCCATGTTTGAATAATCAGGTTTATGTATGTATTTTGTAAAACCTAGGATCAGAAATCGGTTGCCAATGTTTAATACTGTATTGTTCATATATAACAGTGTCAGAACCTGCTGTTTTTAGTCAGATTGTGTTCTTCTCTTTGAATCTTTGTAGCTAACTTTCTATTTAAAAAAATCTAACCTTATCTGCCCTATAGATTTAATAAAGTCTTTCAACAATAATTAAATAACAAGTTTAGTTCTTCTGATTCTATCATAAAAAATCTGCTTATTAGCAAAAAAGATGAGAAGGCTGTGCTTAAAAATAACTAGGAAACAAGACTGCCTAGTGGTTAAGACACTGAGCTGTCACTTAGGAAGTCAGAGTTTAATCCCTAGCTCAGCCACAGTCATCCTTTGTGACCAAGATCAAATCACTTAATTTGTGTGAGCACAATCTACCCATCTGAAAAATGAAATAGCAATACTTCCTTAGTCTGTCTCGTCTACTTAGAATCTAAGCTGCTGTTTGTTTGTTTTTAAGGGAATGCCTCTTGCTGTGTAAAATGTACAGCACACAAGACAATAAAAATGTGATCTTGCCTGGAGGTGGCATTATAATGAAATCTCCTGTCATTTCACTAGCAAATATAAGATTTAACATAAATATATTGACCTTTCACTTTGAATCCAGCGTAGCAATAACTTACAACATTCTGTACTGGTATTCTCATAAGTACACCAATCTTCCCATTTTACTTCCAGAAGTACCATATAGAACATGTGCAGTAAAGCAAGAGTTTAGGCATTCCACTACTTTTAAACACCTATTTAAACCTGGTAGGGCTTCTTAGCACCAGGGCCACCTTTAGGGAAAGGCAACCCAGGGGGCAATCTGGGGTGCAAGGCTTGGAGTGTGTGTGCCTGGCTCATGGTGCTATTTTTGTGCTTAGTGACAAAAAGGAAAATGGAATATTTAAAGTAAAATGTTTCAAGTGTTCCATAGGAGGATTCATTTTTCACTAATCTCTTAGAATGTTCAAGACCTTTTATTAGGAATCTTGTGAAACATTCCAGACTTTCTGCAACCCACATTTTCCTCGAGCCTCCTTCAATGTTGTCAGCCATGCCTTTATAGGTATCTAAGGGGCAGAGCAGTGCCAGTCAACGAGGTACAAGAATGAACCATAGGGAAGTGAGAACCCAGCTATGGTGTTGTGTAATTGTGAAAGTATACTTGGGTTTTGAAGAGCTGAAGGACACTTTTTTCCTAATTTGTGGATAAATCTGAGAATTCTGCTCATGCTGCTGGTCAGAGTCGTAAGTAGTAAGCATAGCTTTTCAAAGTTCAGTCTCATTAAAATATGCTTTTGATCATCCATGGCTAAACAAAATTGCTTGCAATTTTATTGCTTGCAAATGCCATTGGCCAGACTTTGGATCTCTCTTATAGTGTACTTCAATTTGTGTGGGCAAAGGCAAGAAAAATAATTTTTTTAAACTAAAGAACTAGATGACTAATTGAAGGAGTTAACATTTGAAAGCTGTTGCCTACTGTAATGCTATTTAATAATTAGTTAAAAACAGCATCTAATGTCAGTGCACAGTTCAGTTTCTTGATGTTATCACATTCCAGTTATTCTTAAATTTTCAGTTTCTATAAACTTAGGAAACAATTTTTTATTTACTTATATATGACATGAATAAATACAAATTTACAGATCCTAAAGTGTAAACTTACCTTATGTAACAGAGGTAAATCATGCTTGCAAATTATGCATCAAAGTCATGAAATGGAACACAAAAGCAATAAAAATAAGGTATTCAAAATTTTAAAAATGGGGGGTGGGAGCCAGTGAAGATGCTTCTTGCCTTGGGTGCCATTGGTCTAAGGCTGGCCCTGATTATCATTTCTGTACTTCAGTCTGCTAGGGTTAAGATGCAAGCTAGATCTGTAGTCCAAAACTAGCATTAAAAACATGAGATAGAGAAAAAAAATATGTGGGGGAGGGGGGAAATCTTTTGCTAGCAGAGGAAAGATTAATTGGACATACATACAGTATATGCATGCAAATCTCTTAATGTTCATTCAAATCTAGCCATCCATAAAAACAAAGGTGTTTAAACCAGTCATGGATTATGTGTCTAGAACTGCAAATGAGCACAGCAACAGTATTAGAAAATAAAACCTACATTGGTCAAAGTTTCAGGCTAACTCCTACTCTCCAGTGCACAGCTAACTCTCATTGATGAGGATGGGAGGTAGAAGTGCATGAACAGAAATAGACCTTAATGCCCATTAAAAACATAGTGCAGAATGGCATGATTAATTAATATTAGGGCCATGTTCTAAGATAGCTGCTGTATTCAGTTCTGGTCAGTCAAACTCCATCATGATACTATAGATAAGAAATTCAGATACTAACAACTAGAATGATTAGGGCATAGAAAAGCTCTTGTGAAGAAAGTGAAAAGATTGTTTACTTCAGATAGGAGATAATAAGAAAACATATGCTAAAAGTTTACAAAATAATGGATGGCACACTACAGAGAGTGCATTGAGAGCTATTCTTCATCCTGTAATACAGAAGGGAATATTCAGTTCCATTGGGGCAGTATAAAGGAAATATTTTTTTTCATACAGTACATTACTGGGTGGTGGAACCCAGTGTCATTCCTTATTATGGTAGACTCAGAGTTTCCATGCATTTAAGCTTAAAAAATAATAGTTAAGAGCTGACTCAATTAGCCTATAAGTTCCTATAAAGGGAATAAATATTTGATAATGGGCTCTTCAGTCTAGCTGAAAAAGGTGTAACACTATCTGGTAGCTGGAAACTGAAACTAGACAAATAAATTAGTCTTTAAAGATGCTTTTTGAAGCATCTAGCTGTGACTTCTTCTGAAGTTAGAAACAAGACTAGATAGAGGCACCATGTGTTTGATCCAGGATGGCAATATCTATGTTATCAGCAATCCCATGGAGTTAAGGATGATCTCTTTCACAGGTTTTACTGGAGAATCCAGATTTATTGATGAACATTGCAGATGGCCATGGAAGACAGGGTTTGGCCATAATTGCCACATGACAGTTGTGTGGCCTTTCTTTTCTGGTATTTTTCTTTTCTTTTCTGATGTTTTTTCTGACCACAATGAGGTGATTGTCCTCAAAAGTCATGGTTCCTTCTAGAGTTAGCCGCCTTCTCCAGTTAGCCTTGCCTAGGCTACTGTCTCTTAGTTTGGGGTATTGATGCTTCACCTCTTCATGTTTGTCTTGAGTGTCTTTGAAGAGTTTCTATTGGTTTCCTCATTTCCTTTTCTCCTTTGGTAAAGTTGCATGTACAGCAGTTGTTTTGGTAGCATGTATCAGGCATGTACACACAGTACATGCTCTACCTCTGCTGGTCCTGGATGAAGAGAGCCTCAACACTGAATTGTTGGCATCCATAAAGACACTAATGTTAGTGCAGTGATCTGCTCATTTGGAGGACCCATAATAAATCAGCGTAGATACATTATATACATAAGGAGGAAAAACTCAAATTCCAGTGGAGTCTATGGAATTTACATTTCTAGAATACTTTTAAGCTGGAAAGGACCATTGTAATTATGTAGTCTGGCTACTTGTATAACACAGGCAAGGATTACCATTTGTGGAGCTGTCTCTTGCTTTTGAACTTAATAGCTAATTTATCAATTCTTTGAACTTCCTACAATTACAGAATTTACAGTTTGAATTTGTCATTTTCCCAGAGATCTACCAGAAAGTAGATTCTGACTCTTACTTATTTAAGGGTGCATTGGCAAGACACCCAACCATCATGACTCTGATTTTTAAATATGGAAGGGTGAGGTGGGGTGGGGTAGGGTGGGATTTGGACAAGGGAAGGGACAACAGAAACCTCTGGTTGGCAGTGGTGATCATTGGGTCATCAACAACTCATCCAGCCACAGGATTCCAGTAGTTACTGTGTAACACAGTAAGAGGAGCAGTGGCAAAGGCAGAAGAAGGTCTATGTACAGAGGTATGGAGAGTTCCTAAGACTGACTTCAGTTGTTTCAGCACCTTCCATTATATGTGCAAATAGCATCCAACTTTGAAAATTAAGAAGTAACAGAAGTACTATGGGCAACAGTACCATCCTGCCCGTCACTCAGGCCCATAACATGGGCATCATCTTTGATTTGGACCTCTTCCTAGGTCTTCACTTCCAGGCTAGACTTTCTTTCTCCATGACAAAGGAGCCATGGACATGGATTAGGACCCCAATGTGTTATGGTAATAGAATAAGAAATACCGAAAGCCAAAAATATTGACAAGGAAAATGGAATGCTCATGTTCTCCCTTACAGAATGTTGTTCCAGTTAAGGCAGTGAAAGTGACTTCATCCTTAGTTTCCCAGCTGGCACATAGTTGATGACTGGGAAGGAGGCGCAGAGACAACAGACTGACTGCATTTGGACGGCTTTTTTGTGATGGAGGTTTGTGCTCTGAGGTGGTGTGTGAGATTAAGTTGTGTATTTTAACAGGCATAGTCTGTCTGGTTGTAGGGGTGGGAGGGACAAAAGTTGCATGGCTTGACTTCAGAGAGGAACCAAGGCCAAAGTGAAGATCTAAAAGGAATGAGAAACAAGAAGTGTCTAGTCATTTTTTGCTCTTGCTTTAGAAGGATGACCTCAAACTTCAGTAGAATGTCTAGCTGACATTTTCTCTGGGCCCCTTAAAATGTCATCTTGGATGGCTGCAACAATCTCAAGTGTGCCTGAGAACTTTCATAACTTCTTCCTTCTGAACTGCTAAACTGCCTTCTGAGAATTTTTTTCATAGGCTATAGACCTATATTTCCATATGTCACAGTACTTGGAGGAAGGCAGTTCATGGAGAAGTGTTTTTAAAATGATTGCAATGAGGGAGACAAATATTCAGTGTATTGAAATTGGAACTCTAACAACAAAGAAAACTATAAAACCAAACAGAAAACATGCTTGATAATTGTCAGCAATATATCACCCTAAAACAGTGGTTTTCAAACTTTTTCTTGGGACCCAATTGAAAGAAACCAATTGCGGTCCAACAATTACATGTTTGAACAATGCATTCCAGTCTTTTGGCAGTTTCAGCAGGGGGCACTGCAACCCAGTACCTGAGGTTCTGTGACCCTGTAATGTGTTCTAACCCATGGTTGAAAACCACTCCCCTAAATGATATATTTTAGTTTAAATATTAAAAGTATCACCAGAAACGCTAACAGCAGATTCAGCAGAATTAAAACAAGCCAAAATTTGTCAAATCTGTTATTCAGCAGAATTCTGTGCAGATGTTTAGTATCTGTTTCTCCAATAACTGGTGACTGTGGTAGGTTTTATGCCCCCTCCCCCCGCACTCCTCATATCCTCTAGATTCCAGTATATATGATGGCGTTCTTTCAGACTGAAGAGTAGTCAAGCTGCAGAAAGAGCAAAATATATTTATAGTCATTGGAGTCGTTTCTTCTATAATTAGATGATGACATTTTTCCTCTGTTGAAGAAGTTGCGTATGGAATGATAAACTTTGGATAAAAAGGTGCATCCTTCTCATGATAACATAAATGAAATTATATTGGATTTCTTTATCACCTGTCATAAATGTGTCTAAAACAGTGTTTCCCAACCAAATGTGCCATGGCACACTGTTGTGCCATCAGGCTGGAGCAGGTATGTCTCAGAATTTTTTGATAAACTACTTAGGCTCTGGATTGACTCATAAATATTCATCAGTTCATTTGGGGAATGTAAGGTTGGTGTGCCTCAAAATCATTAAAGGTATCAAGGTGTGCCATAGAGACAGAAGGTTGGGAATCACTGATCAAAAACACTTTGCAGTTTTTAGTATAATAGCATCTATCTATAGATATCACAGAGATTAGGGCAACATTGTACTAAACAGTTTACAAAGACATAGGATAAAATCTTGTCCCAGTTAAGGCAATGGTAATTTGTTTATGGAGCCAGAATTTCACCAATAGAGAAGAAATTCCTGCCATAATGAACTTATCTAAAGTGATAAAGCAGAAACATGGTTGGAAGCAGAGATGAAGAGGCTCAAGGTTTACAAAGCAAATTAGCAGCAAAGAGTAAGAACAATCAGTTTCTGATACCAGCTTAAGTGCCCTGGGTGCTAGATCATGTTGTTTTTGTGCCATTATTAATTAGTGAATTCTAATCACCCCTGGAGGTAAGTACTATCTTTGTTATACAGAAGGAGAAACTGAGGTACAGAGAAGTAAGGTGATGTAAATCTACTCTCTCAGGAAATCCACCAAATTTGTATTAATCATGAAAACATTTTTGACATTCAGTATTTAAGTGAATTCTTTAAAATCCAGATTAATCTGAGATTACAGTAAAGCTGTGCAACAGGTAGGCACATTAATAGCAGTACATATAAAAAGCTATTTTATATATAGAATGATTTTTTCTAAAACAAGATCAGCATCTTCTCTAATACACACAAAAAAAGGGAAGCATAGTATAGAGCCCGTGTGGCCAAATTGTGGCTTGGGAGCAGCATGTGGCTCTTGAATGAAAAAGTCTGGCTTGCGGAAGAATGTCAGCAAGTCAATTTAGTAGGTAAAAGTATAGGGCTACATACCTCAGTGTACCTCTTGAAGGTTTAATAATCAACTTGTGTGGTTCTTGAATTCCCTAAGTTTGGCCACCCCTGGTGTAGAGTTAACACTTCTGTTACGATGGTGATGAGTGCCATGGAAATTCCTATATATAAATTCTGTAGCACCTTCCATCCAGGAATCTCAAGTGTATTATGCACAAAATAAAAGAAAAAGCAATGAAAAGAAACAGTAAGCAAGTGATCTAAAAATAGATTCCAGGTACCACCAAGCTTGTCTTCACTGTCCTAACATCTATAAATGTTCCCATCTCATAAGAAGCTGCTTCTGGAATTGACATCCATTTCCTTTTCATTAAAGTTCTCAGATTTCTATCATCTCAGATTTATTGTCTTGGTAACCAATAAACATATGTTATATAAGATTTTTCCCTTGAAGTTTTTTCTGTTTGAAGTACAATAAAGAGACAAAGCTTTAGTGAGAAGAGGTAGGCCAAATTCATTCCTGGTTTATTGCACTAACTTCAATCTGTGCTGAATTACCTTTTTAGAATCTCTGATGGCTTTTGATGCAACCATCTGGGATAAACTGTAGAAGATGATTCTATAAAAAGTAATAAATCTGAGTTATAGGAATTTATCAAAAGGTTTTCTCTGAAATATATATAATAAATTCAGGGTCTGTTAAAGGAAGTAGATTTTTAGGATAGGCAAAAAAAGTGTTCCTTTTTTTCAAATGTGTTTTTGCTGAAGGTGCATTGTGGAATTCAATTTTAACAGGAACTGTAAACCTTTTTGTCCCTCCTCCCATCTCTTAAAATCTTGCTGAAATGGTGAAAACAAAAACACATTAAAAATGTCAGGGGCTTTTTGAATTTTTCATGGTGGCTTGATGAAAAATGAACAGATACAAATGGTAAAATAAGAGTTTAAAAATCACCCTTCAGCAATTTTTTCCTTCACTGGATTGCCTTATTCTGCAAGAAATCTGAAACACTCTGGGACTTGTTCTTCAGCCAGATTGTTGCTTCTCATGCATCAGATACTGGTAGTTTTGTCTCCTAAAGACGCTGGTAACTTTTTAGCTATAAAAGAAAACATGTGCTAAGGCAAACCTGCTCTACAGCATATCTGCCATGGTGCAAATGCTGCCATTCACTTACAGAAGGAAGTGGATGGGGTGTCTGACCAAACACCCTTGAAGTCTAAGTGAAAGGTCATTGAACAGGAAGGATTCCAGATGTCCTAATTTTAGTTTTCTAGACTGTGTGATTAAATTCCCATGCAATTTACTCCACTTTGTTATTGAGTGCAACCATGAACTCCATCTTAGAACACCAATAAGAGGAGCTGCTGAACACTCCCTACCACAACTGCATTTAAAAAAAATAAATAAATCAGCAGGGATTTGTGCAAGGTTGCTGCATGCCCAAAGCCTAGTGCTCGCTACTATAATACCTCCTAATCACAGGAATGGTGCCAGGCTACGTTTTAGAGCAACTTAACGCAGTTTTGGTTATCCTATCTATAAATAGTATAAACAAGACCCCTCTCCTCTAGACCCAGGAGTAGACTCCAGGATTCCTGGTGATCTGAATCCTACTGCTGATGAATAAATAGCTGTGTAAATTGAAATTTGTGTGTTAATTCTTCTGCAGTGACCCACAATACTTCACTTTTATTGGGCAAGCTATGTGTCTGCATACCTAGAATATTTGGTCTTTTTTTGATGTGTGAACTCTCCTGGTTTTTAAGTCTTCATGGATTTGCTCAGCCATATGCTTGACCTAATATCCATTTACTCCTCCATCCAATCCTTTCACTTTTTTAGCTATAACCTCTTGTCCTAGCATAGGAAGGATGGGCTAGGGCATGGGATTCAAGAGACCTGGATCCAGTTACAGCCCTGACTTTCTTAGTAACCTTCAGGTGAATCACTTAATCAAAGAATGTCCCACGTTCCCGATCTGTAAATTGGATGACCATACTTCCCTATCTCATAAGGGTACTCTGAGGATAAAATCCTGTAATAAATGTGAAGCACTCAGATGCTAGGAGGGTTATATAAGTATCTATTTTATTTGTTTCTCAATGATTGGGGTGCACTGCCATCTATGGTGTCCAATTTTTTAGAATCTCTCTCTCATAGCAGCAGCCATTTTATCTTTTCCATCCTTTCTTCAAAGGCTTTATTTTGGCTCTAGTGGTTTAACCCTTTGAGTGGCAAACCTTAGTCTGAAGGAGGGACTTAAGGTGAAATTTGCTCTTGCACAGAAGGTTAACAGAGGCAAGTGGTCCTGTGCACCACTCAAGTCTTCAAAAATGGTTTAAGTTGACCTTAAACAATGACTTAAATAAGTTTATTTGTTATTTTTTAATGCTTGATTGGGCATTGTAGCTTGCTTCACATTTCTTAACTCTTCTGCATGTCTGAATGAAAATAAGCCACACTAGAGCTTTGATTTAACAATGACACATTAGAAATTGAAACATGTGAAACATGCCTGTGTTTTGCAAAAATAATTCTACTGAATTTGCTCTATGCTTGTGCTGTCTTCAGTGCTATAAAAATTATTTCTTCTTTGTCTATGTAAATTCTGCAGTGATTTATTTTCTTCTGTGCATTTTGCACTCATTTTCATACATCTGTCATGAGAGCATTAAAAAATCATTAAAAAAAACTTTATGCTATAAAAGTCCTGACAGCACCATTTCAGCTTTCTTTATTTTTTTCCTTTCTCATTCAATTCATAGTCAATGTTTGGAAACATCAAAGTCTGCAGACGATGGTTCATTTTTATCTAGATCTTTTATTTAGCATGTGTTTCTAATAACTACTTGATAGCCAAAAAAAACCCAAACCAAACAAACATGCAAAAGGTATCAGGTTCCCTTTCTGAATTTGCAGAGAAAAATAAGATGTTGAATGGCTGTCTTCAAGGTACCCATAATCAGAAGTTTGTAAATGGCTTATCTCATTCTTATATTTGATCACATTACTTTTACTTAAAATTATATTGTACACACAGAACAAATAATGAATAATACAATATTACATTTTGCTGGTCGGTCAGTTTTGCTGCCCTCATTCCCATCATAAATCATCAATAAAACACAAATGTGGTTTCATCAGTACTGTCATTAATACATATCATCTTCCTGAAGGCAGATTTGAATCCAAATCCTGGACCATAACTCTGTCAATAATTTGGGGTGTTTTGAAACTGGAAACTGAGGACAAATCTACACTAATGGCAGCAAATTTACCACCATTGGGTTATTCTTTCTGGATTGAGTTAGTGGTCAGTTAACACCTGCTAAGTTGATCTGCAGATCCCCTTACTAAAACCATCTCTTCAAGTGGCTTAGCATTGTGGCAATGGGAACATATTTCCTCATGGTGCAGTGTAGGGAAGACACTATGTTGAAGGGGCATTAGGAAGTCAATGAAGTTATGAAAGCTACTTTGTAAAACTTCTGTTGACCACGGCCAAATTTTGCTGCCACTGTAGACCTGGTCTGAATACAAACTTTGAAGATGACTTTGTAAATTTCTGGTCTCAGCAAGATCATTTAAAGACTTCTACAAGAGCAACACAGTGCAGTGCTTACAAATGAAAAGTAAAATAGTTTAACATAAATAGAAAAATCAACAAGGAGGGGTTCAACTTCATTTTAGGATTATTGAGTTAGAATCCATTCCTAATGGCTTTTCACCAAGCAGCCCCCCTCAATGTACATATACAGTAGTGCCTGTAACCATGTTCATGCACTCAGTTTTGCTCTAACCCTTTGTAATCCATATCTAAATCAGTGTCACACTTCCAAAGGTCAGCAGAGGAAAGAAAACTAGCACATGTGAGTGGCATAGGTAAGTACTTAGTTGTAATTATGGCACAGACTTGTGCCAGCTTGCAGTGTAGACAGGGGTAAGTGGTATGTAAAAGGTCTCAAGTTTCAGTAATTGTCATTCAAACAATGCACTGGCCCCTTTTCTTCCTGATCCTTGCCCAATTTATAAAGGCCCCTATCGCTCCCGCTCCCATTTTCATGGGGGTAACATGCAACACCAACCAGATTAGAATACCTTTCCAATTCATTTTTCATCAGTGCAGGTGAACATGGATCCTGCTAGTATTTTCCTGGTGACAGGAACTAAGAACAATATACTATCTGCTGAAGCAAATAGGACAGGAAAGGAATTGGGACACTCTGAGCCATGTAGTAACACATGTAGAATTTGACAATGTGGCTCACTAACTATTCAGAGCGACACATAACTGACAGGGGCATCACTGCCCTGGGGGGGGGGCCCAGGGCACAGGCCCAGGCCCCACCCCCTGGCCAGAGACAGGGCCAGAAGCTGCCGCGCCGCCATGGGCAGCTAGGCCCTGCATCCCTGGCCAGGGATGGGGCTGGAAGCAGCTGCAGGCAGCTGGGTCCTGCATCCCTGGCTGGGGACAGGACCGCTGCTGCTGCAGGCGACTGGGCCCTGGATCCCTGGCTGGGGATGGGGCCGCTGCGGCCGCCGGCAGCTGGGCCCCAGATCTCCAGCCCAATTGGGCCGGAGACCGGGAGAGGGGTGGCCCCGCCAGATCTGGGGCACCGGCGATGGGATTTGGGGCATGTGCCCCATGTGCCCAGCGCCAGTGACGCCCCTGCTAACTGATAATGGTGACTTCCATGACTAAGGCCTGGTCTACACTGGTGTGGATTTCAATGGTAGTCAACCAGGAGATATACAAGCTACACTGAGTAGCTTGCATATCTCCTGTAGACTTCTTAATTTCTATCTATGGTGGCATCCCTGCTCTGCTGCATCAATGGGAAATGCCCTACCATCAACACAGCAATACTCTTCTTGCAGAGGTGAATGAGTGGTGTTTGGCTTCCAGATTTGATCGAGTGGCTCTTCACTGCCACTTAACCAAACCCACAAAATTGATCTTGCACTACCAACAATGCTTCCAGAAACACCCAACCAAGGCCTTGCAGGGCTCAGGGCTGCTCACCCTTGTGGGGCCCCCCCATTGTTATCTGTGCAGGGATGTGGGGTCAGGGGCTTTTGGACCCCAGCTGGTGCTGCAGAGGGAATTGGGGGGACCACAGCCAGTGCTGCTGCTGGCCAGTGCAGCCATGGGGGGGGGGGGCAGCAGGCCACACTGTGTGGAGGGGAGTGTGGGCCATGCTCTTGGGGCACCCTCAGGGAGCCTGTGGGGGGGCACAAGCTGGTGTGGTTGCCGGAGGCTGTGGAACGGGCCCATAGGCCATGATCCAGGGGGGGGCCAGGAAGTGGCCAAACTGTTTGGGAGTGCTGTGGAGGCTGTGGGGGGAGGGCTGCAGGCTGCCACTGCTGCTGGAGACTGGGGTGGGGAGTGGCAAGCCAGAGGCCATGGTACTTCCACCCTGGTAGCCAAGGGGCTGGCTAGACAGGCTGAAGGAGAGCAGCAGCTCACCACTCAGGCCAGCCAGGACAGATTCTTGGGGCAGCCATGGGGCCCCCCTTTAGGCCAGGACCATGGGCTGCAGCCCCTGAAGTCCCTGCCTTAATCCAGCCCTGGCAGCCAGCAGTGTAGACATACCCTAAGAAACTGACCATTGGCCTTGGAACTGTTCCCCAGGCTCATTATTAGGGCCAGGGCAGTTTCATCTGGAGGATACTACTCCCCAGGCCTAAAAGTATTCTTAATCTGGTGGTATTTGATGTGATCTGTGCACAAGTAATGTTAATTATGCAGCAGGATTTGAAGAATGTTTTCACTGTACAGTGGAAATGTCAGTTTCATTAACAGCCATTATTTCCTGTCTGTACGTAGGAAAAGCTATGAATGAATGCTAATGTTTGCTCATATTTGTGTGGATGCATACAAACATTTCAAAAACACTTCATTTATTTATATCTGAATCTCAGTCACTAGAATGAACTTGCCTCTTTCCAAGTTTTCTTATCCTGGATACGATCCAGAAAAGAGAGGCTGAAGTTCTAATTTGAGACTTTGAAAGGATCAACTGGATTCTCTACTTCCCATGGTATTGAAGCATGATGGAGTCTAGTTCATGTAAAAGCTGTTCTGTCTGCTGGCTTATCCATATTCAAGAAACAGAATCTTTAAGAAAATTTAGGTCTGCTATGCAGTCTCAAAGTGCATGTTGTGATATGTTACTCTTCAATTTCATGGCAAAGCTGATCTGAACCTACTTTCTAATTCAGGGATGTGACACTGAACTAAAGAGGAGGACAGTGGTTCCCATCCTTTTCAGTAACATGCACACACTTCAATGAGACAAAGTTCCATGGCACACCCACTTTTTTCAGCTGAATTGATTGCTCATAAACATCACATTTACTTACCTTTACTACAGTTATGGTCTTACTAGAGAGGTTTGCAACATAGTGCATACAACAAACTAAAGAAGGACCAAAAGTACTAATGTTTCAAATCCACTAAAAAATAATACACATCATCTCAATTTTACCCTCTGGTCACCTGGATTCATGTTTTAGAATCAAAAGCCCAGTACCTTGCTTTTAATTTGATTAAATTTCATGAGTTTTATGAGTTGTAATTTTGGTTGGACAGAATATTGTTTAAGATGAAACAAAGTTTGTTTTTACATTGATTTTCACTACCTTCGTACAAAATTTCATGGCACACTTGGACAGTTCTCATGGCACACCAGTTGAAAACAACTGAACTAGGAAAATGTCTGAATCACTGGATGTCATGATGCCTTTGTGAAAGCAATTCCTTACAGAAATTTTGGTACTTCATTAAAGGGATGAAAGCATGCATATTTTGAATCACTCCATTGAACGAGGCTGGTGAGGTTCTTGGGGGATCTGTTCTTGGTCTGCTACTATTCAATATTTTTATAAACAATCAAATATATGTAAAATCACTACTGATTTCAAAAAAAACCTGGATGACACAGATTCATGGAGTAGGAAGTAATGAAGAGGATAGGCTGGCTATACTGATCAATCTGATTTGCTTGGTAAACTAGGTTCAGTCAAACAGAATAAGTTTTCTCACACAACTTCACATTTTACCCATTTCTACAATTAAAGAATGGAAGCCATACTTACAGAATGGAGGTCTGTACCCTGCAAAGTAGTGACTTTGCAAAGCCTATAATGATCATAATGGACAAGCAACTCAATCTAATGCTGAGACAAAAAGGGCTAATGTGGATATATAAAAAGGGAAGCAGTGATAGAAGAAGGAAGGTGATTTTTTACCTCTACATACAGCACTGCTTAAACTGGCTTGATAGTCCCTCAAGTTCTAGGATCCATACTTTAAGAAGGTTGTTGAGAGACTGGAGGTGTTGAGAAGACCCACAAAAATGCCTTAGAGTAAGATTTAAAGATCTCGGTTTGGTTTGGTTTGTTAAACAGATCAGACAACATAATCTAATAGTCCCTTCTGTCCCTAAAATCTGCTGCTGTCAAAAAAACAGTGTTAGTGAACATGTAAGTAGCCAGGATTATATTCAGCTCTCTGCCATTGACTCATTTATTATTGGGCAAGTCACTTTCTAGCTCCATGCCTTTTTTTTTTTTTTTTAATACTGCAAAACAGGGCTAATATTTACCTTCTTTGTAGCCATAACTTTCAAATTATGGTGAACAATCCAAATGTGTATAATTAGCTGTGCAAATTAATGGAGTCTGTATTGCAAGAGTCAGTCTATAAGGCTCTGTTAGAAGACAATAAACTTTCATTATGTGTATAGGGTTGCTAAAACAGATTTTAAAAAACTGTTCATGCTACTTTTTCCCCACTGCAACCTCCGTGAGTCCCTACACCCACCCCATCCTGTCCTCAGAGCATCTTCCTGCAGGTAATCCCCCTACTGCTTCTTACTCCTCTGTGCTGACAAATGTCATCCATCCCACTCCCTGGAATCTGTGAGGAAGTGCTTCTGTCTCCAACACTGCTCCTTACTTTACCCTCCCTGCCGGTGAGCTGTGCTCTCAGCTGGAGGGTCCATCTTACTTCTTGGCCAGTATCCAACACTGACAGACACCACCGTGGTTTCTGTAGTCTACAGAGGAGGGACTGGCATGCAATACATATACATAGTAGGATCCTAATGCTGGTCAGGCTATGGCATGCTTGCAGCCATGATGTGGATGGCCAGTATTCAAGATGGCCTTCTGTGGCCTCAGGTGTACTGGAAAAAAAACCCCAAGTACAGTAGGTCTTTTGACTGTCAAAATACTAAGCTGGTCAAAGAGCAACTGTGTATATCTTTCAAACACTGCATGCCAAAAGCTTTATGCTATTAAGTAATGGTACCATATACTTACAATTCTCCAGCCATTCTGATGAAAATTATTGAGATGACCTCTCTTGCCAATAGTCTTAGGTTTTGTTTTGTTTTTTGTTTTTTTTTAATACTAAGTGTTGGACAATGAGATAGCTGTGTCTAGTAATGTCTTAAAAACCTAAGCATTCCAGTTAATGTCTGATGGCTATTTTTTAAAAGTATAAGCACTTCTGAAATGCTAAGGATTTGCAAAACTGTTACAGAAAAAATTAAAATTTTCATTCCTGTTGAAGATTAGCAGGAAATATGAGTGTAAAGGAGGAGAATTCTTTGGGAGAGCCAAGCAAATTTTCTTCTTCTATCTCCTGATCAAATTTACAGTTCTATAAAATGATTGGTTTAAAGTAGAGCCTCTTGATGAAGGTCCTCATCTGCAAGAATCAGAACCTTGCCAGGCATCTGAGATCCCTGACACAGAACAATTCTGGCTTGTTTGTTCTTGCCATGGGTGTTACTCAGCAGGTTGTCTACAAACTGAAAATGAGACTGTGACAGGTTGCTCCCTCGATCTGGTCTGGTGTGCTGCTGTGAGCCCCCCCAATCTCCACTCCTGAACTGAGATTCACCTCACTTCGTGTGGTGACTACTCACTCTAGAGTCAGTCCACAGCAGCCTCTTGCATGTGATCAGTTCCAGGCAGTGAGTGGGCTCTCTCCAGTCACATAGGTTATGTCTACACCTAAAATCTTAGTTCGGACTTGGTTAGTCAAAACTAAGTAGTTCAAACTAAACTGCGTTTTTTAATTCATACTAACTTTTAGTTCAAACTAGCCATGCTTTTTTAGTTTGAACTAACTTTTCAAACTTAAAAATGTGATTTAGTTCGAACTTATTTGGTTTGAACTAGCATGTCTACATCATGCTAGTTCGAATTAGGCAAAGTGGTTAGTTCAAACTAAGCAGTTAGTTTTGACTAACCAGCCCAAGTAACTAGTTCAAACTAAGCTTTGGCTAGTTCGAACTAAAAATTTTTTTAGTTTGAACTAGCCCAAGGCTAGTGTAGACAGGGTTCAAATTATTTCAGACTAAGCTTGCTTAGTCTGGACTAATTTGTTAATGTAGACATAGCCATAGTGAACCGTCCCCCAGTGAGCACCCTCAGTCCCAGGTACCACACTGGGAGCCACTGTCTTACAGGGATTGTGACCTACTCCCAATCACTTGGTCTCAAGTCCATCAGTTTAACAAATGAAAGGATCATCCCTAGCCTTTTTTGCTCTCTCCCTCTAAAGACCACACTGCCTTAGATGAAACAAATACTAGACTGTTGATCAATGCCAAGCAAGAAAATGGTCAATCAAGACAGAATCATAATATAAATGAGTCAGGAATGACCACAGGGAAATAAATGCTAAAACATACATCGTAAATGATGTATCTACCTAAACTGACCACATAGTCCAAGTTTATGTTCAGGATGTTTGTCCATCAGGTGGTCATACAGCCGGTCTCTGCCTGAGGCCAAGAAGAGCTCAGATCTTTCTTGAAGTTGTTTCCAGATGGAGTTCCCTAGTCTAAAAAGCCTCAAGCCATTCAAAGTATCTCTCTTTGTTTCCATAGCCCCCTGATCCCTCTGTTTCTGTGCTGTCATGGGATTCTCTTTACTTCTACCTGAACCAGAGAAGGCATTTGCATTCCCTTTGTTATGTAATCCTCCAGCCTGTGTTCTATATTTAAGTTTTTACACATAGTGGCTGGAACCAGTACTGGGTCATGGTGCCCCCTGCTGTCACTGCCAAAAGGCTGGAATGCATTCCTCAAAGATATAATTGTTGGGTCACAGGTCACTGTTCTGGAGATAGTCCTGGGGGTCTGTGCTATGTAACATGCCTTACCACTCTATGCATGCATCTGCACATGTACATGTGGCTATAGAAAACAAGATACCATATTAATCCTGTAAAACAGGTTATGTGCAGGGCTGGCTCTACTGTGAGGCAAGAGACAGACATGCCTTCAGCTGACAGTTTTTAGGGGCACCTAGCCACCCTGAAGATCAGGCTGGCTCCCATCTCTTCAACTCTTTCCTAGCAGCTCAGGCACTGTTAGTCAACCTGCAGCTTAAGTCATGTAGGCAGAGTGCACTTTAAATCCCTCTGCAGGCAGATGCTGGAGATTTTTGCACTTTGGAAATCCATTTTCAACCCCCATGAATGAGATGGGGGGGTGCCAAAGCAAAATTTGGCTTGGGGCACCACAATGACTTGAGCTGGCCCTGGTTATAAGCATCCATAAAGAAACTTTTCATGGTGTAATTGGCATCAAATCAAACAATCTCATAATACAAAGTGAACAGAAAAAATCATATAGATCATAGCCCAGAGATGTACAGACATGCATCCCTTGACAGAGGCTGATTCTCCTGACTGTTAATGATTCTCTTGAGCCCCCTGTCCAAGCTAATTCTGCCAAAGTTTACTAAAAGAAAGTGGATGATCTTTACTATAAGAACTAAATAAAATATCGAAGATCTTAACTCCCATTATGAGCAAGAATGAAGCAAACACAACATTGTATGTGAGGTATTATAACTGTTTGGACACAAATAGAAAGTGGAGAAAAAATAGATTTAAAAATATTCATAGAGCAATATGGGTGTGATCAGACTGCCAGCTCTTCTTTCATCAGAGAACAGAAATAGATAAGGGACACTATTCTTCTGTTTCCTCAGTGCATGGCTGGGAGCCCTCATTAATAGAAAGTGCTGGCATAGGTCAGATCTTCAGCTAGTGTAAATGAGTGCTAACTCCATGGATACAGCCCACTGTATTTAAAACCATACAATTAATATTTTAATGGTGGCATGGGAAAAAACAACAGAACTTTAAAAAATGTTCTTTAATTGCATCAGGGCTCAGCGAAATCAGTTGGAATGATGAGTTAAAGGATAGCAACACCCTTGAGCTGTAACGTCCATAGTAAGCAGCAGGGAATATTCCATGTACCTGGATATATTTCATTCTGAATCTTGCATAATTGAATGGCTGTTCATCAAACACAAAGCAAATGTGTGGCAAGAGGAATATGAAGAAATCAATGTATAGTGTTTCTGATTTGCTTTAGATTTGCTTATTCTTGGTGCAAGATTCCCATTAATTTCAAAATATGGTTTCTTAGGGTCACCAGTGCAGGAAATCATTGGTTCACAATCACAACATAGTTTAGTTTCACTATCTTATATGAAGTGTTGTTTGTGGCAATGCAATAGCTTGTACAGTAAAACTCACAGAGGGAAATCTACCACAAGGCATCTTGTTTTTCACCAATCTGAAGGGGAGTCAGAATGAGATCATCTAAGATTAAAACCTGAAAAAATGAGGATGATTTGATAAAAGGTAAATTTAGGAATTTGGGATGATTTGTGAGCTTTTTACATCCTCCCTAAATGATGCCAACCTGATGCAAGTGAAATGGTGTATTTCTGGAATTTAAATCACATTCATACTGACATTTAATATCAAATTGTATAGGTTACATATATTTTTGTACATAGGTCTATAAAATAATAGATCAAGGCACTTAATTTTGAAGAGAACTACAATTTAGAAAGCAATTTAGTGACATTGCAAATGTAGCAGCATTTTGCTCCATTCAGTCTGTTATTTGAAGAGCTTAGTTATTTTTATTCTCACACCATCAACTTATCATTTGACAACTTACTACATAAATTATACTACATTGTTATGCTCTCCTTTACTCCTTGCTTCACAAGATAATTTAAAAGTATATCTACTCTTCCATTATTAAAATGTTCCTGAATGTCCATTCGTCACATCAATAATTACTGATATTTTACTCACATTAAAAAATCACCATTCTGTTAATAGAGCTATCTAAACTATATAAAACAAAACCAGCTAAAAATTAGCAGATGAAAGGTACAGAGGCCATGCCCCAGATCTTCAAGGGTTTCAGGTACCTAACTATCTTTGAAATAAAGGGGAATTAGGGATCTGAATACCTATTGAGGATGTGGGCAGATGTGTGTACCAATATACTTAAAGCAGCATCTGGGCTCAGTATTACCACCTCCGCAGTGATCAGTGTGTTCCAAAGGCATGTGTGAACTATTCCTAATAGTTATTTTCCTATCCCATGTGCCCATATAGCCACCATGAAACAAGTAGTTCATTCAGTAAATTGTAAAATACTTCGGAATACCTGGAGTTTGGGATTAATGCTTTCTATTGACTTTCTGCATCAGAGCTGGTAACAGTGTCAGGCATTGGGAGTCCAGTTTTCAAAACAAGGCAACCTGTTATTCCCAGGTCTTGCATTCACAGGGGCACTTTGCTGTTTAAAGTAAATAATTAGATTCCATGCACAACCATGTTTGAAAACTGAGCCCCCGGTAGCAACATGTCAGAGATGTAATGTGTATCAGGCACCATAACATAAAGTAATATGAACATATACTCTCACTGCTCATAATGATGATATTAATGTGCACAGATTCCGAGAACTAAATAGTTCTCTCATAAGAAACCTTTAAATAAATAAAAAAGGACTTTCAGGAAACTGGGGTAAGATGTATTCACAAGAGTTTCTAATGGAGGCTCATGAACTGTGCAAAGTAACTCTTGAATATTAAAACAAGGAGTCTGGTGGCACTTTTAAAGACTAACAGATTTATTTATCTCTTGAGGTTTTGTAGGAGGAAAATCCCACTTTGTCAGATGCTTGAAAGCTCATGTGATATATAAATTTGTTAATCTTTAAAAGTGCCACCAGACTCCTTGTTTATTTTGCTGGACTAGCAACTAACTGCTAGCACTTTGAATCTTGTGTATCAGCATTTGCAGGGCTGGGACTTGCAGTTCTGGCAGCTCAAGAGATGTAATCACTACAATATCTCAAATATGAACTTGGAAGACAAACCTCTCGCATTCCAGGTTGTTCTGGTTGTTTTTAATCAATAAAATACTGCCCTATGTAGATGCTAACATATTTTTTTCAGTAGTTAAAAATCTCCACAAAATTGTATAAAATTTAAATTTCAAAATGACTGAGAGATGTCTGCTAAATGTCAAGTAAACAATGTATTCTGACTGGCACTAAACAGTATCATAGATAACCACAGGAGAATTAATGGTTAGAACAGTAAGTGGCATGTGTTGAAGAAAATGAAATCTTTGGGCAAGTCTGGCAAAATTTCCCTACTAACTTCAGCTGGTCCAAGAGTGGTGTTTGGAGGGTTATTTTAGATTAATTCTTCACGTAATATTACAGGAATTACATTATGAAAGATAAAAATTGAATAGGGTTTTTGTTTGAAAATAAAAGTAGATATTTGATATTTGGCCTTTGATATTTGGGTAGCTAACTGATTATGGTTGCATAAAGGCCAGTACTTCTCACATGCTTAAAATTAGGCACAAATGCCTTCTTGAACTGGGGCCAAAGATTTTTTTGGTGACAGAACTAAATATGTGTACTGAAATCTGTTCTTACTAATGTTACTTCAGATTTATAACAAGAGCAGATGTTTGTCCCTGCATGACTATGTTCAGCTTGCATCACTTAAGATTTTAAGGACTTCGTATTTTTAAAGTTGCACCATTTCTCACTTTATCTACTCATTAAAGAGCATAAGTAATGCACAATGACAAGAAAATTTCGTTCAAGGAGCTGAGAGCCAGTCACTGGTTTTTAGTAAATTTTTATCAAAAAGTTAGGGACAGCAAAATGGTACAGCTTGTCTTTTGATGTTTTCCCTGATAAAATGTGTTGTGAACATATCTTGAAAGCAACCATAAACAGTACCCTTAATTTGGCCTTTTAACTAACCAGTAATAGGAAAACTGCACTCTGTTTTACAAGGCTATAATATTGTTTTTGAGTGCATGATGCAATAGGGTGATTGCCAACCACCATAGCTTATTTTGATGGGTGCACCCCTAAAAGGTTGCTGAATTAAACACAGGCAAGTCTTTTAAAGTTTGCTTTTCACTAACTGCTTATACACCTGTAGAAAAAGAAAAAGGTGGGTGGATGAAAAAAAGAAAGCAAAATGCCGATTGCAGCAGTGCAGGCAATGTGAAAATGTAGGAAGAAGCTTTGTAACTAGAAAAAGTCCATATCCTACCTACTCTTTCTGAAGCACTTATAAAGTCTGTGAACAGGATCTATCTTGTATATACAGTAAACTGTCTTTAATGCCACAGCCCTGTACAAGGTTTGTGTTTAGATGCATTGTTCCACAGAAATGCACAGATAAATTGTCCTCCTGAAAGGAAAAATTTCTGCTGGGTCTGTGGGAGGTATTACACCAGGCTAAGGTGTAGAGAGTGCTATTATGAGCAACTCAACAAAGGGTGTGTGTGTGGGAGGGAGTGGTTCTTACTTGCTCATCCAGTCCTGGGCAGCTGTGCAGGGCCTGCCCACATTCTGGATTTCATGTGAAACATTAAAAATAATTTACCCAGCTGTGGTAAAATGGTGGGTTTTTACTGAGGGAGAAAAAAAGAATTTTAAAGTCCAGTTCCCTGGATGCTTTAAGAGTTGGAAGACTCCAAGAAAGAGAGGTAAAGCAGGGTTGATGTAAAAATGCAAAAATTAACCTAAGTTAGTGTGGGCCATAGAGGCTGGAAAGCCGATATCATATCCATAGCAAATTATTTAAAATAAATTTTTGTATTTCCTGGAATTGGAAGTATTCAGTAGACAAATAATGAAGTTGTGTACGTCTTCATTTCCCAGAGCTAGTCTTAAAAAATACCAGTTTTAGTAAACTGGATTGCAGAAATATTGCTGCAGGCAATGCAATTAAAAAAAGCTAACAAAGCTCAGGAGGTTGGTTGCCTTTTGGAGGACTATTAGAAAATATTTTTTCCCCAAAAACTTAATCTAGTCTTGAAAATAGTCATTATTTTGAATGGAGCTGCATGGGGTCTTCTTAAAAACTTTCAGGGCCCATTCATGCAAACACTCCCACATAACTTCACTTGTGTCAGTAATCCCACTGAATTTGAGTAAGGTTATTCATGCAAGTAAAGCTAATCATAGATAAGCATTAGCAGAATTTGGCCCTGAGCCAGAGTAATCATCCATGTACCTGAGCTTTGCTCGAAGTTGTAAGGAGGAGCTGTTACGGAGTTGGTCTCAGCTCTTTTGCTCTCAACTGCCCAGACTCAGCATAGATTTAAGCAGAAAGGAGATGGGTCTAGCATACGCAACTGCTGTAAAATTCCTTGAGTGCCATATGGTAGCAAAGAGTGGAGTGTAGCAGAACTTTATCCTTTACCATGCCCATAGAATATGCTTAATACACCCCATCCCGTCCCTCTGGAGCAGAGGGTTCTAGTACAGGAAACAGCAGAGCCGATGCAGGAAATAGTGGAGTTATCCTTGCCAACTTTGTGCTGGCAAAGATTCTTGACACAAGAAAGGGATGCTCCAATGGCAGTGTAGAAAATTTAAGAGCACTTTGCACACCAGAGAAAGTAGTTCTGGGATGTTGATCTGGGAAAGAACATCTGGAGACCAAGAGCTCAATGTTCTTAAGTGACCTTTTGCACTTTAGAGCCTAAGTTCCATCAGTGTTCAATAAGACTTAGGACTGGGGGTGTCTGCAAGAGAGTGGTGGGGACAGGCAGGCACACAGGCCTTCCCCACTATTCAGGGAGCAGGTAGGCACAGAATTCCTTCATCATGCAGGGCCCCAGTGGGGAAGGTATGTGCTCCTTCAGGGCACTGATGGGAATGGGAATAGAATATGTCCATCCAAAAGCACTGGAATTTAAATTCTGGGCATGTGCCTGCTTCAGACCGTAAGTCACCAAATTCCTTTTTAAAAATGTATACATCAGCTGGGGGTCTGCAGATGCTCACTCTAGAACAGAAAAATTTATGGGATGACTGTCATTTATTGCATTGCTCATAGGAGATGGGAGTCTATCAAACCCTGGGATACAGAATTTGGCCTGTTATTGACGGTGAGAAAGGAGAAACTTGGATATAAATATGTTGCTTCATCCTAATCCTTTCTCATAGTTTTAACATCTTAACATAAAAGGAATAGGGAATGTAAGTTATTCTGTTCATAAAAGCTAAAACAATATGGACCAGTGACAACATCTTGAGAAACTAACAAATTCATTTACCGCATAAGCTTTTGTGGGAGAAAATCCTACTTCATCAGATGCTTTGAAGTGTCTGAAGTGGGGTTTTCTCCCACAAGTTTGTGCAATAAATAATTTTTTAGTCTTTAAAAGTGCCACTAGACTGTTTGTTTGTTTTCACTGAACTAGACTAACACGACTACCCCTTTGGAACTTAACATCTTGAGCAATGAACACTGAATGCACTATCAGGAAAGACTTAATTGGTGAGTAGGATGCTCTGTTGCCACTCCATCACAGGGGGCTAGCATTAATATGGTAGTAGAGAGGTCTTCTTTGAGTGCTGCTCGGATGCATTCAGTTATAGGTGTCTCTGTGCCAGAGAGCCAGATTGGTCAGAAAACTTTTGTCCTAGCCTGTCAGGACAGGGCAGGCAGCCACCACCCCCCATGCCACCCAGTGGCTATATATAGGGCTGCCTCCTGACCCCTCTTCAGTTTCATTTCTTCCACCTTGCGCGTTGGATCTGGAACATCTGCTCCTTGTGAACACAAGCAGCCTGTCCACCTTCTATGAGGTTTTTGCCTGACTGGGAGCACCTTTTCATGGACATAGATCCACCACAGGGATCCTCCACTTTCGGACCAGAACATCAGGATTTGTCCGTCACCATGCCAGGGTTTAAACCCTGCTCCGAGTGTGGCAAGGCCTTCCCAAGGGACGACCCCCATGGCAAGTGCCTCCGGTGCCCAGGTGAAGGCCACCTGGTCTCCGCCTGTTCCCTATGTATGTCCTTTAAACCTCGGACAATCAAGGATAGGGAACAAAGGCACCGTGCCTTAGCCTCTGAATAGGCTTGGCACTCCTCACCCGAGGCTTCAGGGTCCCGCCCGGCACCGAGACCTGGCTTGGCACCAGAACCGGCCCAGCACCATGCTGTCAGTGGCCGCAGGAGGACGAGTTCAGTCCCGACTCCGGTACCTCGATGTGGACGCAGCATGTCAGCTCCTTGGCACTGCTCGAGGTCACCTCTGGCACTGCAGTCCCAGCACAGCCCGGTACCATTGGTGGCGGGCTCACCCCGGTACCAATCACAGACACCTCCAGTACCGCAGGCTCATCACAGCCTGGTACCAACAGTACAGGGGCCATCTCAGCAGGGCAGCCCTGTCTCCCCTGTTAAGAGTTCACCGTGGGCTCATTCAGGGTCACGCCCGATACCAACGACCCCAGAGGTGGTGGAGGCCGCTCAGGCACTCCTCCTGCTACCCACACCACCTTCCCCAACACCAGTTAGGAGGGGCAAGCCGGCCTTTATGGCTGTGTTCACACAGCCTCCTTATTTCGAAACAACAGAGGTTGTTTCGAAATAAGGTTTCAGCTGTTCACATGATGCA